>JADRCH010000014.1:18233009-18352024 GCA_019843965.1 Rhynchomys soricoides | reverse complement strand
CATGTCTTTAGGGACCTGAGAAATTACTGTGGCCTGGACTGTTGGACTCGCACCTTTCAGGAAGGAAAGGGCACTTGAAACGATGGGGATTTGAAAATTTAACAAAAATAAAATAGAGTGCAGCTGTAAAGGCACTTTCCACTAAGTTTGATGACCTGTGTGTGGTCTCTAAGACCACATGGTAGGAGAGAATTGACACCCGAGTTTTCCTCTGACCTCCATGCACCTATGACACACATGCAAACAAAATATAAAAACAGAGAAAACAGACAGTAAGAAAATAAAGAAGTAGGTCGGTGGTGGTGCCTTTAATTTCAGCACTCAGGAGGCAGAGGCAGGCAGATCTCTGAGTTCAAGGCTAGCCTGGTCTATAAAGTGAGTTCCAGGAGAGCCAGGGCTACATAGAGAAACCCTGTCTTAAAAAGTAAAGGCAGGAAGGAACAAATAGAAAGTCGAGGGTAAAAGGTATCCCCTTTGTCTCAGAAAGCCATTGATAACGTAACAGTTACCAGTATTCACACATCATCAGAGCCCACATGGATATTTAGTTCATTGGCTACTTCCTTCCAGTGCCTCACTCCAGCAACCCATGGCTAGCACTTGTAGAGAAATGGCATGCTCATAAGTCTTTCTGGGGGACAAACTCCGAGTTCTGATAGTTGGAATTGTATATGGATAGTATATAGTTGGACTTGTAGGATCTTTTTCCAAGTGGGAGTCAGACTTGTTCTTTTGTTTCTGGTTTACTCTTTTTTTGGTGCTGAAGAAATTTTCAGTGAGTAGGCTCCTCATCTATTAACAGGTTAAGTTTAGAAACTAGCTAAGAGATTTCCATTCTATTTTTTTCTTTATTTTTTTGTGTGTGATGTGCATGTATGTGCGCAGGCATGCTTGTGCATGCGTGTATGTGTGTGCGTGTGGGTGTGCGTGTGTCCTCACGTGTGCATGTGGAAACCTGCAGTTGCTATCAGGAATTATTTCCCATCATTCTGTATAAAGTGAAGCAGGGTCCCAGTCAAAGTCAAAACTCATACATATGATTGGTCTTATGAGCCAGTCTGCTCTGGGGATTTTCTGACTCTGCCTTCTCACACTGACCTTGGAGTCAGTTCCACCCAGCGTTTATATGGGCTTCTGGGGGAATGCTGGGTGTCCAAACTCCAGTGCTCAATGCTAGTAACTTTACTTTTGAGTCATCTCCCCCAGTGTGTGGTGCTTGGAATTGAACCTAGGGCTTTGTGCATACTAGGCAAGCACTCAGCTATTAAGCTGTAACCCTGGTCTTCTTCTTTTTTTTTTTTTTTGCAATTCAAATGATATTTTTTACCATTAAAACTTTATGGTTATATGGCTTAGTAGTTTATACTAGTGTGCTAGTGTGTACTGGACTGAATGGGGACAATCTTAATATGTGATCTGGGGACAGAGCATGAAGATGAAACTAATGTATAGATTTATTTCTCTGGGAAAAATACAGTTCTAATCTTTATAGTCTACCCCTCCCTGCCTGCCTTTGTTTTCTACTTGTTTATAATGGTTTTGGTTTTTTTTGGAGACAGTGTCTCTTGCTCTGGGTGTCCTGGAACTCACTCTGTACTCCACGCTGCACAAGAGCTCATAGAGATCCCCCTATCTCTGCCTTTTGAATGATGGGGTTAAGTGTGTGTCCCATCACCCCCAGCACTGTTTTACTATGTTTTGAAATTGTAAATGTGTGTGTGTGTGTGTGTGTGTGTGTATCCATGTGAGTTCCAGTGCTCTCAAAGACTGGAAATGTGTATCTAGGGCTACAGGCTATTGAGCCTCCTGATGTGAATGAATTTTATCCATATCTCCAGACTCAATATTAACATTTATTGAATATTGTTAATGATGGAGTTGGGCTGGGGCTTAATGTTTGTGAATACAAAGCTCATGCTTATAATTTCTATTTCTGGGTTACAGTGAAGATAACACAGACATAAATGTGCTAAGATAGATTAAATCATCACTTAGAGCAGTGATGGTAATTGTCCAAACTCTTCTTACTAATGGAGGGCTCAGTGCCCGCCCACCTTGTGTTTGACATTGTTCATGCAGGATGAAGTAGTTATTAGACTGGTGGGCTAGATCATACTGTGTTTTCTTTCTGGAGAAGAGTGTTTGAAGTCTCATTCTGTAGCATAGGATAGCCTGGAACTCATATACCTCATAAAACTCAGGACAGTTCTCCTGCCTCAGGTTTATAAGTGTTGGGATAACCGGTGTGGTCTTTCTTACTTAACTGCTATTGTCTGCTATCTTGTCCTAAAGTTGTCTTTTTCAGAGTAGTTAGGGTTTCAGTTTTTCTTTTTTGCGGCTCTGGGAATTGAACTTAGGGCTTTGTTTATGCTGGGCAAGTACATGGCTATTGAGCTCATAGAAACGGTTTGTTTGTTTGTTTTTTTAAACATTAAGTAAAAATTCAGCTTTATGGGTGTGGTGGCATACACCTTTAATCCCAGCACTTGGGAGGCAGAGACAGGTGGATCTGTGAGTTCTAGGCCAGCCTGGTCCATGTAGTGAATTCTAGGATGGGACTATGTAGAGACCCTGTCTCAAAAAAGAACAACAACAACAAAATCAAACAATAACAACAGCAGCAGCAACAACAAACTCTAAAAAGACAAAGCAAACCAGTTTTTAAAAGGAAATAAGTGTTTATATTTATGAGATGCAGTGTGATATTTTGATATAGCAATACATTGTGGAGAGATTAAATAAAATGAAACATGGTAGCTCTACTACCTTACAGGTTTTTTTTTTTCTTGTGAAAATATTTGAAATCTGTACTTTTCTTAAGTTTAGTATACAGTAAGTTGTGATCTGTGAACAGCTGTAAATAGCATCATGGGAATAATAGGTTGCCAGATGGGTGATCACCAGCTAGATCACCACATGTGTGCTTCCTGCTGCTCTGTACCCTCTGACCAGCCTCTCCATGCTCTCACATCAGCTCTAATGAGTGCCACTTTACTCTTTGGTGCTATGAATTGCACGGTATAACTTTCACATGTTCATGGCATCATTTATATTTCTCTTTCTGTTCCCGGCCTATTGTAATTAAGTTGTGTAATGTCCTTTACCTTTATCCATGTTGTCAGGACTGGTGGAGTTGCTACCTTTAAAAGGCTTTGCAGTATACTACCTTTCTGCATGCACCTGTGCACTCACCTACACTACCATACAGTATCTAACCATCCACTGCTGGAGACCTTGCTTGCTTTTCTGTACCTTGACCTTTTTTAATAAAATACTCAATTTTTTTACTTTATGGCAAATTCTTGCTGTGAACAACAAACTGATAGTATAATTGGCATTAGGGTACATGGATCTTTAATTGGTCAGGTAAAGGTAGGGTTTTGGTTAAAACTGTGGAAAAGTACCCCTTTGCTTATTGTAGTCCCGTTTTCTTTCAGTGGGCCACAGTTACATTTCATCTTCCTCATCATGTATTGAAGTCTATTGCCGGTGCCATTGTAAACGAACTTAAGAAAATAAATCAAAATGTTGCTGCCTTACCTGTGGCGTCCTCAGTGATGGACAGATTGTCTTACCTCTTACCGAGTGCACGTCCAGAACTTGGAGTCGGGCCAGGCCGTTCTGTAGACAGGTAGGATCCTTGTTCCTGTGGTATGCTGAGATTGAATTTCTAGTTTTAGGATTAAGTAAAAACTACTGCAATTCTGATTATGATTAGAATGTTCTGAAAAGTAGGTTTTTACTTATGTGTAAATGTTGTGAGCTGACGGATGCCATTGGACATATCTTTTATTCTCTAAAAGAATTATAAGGGCATTCCAAGATTGTATTTTGAAGATTCCAGTGCTGAGTGAATATTTGAGGAAATTTAAAGCCATTTATTGTTTGGGTGTGTAATATCTTGCCATTGATGAAATTTACTGACCTTTGAGATGAACTCTGACGCATACTGTATAGAACTGTGAGGATAAGTGAAGAGCGTACTGTTATCATTCGGAATGGTGAGATGTGATCAAGTAAATACATCGTACATATCTGTGAAATTCTCAAGATAAACATGTAAAAAAAGTTCACTGAAGGGAGTATGGAGGAGTAGCAATGAGTAGAGTACATTGCACTCACCTATGGAGTGCTCAAAGCAAAAAACTCCTCCTCTTCCCCCTAGTTCGTTGGAGTAGTCTCCTTAAGTTTTTTATGCAGTTTGCCCGAGATTTAAACAGTACTATGAAAAGCGTACCTCTATCAGGTTTTTCAGATTTATTGAGTACCTGTTTTATGTAAATCTAAAGCTTATAATGTCTCATGTATGACATTTTCATTGGATAAAAGTATGTTTTACATTTATAAATAGTGTATGGTGAAGCCAGCAAGTGCAGTTCTGAAGGAATGAAATTTTAACTTACGTATGGCTCTTATGTTTGTAGTATGTAGCAGTTTATCCTTTATGTTATTCATTTGCCTTAGTTGTGTTAAGTGATTTTCTCACAGACACAATTTCTATTAATTGCATTAGCAAGTGGTGAGGAATCTCATTTGCTAGAGTAATGTTGTTATCTGTGTCTTTTGGTTAAATTAACAGAGTATGCCACAGGAACTTTGAGTATCAGGTCCTAAGTGTTATGGCTAGCATGAAAATATTCTTGGAACTTGTTTGGAGGCAGCGGAGAAAGGGAAGCATGTGATTAGAGCCAGAGCTGTCTGAGCAGTTGCAGACCTTGAGATCAGAGCGACCCACAGAGCTGCCTCTCAAGATGCTGCTACATACTGTGATAAGTGTTGTATTTTAGGGAATGAGATCATGAGATAGGGTTTTTCTTTTGTTTAGTTAGTTGTGACAAGAAGCAACTTGAGGAAGGAAGGGCTTATTTTAGCATATAATTTGAGGTTACAGCTCATCATAGGAGGCAAGGCTTTGGCAGGAGCTAGAACAGATTGGTCATATTGCATGTACAGTCAGGAACCAGAGAACAGCGAATGTATGTGTTCAACTTAGTTTTTCCTTTTCATCACGCTTCCAATTCAGGTACAGGCTTGTGGCTCCCAAAATAAGGGTTGAGTTTTTTTTCCCCCTCTTCCGTCACATTTCTCTGGAAGTACTCTAGCAGACATGCCTGAGGGGTATGCCATCTAGGTGATTCTAACTCCAGTCACGTGTTCCTTCTGTGTGTGCTAAAATATCCTCAAATACTACTTTGATATAGTTTCCAAGTTATTTCATTAATAAATGGATCTATAAAAACTTGGGTGGACGTAGTGAGTTGAGGCTAGCCTGCGCTGTATGAGACACTGTCTCACCCTCCCTTCTAGCAAGGACATAACCTATACATGGAACTTTTCTAGCCCTCAAAGTTTGTATTTTTCAAAAAAAGGAAATTCCTATTTATTATACTCCAAGGGTCTGTGTCCTGGGCTAACAGAATTGCTAGCAGGAGCTGAGCCAGGGTCCTGTGCATTGCTCGGGATTAGATCCAAGGGCTTAATGTATGCCAAGCAACTGCTTCAAGTTCTAATATTGAGTGCCCCTCCCTCTCCCAGCACATGCTCTTAAAAGTCAGAATGCAGTTAGGAGTCCCCTAGAGCAGTTTTGTTGAACTATTACAATATTGTTGAATGAATTAGTTTTGGAGAGCTATGTAGAAATGTATTTTTCTGGTCTGTTTTTGTGATCTTTCTCTGTTATTCTCCTTTCAGTTACTGTGTATACAGATGTAAGAGCAAGAGAAGCTTTGTTCATAGTCTGTTCTTATCTGAAGTCTTTTGGACTTTAGTTTGTTATTGTCCTTGAAATTCACCGATACCCTGAGTTATAGTTTGACATAGCTTTGAAGTAAAGCATCTCACTATGAACGTGTGAAGATTTCATTGTTTTGTTTTCCAGATAGTCTCTCTCTTTAGGCTGTCTTCCAGCTCAGGGTATTTTTGCCTCAGGCTCCTGAGTGCTATGGTTATAGGTTGCATTACAGTTCTCAAGATTTACTAGAGTTTCTGGCCTTAGTGGTGCACACCTTCAATCCCAGCAGGGAGAGAGAGGCTGTGAGTTTCAAGCCAGACTATTTTACATAGTGAATTCCAAGACAGTCAGGGCTGCACAGTTGAAACACTGTCTTGACCTAACCTAAGCGAAAGTAAACTCTAGTAAACCAAACTAAAGTTTGCTAAAGCTACAGCTCCCCTCGAGGAAGATCTTCCTAGAGAAAGAAAATAACCCCTGATGTCTAGTTAATAAAATGACCAGAAAAAAAGAAAAAAGCAAGAAATAAAAATGAAGCAGTGCCCCAATGTTTAGACAGTATATCGGAGACAAACACCCACTTAGCTGGCTTGTGGCCTAAGAAAAAGGTGCAGGGCTCTCTGATTATTAGTTAATTGAACCTACCTGTGGAATTAATTTGATTTTTTTTGTAGTCACTAATCAGATTTTCTGTTTCTTTAAGGTTGGGGAGCTTACTAAAACAATCATTCTTAGTTGAAAATAAAAATTTGAATATAATCATTTCCATTTTTTAATAGATATTTCAGTTTGGGTCTTCCCTCCAATTATATCCTGTTTGTTTACTTTTAGGGCATTGATGTATAGTGAAGCTAACAGAAGAGAGACTTTCACTTCATGGCCTCATGTTGGCTATAGGTGGGCACAGCCGGATCCTATGGCTCAAGCTGGATTTTATCACCAGGTAAAAGACATCATTAGTAGATTTTTTTTTGCAACCTAGCTATGTACTTATTTGTATTCATGCTGTGAGTTTTATTTGCTACATACTTTATTATGATGCTAGTCCTATGCCCTACATTGTGAATGTAACGGACATATAATTATTGGGTTATTTAATACTTAATCTTTCAGATTAAGACATTTGCTCTTTTTGCTATCAATTTGATGTGTTCTTTAAATGCCATTTTTGAGAATTTTTTTTTGATATGTGTTATTTTCACATATATAATCTTGTATAATCTGGTAGTAGATTCTTGAGTTAATGCAGTAACAGTCATTCTGCCAGGCGGAAAGTGGTGATGAACCTGAAACGCTAGCACTTGGGCTTGGGGGTGGTACATGAGTTGTAGCCCAGCTAGAAACATGTAATGAGACACTGCATCTATTTAAGGTTTGTTTGTTTCATATATTTACTTTCTATTCAGAGTCTCACTATGTTGCTCTGGTTTGCCTGAAACCTTATTGAACACTTACTTACGTATGAATGGAGTAATACTATACATCCCCCCCAGCCCCCTTGGAAAATTATACTGGGAATTGGGGACTTTCTGAGAAGAGTTTTTCTTGAAAAGACATTTTAATGATTGGGTCTTCTGTTCTCTTTTCTTCCCTCCCCCTCTCCACGCGGTACCTGCCTACTTCCTTTTCTTCTTCCCTTCCCCTCTTTTCTCCTTTTCTTTTTCTCCCTCTTTCCTCCCTCCTTTCTCCCCTATTTTAACATAAATTTGCAGCCTGCTTCATCTGGAGATGATAGAGCCATGTGCTTTACTTGTAGTGTATGCCTCGTTTGTTGGGAACCTACGGATGAACCTTGGTGAGTCTTAAGTTTTCTAGGCATAATAAGCTAAGTTAGTATCATAGGACTTCTAAATTTTGCTTTTTTGGTTTTGATGTAATCTTTCCTTTATGCTGTGTGTTATTGTTGCTGTCTTAAGAGAGTGAGGTCGTTCTTTCTAGATTCTGTCATAGAACTTTCCAAAATCTGCATAGGGACAATACTAAAAGATAGAGCCGGGCTCTTAGCAGGCCAGAGGCCATTCTCACCAAGCATAGCACTACTTCATCAGGGTAGTTCTGGCCCAGTGAAGAAAAGCTAACAGAGAATTCATGCATGGAAGGATTTATAGTATATACAGTTATCATTTTAAGTAACTTTTTAGAGGGCATCTTCAGCCTGTGAATTATAGTGTGCAGCATTTTATTACTTGATTAACATTACATATGTAATAATACCCAAGATCTACTACTATGAGGTCTTATTTTAGAAGAAAACAAGTTTACCAAGGGTGCATGTCTAGTAAGTGGTAGAAGCAGTTTTTAGTTTTCAGATATGTCATACCGTTTGTACTAAAATCGGATTGAAGTTTCATGTTTATTAGTTGGCGTGAATGCAGTGAGCAAACAAAACAAAACAAAAAATTTGCACATTATAGAATGTATTATGTATTACCATTTTTACTTTAGTTTTTAGTTTCTGTGTATATTTGTGTATACACACATGCATACTAGGGTACTACCTTCAGAAGCCAGAAAAGAGCATAGGATCCCTGGAGGCGGTTTGAGCTGCCTGCTGTGAATGCAGGGAACAAACCCAGAGTCTCTGGGAGCAGCTAGCACTATTGGCTACTATTAGCTATGTTTCTGACCCCAGTGCACACACCTGTGTGTATTTGCTACAGGGTCTCATGTAGCCTGGACTTGTCTGGAGGTTACTATGCAACCGAAGTTAGTTTTGAATCCTCCTCTCCTTTTTTTTTTTAAATTCTAAATTTAGGATCTCACTGTGTAGCTCTGCCTGACCTTGAATTCACTGTATAGACCAAGCTGGCTTCTAAAAAAGATCCACCTGCCTCTCTCTGCTTCTCTGCCTCTCTAGTACTGAGATTAAAGTTGTGTGCTGTCATGTCCTTCCTGGTATCAAATTCTTGATACTCCTACCACTGTATTCTGAGCTCAGAGGAATGTGCCACCGTTTCTTTTTCTCTTTAGGATGAAGTCAAAGCTTAAAATGAGCCTAGGTTGCACATCAACTCACCGTGTAACCCAGGCTGGCCTCAAACATATGCCAGTTATCTTGCCTCAGCTTCCTTAGTGCTGGGATTATGGATATAAATTATAGTGGGCAGCTTCGATGGTACCTGTATTCTTTTTTGTGTTGGGGAGGCAGATTCAGAATTTCAATTTGGGCAGGTAGGTGCCCATCTTTTCTTGGCATGCTGAGAGTTTGGGCGTGTACCAGACTATGGGATTCCAAAACTCTCAAGAATTTGAGAGTCTGATATTCTGAGTATACTGCTCTAAGTGCTAGGAGAGAAACTGGGTTGCTAAGCATAGGTGCTTTCCAAATCTTCTGATTAAGAGGGGAAGAGGGACAGTTTAAAGGGCAAAAGGAGGCCTTGCTTTTTTTTTTGCTTGTGGGAATTGAGTTAGTAGGGAGATTGACTTCTTCTAGAAAGAAAAGTGGATATTCTTGCTGGGTATGGTGACCCACACCTTTAATCCCAGCACTTTGGAGGAAGAGGCAGGTGAATCTCTGTGAGTTCTAGGTCAGCCTGGTCAAGAAAATGAGTCTAGTACAGCTTGGGTTTGTTACACAGAATAACCCTGTCTCAAAAAGCAAGCAAGCAAGCAAACAAACAAAATGGGTTTCTCTCCCCTCTGTCCGTTCTGTATTTACCTCTCTACTCTAAGGAGCTAGTTCTTTTTGTATGCTTGGCTTTGTGACAAGATTGGCCACCACAGTGAAAAACTGGAAAGATTTTAAGTGCCCACCAAGAGTGCAATGGCTTCTGGGAGGCAGAGGCAGGTGTATCTCTTGTGAGTTTAATGCCATTTAAAACTACATACTGATAACATGTTTTTCTTTTAAAAAAATTGCTATAGCCAATATAGAGTGACAAATTCATGATAGATGAGCAGTGAAGAATTAGAAGAACTTTATATATATTTTAAAGTTTATTCATTTATTTAATGTATATGAGTACATTGTAGCTGTTTTTAGACACACCAGAAGAGGGCATTAGTTCCCATTACAGATGGTTGTGAGCCACCGTGTGGTTGCTGGAAGTTGAACTCAGGACCTCTGGAATAGCAGTTGGTGCTCTTAACCGCTGAGCCATCTCTCCAGCTCCAAGTTTATATTCTTTGGTGATCACTGTCAGTAACCTTCTGTATGTTCTTGTTTTACAAAAGCTGTTACAGAGGAGTGGCTCAGTGCTACTGATGATTTAAAATTCATTGAAGCAATAAACAAAAATAATAATAAAAAGTAATAAACATTGTTTTTTCTCCATAAACTACTAAAAATATATTAGAACTATACTAGTTAAGATCCTAAGAATCTTATTTGAAAGGTGTTAAGAGATTAGTAGGATTAGCTATAACTGAAGTTGGCTTTTAGTTTTATTTCACACGTCACATGTAGCTTCAGATATCTAATTAAAAGGTTAAAACTCAGTTAAGAAAAGGTAGAAAGGAGAAAATATGGCAGAACTTAGCTGGGAGAGAATATAGCTCAAATATGTGCCTTGTGGTATACATAATGCAGAAGGATTTACGAAGGGTACCTGTGCATTACATATTGCCCAGGATGTCATAATAGTAACCTCAAGGTATCCTGTGAAAAGAAACTTGTCTGTTCTGAAGAACAGCATGTTTTGTGAGTAAAATTTTCTTTTTCTTTGCCATGAGTACAGAAACAAAGATTATGTCTTTGGTAGCAGGATCCTGTTCTCAAGTATTGCTTTGAAATTCTAAGTAGGAAAACATACAAGGAAACAGACAATAGAAAACCAAAAGGAAATATAAAAGAGTTAGGAAATCGGGCAAACAATTTTATTATGATCTTCATTGTAGTGCTGATTTTACACTGCATTCAGTTAAAGTGAGTACAGCTGCTAGCAATAAACGGCCATAATATGGCTAGTGTGAACACTGAGTGGTTGGGTGAGATTGAGTAATCCTGTAAAGCTAAGTTTAGTTGAGGGGTGGAAGTGCAGCTGAGTAGTGAAGTACTTGTTCAACATGCTCAAAGCCCTGGATTCCATTCCAGTACCTGGTACTGCCAGCCTCCCCATACCCCTGTACAAAAATGTAAGAGGAAGACTTTAAGTGCATGTCTATAGAGAGCAGGCAGTCATCTAGATTCTGCTTTGCTCTTCAGTAAACGTCCCTTTTTCACCCTCTGAAGGTCCGAACATGAGAGACATTCTCCTAACTGCCCCTTTGTGAAGGGCGAGCACACCCAGAATGTGCCCTTGTCAGTCACACTGGCGACGAGTCCTGCGCAGCTTCCTTCTGCAGATGGAGCTGACAGAATATCTTGCTTTGGGTCTGGGAGCTGTCCTCAGTTTCTAGCTGCTGCAACCAAACGTGGGAAGATCTGCATATGGGATGTCTCCAAACTTATGAAGGTGCACTTGAAGTTTGAAATTAATGCCTATGACCCAGCAATTGTGCAACAGCTTATCCTATCAGGAGACCCAAGTTCAGGAGTTGATTCAAGAAGACCCACTTTGGCATGGCTGGAAGACTCTTCTAGTTGCTCAGACATACCAAAACTGGAAGGAGACAGGTACGTGGTTTTTTTGTTTGTTTTTTGTTTTTTAATTAGTATTTGTAGTGGTACATGTTTTCTTGTTTTCTAAATTTCATTTTCTTAATGAGATAGCAAAAAAACAAAGAAAACAAAACAAAAAAAAACCAAGTCAAGTTAGAAAGTAGAAAGTAGATGTTTAGCTGGAAGCCTGAAGGTTATATGACATTCAGAAGTTTTCATTCCGATGGCCACAGACTGCTTGGTTCTGATAGTGGAACAGTAGGACTGTTATGAGTTCTACCGCAATCTGGAACATAAAGTAATGATTTTATCTCAAAAGGCCAAAACATAGAACACACAAAAGGAAGCGCCTCTGTGTGTGAAGTACACTTTTCTCCATGTTATGTTTTCCTTCGTTATGTAACTACGGCAGACAGGAGTTGGTAGAAAGGCTGACAGGTGTCTAAGGATAAATGAGAATGAAGAGAGCACAGCCCCAGGCAGGCAGCGGGCACCAGCAGTCCAGGTCAGCCGGGCAAAACCACCGCCAGAGTATTTGTTACGGAGTTCTGAAGCGACCTTGTAAATCCGTTCCTGTGCAGTGAATGTCAGACTGTATAAGTCTTGACAAAGTAAATTCCAGTCTTTAGAAAGCCACTGCCACATTAAGACCTAGTATGCACGCATTGTAGCTCACTGCCAGAGTGCATGTGTAGCATTTATGAGGTCCTAGTTCTGTCTTCAGTATCTAAACAAAGATATAACAAAAATAAAACAAGAAAGTTGAAATATTGATATTAAAGCAGTGGATTGGGTTTGAGATTTTACCTTTTACCTCCTAGTTCCACAGAATAGTTGTTCTGAATGAGTCTGGATTCTCTCTTCTATTAGTCCCTCAAATTCTGGAAGTGAATGTTACTGAGTAGCCAGTGACTTTAGAGGAGGCAAGATGATCCAATACTTGGAATACTATTTTATTATTGATCTTATTTGGAATACTATACTAGTAGTAGTGAGGAAGACATGCCTAGTGTTTTTTGTTTTTTTGTTTTTTGTTTTTTGTATGCAGCTGCACTGTCTTGAGATTTCTGCTATCTCTACTCCTCAGAACTGCAGGATGCAGCTTGCATAGAACTTGAGGCCCTTAGCTTCTTTGATAGATTCTTGGCTTTTGTGGCTGTATCTGATCTATAGGAGTTGGGAGTGCAGAGTCCAGGAATCCCCACTTGTGACTTGAATTGGGCCAATTTCACATGGCTCAGTTTTATTCACATAAACAAAATTATGGATTTAATATAGCCCCTGAATGTGTGATGAATAATGACAGCTATCCCACTGAAGACTCTACCAGTGATAATGTGAAGTGAAGCATATTCAACTGTGACTGGTTGAGAGTATCTGCCTTTCACCTGCTGGATGTCCAGTGTTACTGATGCTGTTGCTGTTACACTCCAGTCATGTCCCCTCCTCCCCTAACCCCCTTTTTTGAGAATAGATTCTGATCTGCAGCCCTGACTTGTGCTTGCTGTATAGACCAAGCTGGCCTCAAATCCACAGAAATTCTCATGCTTTTTTCTCAGGTGTGCTACTACACTCAGTGACATGTATTTTTATTTAAGTAATATAGAATTTTGTTAAATGAAAATTAAGAAATTGAATTGATAATTCACAATATACAAATTGGGAAGTTTGTATAGTTTGTCATGGTAATAGCTTGTGGAAATTGACTGGCAGATAAAGGAATTGTACCTGAGGTTGGTACAGACTAAATGAGAACTTCATGGCTATTTTCTATTACTATACATCTCCTCTGCCTCTGTAAGGGAAGAGTAAGCAGAAGTAAAAGATCAGGGACAGAGCCCCAAGGCTATATTTTGTTCTGGGATTTCTTTTGCTTTAAAAGAGAGTATCAGCTCTGTAAGGCTGGTCATTCTCCTACTTTAACCTCCCAAGTGCTAGGTCATGCATTCACCATAATGCTGGCTGTTTCTTTGCCCCTCAGGCCCTTCCACCTTTTTGGGAGGAGAATGAGTCTGGGAATTAAACACAGGATTTTTCTTTGCTCCTGCCGGTCAAGTACTGTACAACTGAGTACATCCTCAACTTGGAGTCCCACTTTGCCACTTCTTACCATATATTTCACTTTTGTGTACTACCTCAACCAATCTGTCATTAACTATATAATACTGTGATATATTTCTGCTGAAATCAACACAAGAGTATAAACCTAGTGTGTGTGTGTGTGTGTGTGTGTGTGTGTATACATATACACATACATGTGGTACATTTTCCCAAAGAGAAATGTGGTAATCCTATAAGCCTAGTTTTATGCATCTTTTAATCCACAAATTCAAAATTTAAAACAAAGTTCTAATTAAAAACAATGTTTAAAATGACAGGCCAATTTCATTATCTTCCATAATTACCCACTAAATCCTTTAATAAAATAATAAAAAAAAGAAATCAAGCATTCTTACTTCTAGTGCTGTCAGCAAATATGCTGATAAAGCCAGACAACAATAGCTAAACTGCTTGCCCCTTAAACTTTCACGCAAAGATTAAAAATTGGGTTTAAAGTTATTATAATATAATTTGTGTAGGAATTAATTTTGACCATTTTTTACAAAGCATTGACATAATTCTCAATTTACTCAATGAGGATTTAACAGCATACTTAATTTAAATAAAATAATATATTTCTTTCGGTGCTATAGTTGTGTGTGTGTGTGTGTGTGTGTATATATATATATATATTTGAGACAGGCTCTAATGTATCCTAGATTGGCTTTGAACTCATGATCTTACCTCTGCCCCCATGTGCTGAGATAAGACATTCACCACACTGCCTAGCTTTGTGTATTTTGCCGAGCTTACAAAGATGTTCTGAATTTCATTTTTTGAGGATACTATGGCATTGATAAAGTTAAAGATATTTTATTAACTTTAAAACAATGGTAGTATTAACCCAGTTTTGTAACTTGCCTATAATTTATCTTGTACGATAGTTACTTTTTAAAAGGTTTTGTGTCATCTAAAAAAAGCTGAATAGTACAGGAGTAAATATGTTTATTGTAGAAAAGTTGGCAAAGGCAGCAATGAGAATGAAAGTGAACACAAAGAACTGTTGTAGTGGTTATTTGACTCCTGGTGCTCGCTGCACCTGCCCAGGAGCTCTCTGGATTCGTGAATGAAACACACACACACACACACACACACACACACACACACACACACACAATCGCACTCGGGCGCAAGCTTGCAAAGGCTGGGCAGTTCTAATCTTCCACCTGGCTAGCATACATTTCCCTCCAGTACTCCTGGCTTAACACCTTCTAAATGAATGTTTTGTCTTTGCTGCCCTTTTACCTTCTGGGCAGCCCCTCCCATAGGGCTGATTTCCCTTTCCGCCTACATTCTGGATGAATTTTCTTCTTCAGCTTTAAATCTGTTCCCTCTCCCTTCTGCACAAATCTAAAGGTCCTGCCTCAGTCTACCTGCCCTGCTATTGGCAGTTGGCTCCTTATCAAAAGCCAAATGGGGACAAGGACCTTCAACATTTGGACACACAGATTCCCAGTTTTGGACGCTGGATTAACTCAGAGCATTAGAACTAATCCCCAACAGCCTGTAACCATTCTGTCCAGTTATGGGAATGTTTGTTTGTGGTCTTCATTTTTGAGCATATGTTAGATCAATTTACATGTTTCTTAGTCAGGGTTTCTATTCCCCCACAAGCATCATGACCAAGAAGCAAGTTGGGGAGGAAAGGGTTATTAAGCTTATACTCCACGTTGCTGTTCATCACCAAAGGAAGTCAGGATAGGAACTCAAGCAGGTCAGGAAGCAAGAGCTGATGCAGGGGCCATGGAGGGATGTTACTTACTGGCTTGCTTCCCCTGGCTTGTTCAGCTTACTTTATTATAGAACCCAAGACTACCAGCCCAGGGATGGCACCACCCACAAGGGGCCCTCCCCCCTTGATCACTAATTGAGAAAATGCCTTACAGCTGGATCTCATGGAGGCATTTCCTCACCTGAAGCTCCTTTCTATGTGATAACTCCAGCTTGTGTAAAGTTGACACAAAACCAGCCAGTACCACAAGCTTTATAATATTTATTATAAAATATTTTAGGAATATATTATTATGTTTTCGTAGACCAGTCAGATCTATAATGTCAAGACCCTTGGATTCTCTCTTTAAAAAAACTGAATTTTATCTTTTATCTCAATAGGGCTGGGCAGTACTTGGTTAATACTAAAGTTCTTCTATAGTTGAAACCTATTGTGTTCCTGTGTTAGATTTGCTTATTTTAGCTCCCAAATGTAGTATTTTTCTTAAAATTTAGTTTTTAGGTATCTTCTTAACTTCTGATTAGGATTCGAATTCTCAAAGTTAATTATCAGGTGATCCTAAGCATGTTTTACATTCTTTTTATTATTTTAAATTATAGTGAATTGGGGTTGGTTTCTGGTGAACTGCTCAGTGGTAGAGCAATTGCTCAACACTCAGGAAGCTCAGTACTGACCAACAATAACAAAGCTCACAAATCATGTGAGTCATAGAACTGTCTATGTTTATCTGTTAATACCATTTACAGAAAACCTAAGGCATGGAACCTTTGTCAACATTTGTCTTGGTAAACCTCTCAACAGTTTTAAACATTGCCTTGGAATGTTGTATTAGGTTCTTTTTTTCTTTTTCTTTTTTTTTTCTCTCTCCAAAGCAGGGTTTAGAGACAAGGCCCTCCAGCTGTCCTGGAACTTTAAGCAGAGGTCCTTTTGTTTCAACCTTTCCAGGAGTAGGAAAGACAGGTGCATGCTTGATAGTCTGGCAGCAATCTACGTAGAGATTACCATTTATATGTAAGATAGCATTAGTACATATCTAAGCACTGTGGATTTTAGTACAGTATATTATTTTAGAAAAGGAGAATTGCCTTTTCTTTCTATAAAATGCATCTTTTAGTTTTGTAATGAGAGTATCAAACTTAAAAAGTACTGGTAATAAGGTCTTCAGTGGGGTGCAGAGCTTGACTGTTACATCTGAGAGAATGAATAAAAGTTGATGCAAAGAGGTAACCTGGTAGTTTCTTGGTCACCTGAATAAAGGACAAAGGACAGATCTTGTCTTGTCTTTACTCCTCCTGTCTTTTGAATTATGTGTCTTAACCCTGAATGAACACCCATAAACACAACAAAAATGAATATTGGTATAAATATGTTTATAATACATTTACATACACATGTTCATAAAACTGTTTTTGGTTTTAGAGTAATGATTTGAATTTGTTGACAGTAGCTGTTAATATTTTACAACAAGTTCGATTTGACTAGCTGACATTCTTTTACTCTTGTGCTTGCTAGAAATTATCTCTAGCCAGTTTCCTATAAATGTTACAGATTTTTAGAGGTTTTCCTCCACACAAACGTTCATGTAAACATTAATTTTCTGATTTATAATTGTTCATCAGTTGTATATCCAACTGATTTATATCATTTCTTTTAGCGGTTCGTACATTGTTTTATCTGTATAATAGTGGTTGAAACACTGCATTTCAGGGCTGGAGTTAGAGCTCAGTTTTGTTTTTTTAAATGTTTTTAACATTTATTTATTTTAGGTGTGTAAGTATTTTGTCTGCTTGTGTGTATGTGCACCGTGTGCATGTCTGGTGCCCATGGAGTTATCAGAAGAGTGAATCCCTCTCCTGAAAGAGTGACAGCCCTCAGAATCGAACCATTTTGTATGTGGGTGCTGGGAATTGAACCTGGCTTCTCTTTAAGAGCAACAAGTACTCTTAACCAGTGAGCCATCTCTCCAGCCCTTAGCTCAGTGTTAACAGTGCGTGAATAGAACACAGTTGGATCCTCAGCCCTGCCCTTTTAAAGCATAAGAGACAAGCCACACACAGCTGTGTGTGCTTTCTTTCTTTGCTTTCTTATGTGATGTATGTGCTTTCTTTTCCATGCTGGGGATTAAACCCAAGATCTTACACATACAGGTTCCTACATTGTAGCTGACGTCTACCCCTAGCTTGTAAGGGTCACTTTTTTTTTTTTTTTTTTTTTTACATTGTTCTTATTTTGTCTTTTAAGCGATGATTTACTGGAGGATTCAGACAGCGAAGAGCATTCCAGATCAGATTCTGTGACAGGTATGTAAAAAACATTAAATAATATATTTTATATATCTTTCTACAGTTCAAAGTAAATCTTCATACCAATTAATTCATAATTTCTTGGTGAAACTGGAAGTCTTTACTGATACACACTATTTCAGTGTTCTGTGTTTATCAGAGATCTTGAATTTAGTATTAGAACATTGTGTTTCATAATTAAACTTTAAATGACAAACATTTCAAGGGAATAAAGTATTCCTTGTCACATATTCCAGGGAATGGAAATTGTGCTTATTTTATTTGTTTGCTATGCTCTTTAAATAAAAATTTTTTATACTCAAAGAAGTTGTAACGGTAAAATCATAGGCATTGTGGCATCAAGTAGATGTTGCCTTGTTTACTCGTGAAATACTAAGGTCAAAGCTGCATGGTTTATCATGTAGCCCAGGCTCTCCTGGAGCTTATGCTTCCAACAGTGAACTCTGTATTCTTCTTGCCTAAATACCCTCAAGGCTGGATTATAGGCATGTGTCACATCTGGCTTTCATGTGTCACAGTTTTCAGTATCATTCATAGGGTAAGCTAGTGCATCTCAGAATGGTTTTATTACATATTTTTTCTTCATGGGTACATGTATGTGTTTGATCATGTTCGTATGTGCATGTGCTTGAGGAGGCTGGAGGCTGACATGTTGAATGTCTGTTACTTTTCAACCGTAGTTATGAAACATCCCCCCTCCCTTTGAGACAGGGTTTTTTTACAGGGTTTTTTACCTTAGTATTTCATGAATAAACAAGGCAACACCTACTTGGTACCACAATGCCTATGATTTTACAGTTTCAACTTCTTTGAGTATAAAGAACTTGTATAAAACCAGTAGCCCTAGTTGTCCTGGGACTCACTCTGTAGACAGAGCTGGCTTTGAACTCACAGAGATCCACCTGCCTCTGCTTCCCAAGTGTTGGGATTAAAGGCGTGTGCCACTGCTCAGCGAAAACAGTCTCTTACTACATTGGGAGCTTGTCTGTTTGACTTGGCTAGTTGGTCAAGCCAAATAGCTGCAGGGTTCCACTGGTCTGTGTGTCCCTCAGTGCTGGAGTTACTAATAGATGCCAGGCTTAGCTTTTACATGGGTGTTGAGAATCTGAACTTAAACCCTCAGGATTGTGTAGCAAGCCTTATTTCAAGCCTATAGTTAGTTGAGCGATCTGTCTGCCATATCACGTTAGAGTATAAATCCCAATCTACTTATTATTATAGTCTATATTTCCTCAACTGTAAACTAAATAATATTTAGCTCGCGTTAAAGAGTTGTGCACAGTTGTTGAGAAGTGCTCATGTTTTATAAAGTGATGGTTATTGTGACTATAATGTCATATCATGAACATGTCAAGGTTATGAAACATACTACATGTCTTTAGAAGAAGCGTGGGTTTGTGTAGTGTGGTAGTTAAAAACTAGTTATTAAAAATAGCAAATGTTTATAAATTCTGATTGTCAGGAATTGTTTTTGATGCTGCTAAGGAGAAGGCTGTACTGATTTGAGCTTAACACTTGCATTTAGTCTACATTCTTTTCTTTTCCTGTTATTCTTTTCATCTGTGGTTGTTAGATTTTCTACACTGCCTTGGGATGTACTTCAGTTTCTAATATACAGACATTTATCATGTCTCCTTTTCTTTTGAGGCAGTATCTCATTATGTAGCACTGGCTAGCTTGGAACGTGTATCGATCATACTAGCTTTGAACTCACAGACTTCTATGCTTCTGAACCCTCAGTTTTGGGATTAAAGGTGTGTGGTGTTGTCCAGGGCCCTTATTCTTGTTGGTACATGTGATTCATTTTTAAAGAAGTGTTGTCTTTGAGTAGAATTAAAAGATCATGGCAATAAGGAGTAAAATCCTTTCAGCTTAAAAATTTTTATATTCCTTTATTTTGTATTTAATATCTGTATGTACATGAGGGTGAGTTCATGTATTTGGAGACACCTCCAGAGTGTGTGTGTGTGTGTGTGTGTGTGTCTGTGTGTGTGTGTGTGTTTCTTTTTGACAGAATCCTTCATTGACTTAGAGTTAACCAGTTCTAGACTGGACTGGTTGACCAGCAAGCTCCAGGGACCTGCTCATCTTGGCCTCCCCGGTGCTGTTATAATGTACGGCCTGGCCTGTTGTACATGGATCTGCGGGCATTGTGAGTTCAGGTCCCTCATGCTTTCCTCCAAGGCATGCATTTTTCTGACTGACCATCCTCAGCCCTCGTTACTGTCTACATTTGAGGGTTTGTAAGGAGGCTGTTCTCATAGGAAAATACTTTTAAGACTAATTTAAAGCCGGGCAGTGGTGGCGCACGCTTTTAACCCCAGCACTCAGGAAGCAGAGGCAGGTGGATTTCTGAGTTCGAGGCCAGCCTGGTCTACAAAGTGAGTTCCAGGACAGCCAGGGCTACACAGAGAAACCCTGTCTCAAAAACCAAAACCAAAACAAAACAAAAAACCAAACCAAAAAAAAAAAAAGACTAATTTAAAAAGTACAGGTTCTAACCTATACTTTTTATACCAGTAACTTTTTGGAGGAGTATGGAGTAAACACCTAACCTGATAGTAACGAGAGATGAGGTCTCATCCCGAAGCATCTTAAAAACTTTAGATGCTGTGTCAAAGCTCCCCTAAGTGATTCGTATTAATTTGAATGACATAGTTTAAAGAATTGTAGGCAGTATTAACCTCAAAGCTAAAGCGTGCACAGTAAGAGGCATCTGGTTTTGGTTGAAGATTCTAAGTTTTGAAAGTTCCTAGTTGATTTCAAAGAGAAAAGTTTTGTTTCTGAATCAAGGACACATGATTTCTCATGAAGGCTGAACACAAGGGTTGGCAGGAGAGTCGAGCACAAATTGAACTTTGATGGCCTTAGAAGAGAGCCAAGAGAAAATCTAATTGCTTCGCTCTGGAAGTTTGACTGTTAGAAACTGTGACTTTGACACTACTTAAGAAAGCAAGGTACAGAAGGATTTCCCAAAGTGATTAAAGTGTTGCATTACATGTATATTGCCTAAAAATTAATTATGTGGTGTAGTTTATGTCTGGCAGAAACTTGAATTAAGGGCCTGGCTGTGGTTCAGTGGCAGAGTGGTTGCCTGCCGTGCATGAAGCCCTGTGTTCCTTCCAGAGCACTGTAAACATTCATTGAAAAAGGAGGAACGAAGTTAGAGATGTCAGATTCTCATATTGGATTATCTAGTGTCCCAGATGTGCATTCAGTGGTTCTAAGAGGAGGTAGAACAATAGAACCACTTGCTATAGTTTTCTTTTGTTTATTTTTCTAGTTATTTGCTTTTTTTGAGCAGGGTCTCACACTGTATCTTAAGTTGTCTTAGCATTCACTGTATAGTGCAGACTGGCCTCATACTCAGAGCAATTTTCCCCACTCAGTCTTTTGAATGTTGGGATTACAGCAGTGAGCCACCCAACCTAGTTTATCGTTTCTTTTTAAACAGCTTCACTGTGCATACCATTTACTATAAATATTGTCCTAATTTTATGTGCTTTGTATATTTATTCTGAGCTAAAACATACGTAGATTAAAGTTATTCTATTTGGACAATTTTTTGTCATAACTTTTCAAAGTCTTAAGTTTTTTAATTTAGTACATCCAAGTATTTTAATTAATTAAAGTTACAAAAATACTTTACTTTTTCCAGTCTGAGAAAGTAGATGTAGACAGTGCCATTCAGTGAGATGGCTATTTGTTAGTATAGCCACGGAGTACAGGAGGAATGAACTGATCACTCTTCAACTTCAGTTAGAAAATCTTCCAGTTGTGGAGGTTAGTTATATGTCAGATTATAAGATAATCCCGGATAGTGGGAAATTCTGGCTAACACTGTAAGTGAATGTTGAAGAGACTGTATAGTATAGTCTCAGGACGCCCACGTGGTGCTCCACGGATCCCTGGCCCACTACTTGCTTGTACTTTTAGTTTGTATACAGACGCATCATTTAATATTTCCTTGACTCTCATTGCCATACCTAATTATAAAAGCAGTTCAATTTTTTCTTTATTTTTGCCTATCATTAGAGAGTGTGTGTGTTTTTCTCCCCATTGTTTTTACTGACTGGTTCACACTGTGTGTTTTTTCTCCCCATTGTTTTTACTGACTGGTTCACACTGTTGGGAAAGTTAAAAAAAACACAAAACAGTTGGTGTAGAGAATTTTCAGTTCAGTTTTAGAGTGGAGAATTGGCTGTTGTCTCTGGTGGGGTTTTGTCTCTATGTGACTGCCAGCATTGTGGAGCAAGAGGGAAAAAATGGTGCTTTGAATTTTAAAGTATTAGAAAGAAAGGAACTGAGATTATAATATTTTTCTTAGGTATTTGAGAGAATTCATAAATTATAATACACAAATAATATTGGATATATTTTTGGTTTAGAAATGAAGTCCAGAAATTCTGTTCTTTTAAAATCAATTTAAAGCAATGACTAAATAATATATTAATTCCTTTTTTTTTTTTTTTTTTTGGTTTTTCGAGACAGGGTTTCTCTTTTTAGCCCTGGCTGTCCTGGAACTCACTCTGTAGACCAGGCTGGCCTCAAACTCAGAAATCCACCTGCCTCTGCCTCTGCCTCCCAAGCGCTGGGATTAAAGGCGTGTGCCACCACTGCCCGGCTATAAATTCTTAATTTGCCTTACCATGCCTTAAGAATCAATTTCTTTAGTCCTCTAGGAAATTTGTTTGAGTTGAAAATAATTTTGAATTTCTTGAGTAGTCTTTTCTTTTTAAATTTTCATATGTAGGATCATCTGACATTTGATTAAATTTCCTCTAAAATATTGGAAATTTTAGACAATCACTAAAAATTTTTGTGTATGCATATGTATGTGTACATGCACACATGTGAAGGCCAGTGGGCTAGCTTGCAGGAGGTAGCTTCCTCTTTCTACCTGTTGGGTCCCAGTGATCATCAAGCTGAGTCTGGTTTTAGGGCAAGAGCCTCTACCCTACTGATCTATACTGCAGGCCATTAACTACTTTGAGTTCTAGTATTTACTAATGCATAGATCAGATGAAGTAGGAAAAACCTCACTGAAGTACTGATTGTGATTTACATGACCACAGCTACTGCATCTAATGTGCTATATTTTTCTTCTCGAAGGGCATACATCCCAGAAGGAAGCCATAGAAGTAAGCCTTGACATAACCGCTCTCAGCATTCTCCAGCAGCCAGAAAAATTGCAGTGGGAGATCGTGGCTAATGTGCTTGAAGATACTGTTAAGGACCTAGAAGAACTTGGGGCCAACCCTTGCTTAGCGAACTCTAAGAGTGAAAAGACAAAGGAAAAGCACCGGGAACAACACAACATTCCCTTCCCATGTTTATTGGCTGGAGGTTTATTAACATATAAATCTCCTGCTACCTCACCCATTAGTAGTAATTCTCACAGGTCACTGGATGGTTTAAGCAGAACTCAGGGCGAAAGTATATCAGAACAAGGGTCAACTGACAATGAATCCTGCACAAATTCAGAACTGAATTCTCCTCTGGTCAGGAGGACTTTACCTGTTTTACTTCTTTATAGTATCAAAGAATCTGATGAGAAAGCAGGAAAAATCTTTTCACAGATGAACAATATTATGAGTAAAAGTTTGCACGATGACGGTTTTACAGTTCCACAGATTATTGAAATGGAGCTGGATAACCAGGAGCAGTTGTTGTTACAGGATCCACCTGTGACTTACATTCAGCAGTTTGCAGATGCAGCCGCCAGCCTCACCTCTCCAGATTCCGAGAAGTGGAACTCTGTGTTTCCCAAGCCTGGGACTTTGGTGCAGTGCTTGAAGCTACCAAAGTTTGCAGAGGAGGAGACTCTTTGTATAGACTCTATAACTCCTTGTGCTGATGGAATTCATTTGTTGGTAGGACTGCGGACATGCTCTGTGGAATCATTGAGTGCAATAAATCAAGTCGAGGCCTTGAATAATTTAAATAAATTAAACTCTGCACTATGTAATAGACGTAAAGGTGATCTGGAATCCAATCTTGCTGTAGTAAATGGTGCAAATATCAGTGTGATCCAACACGAGTCACCAGCAGATGTGCCGGTTCCTTTGATCATTCAGCCGGAGCAAAGGAATGTTAGTGGTGGATATTTAGTTCTTTACAAGATGAATTATAACACTCGAATTGTGACTTTAGAAGAGGAGCCAGTCAAAATCCAACATATCAAAGATCCCCAGGACACAATTACCTCGCTCATTTTGCTTCCACCAGATATACTGGATAATCGAGAGGATGACTGTGAAGAACCTGCTGAGGAAATGCAGTTGACCTCAAGGAATGGTGTTGAAAGAGAAAAAAAGTCTGACATTTCTACCCTTGGACACCTGGTAGTAACCACTCAGGGAGGATTCGTAAAAGTGTTAGACCTTTCAAACTTCGAAATTTTGGCCAAAGTGGAGCCTCCCAAAAAGGAGGGCACTGAAGAACAGGATACATTTGTTTCTGTCATTTACTGCTCAGGCACAGACAGGCTGTGTGCATGCACCAAAGGTGAGCTGTTTGCTTGATTCTTCCGAAGAACCTTCTGTGGCATTTGTCTGAGTACATTACCTAGTGAGAATTTTAGATCATGTAAGAGATTTTTTTTTCTTTTTAGATAATACTGTTTTTAATGCCTTTAAATTTATTTTTTAAACTTCCCTAGATAGGCAAAAAATCTATTGTAAATAGCTTAGTAAGTCCTTAGAAAGTATCATCTCAGTTTAGTATAGAAGTTTATTTGGGACAGTGAAACTCTAGGGTCATGAGTTCTAGGCCAGCCTGGATTGTGTAACAAGATAGATATTTGCTTAATTTCAAGGAGCTAGTATCCTGGTACTTTGTGAATACTGACTGCCTATATTTGTGGACCTAGTTTCCTTAGCAACTTGGATAAGAGGGCCAATGTGTGTTAATATGACAGTACAGATAACATAAGCTGCTGAGGGAAGAGAGACTTATTGGGCACATGGTTTCAGAGACTTCAGTTTGTCACAGCTGGGCACATATGTATGGTTAGGGAAGCTCCTGTCCTGGCAGCTACAAAGCAAGGGTGTATGTGTATGTTGTCATATGTATTCAGGGAGCCCC
Source organism: Rhynchomys soricoides (assembly GCA_019843965.1). Classification (NCBI taxonomy): domain Eukaryota; kingdom Metazoa; phylum Chordata; class Mammalia; order Rodentia; family Muridae; genus Rhynchomys; species Rhynchomys soricoides. The sequence continues at coordinate 18,327,533 of JADRCH010000014.1, read as the reverse complement.
ACTGCTACACCTGTGCGCACAGGCCCTCAGAGTTCACTTATAGATGTGTTTTCTCGACCTTAGCTCCCACAGTCTATTGCTTAGGCTTGTTACAATCAAATAATGTATATAAAGTTTTTGGCACAGATTCCTTCTGCAAAAAACAACTTAGCAAGTAATCTTTAATTTTGTAAGATGTTTAAGATATTTAGTCTTTTCTTTCTTATACTCTTTGGCTGGTAAATAATAGTTTGTAACATTTGAGACCCCTTTGGATATTGTGCACTATTTCCCCATATATTTAATTGTGTAAATCAAATAACTGTGCACTATAGATTTTCACAAATATTACTGCCATTTTGGGGCATAACAAATACTCTTTGCTATTGCTAGGTTAGTTGGAATTGTAGGGCCACACAATTCTTAAAGCCTAGATGACTCTAACAAGGATTTGGTGGATTTAAGAAAAACTACACAAGTCTCTATCTTTGCTTTTGGTAGTTAGTAATTGATTTAGATTACAAATTTGAACTCCATCTAGTTTAATACCCAAAGAGGCAAAAAAATCTTCAAATTATATTAAAATAAAGTAAATAGATACAAAATAGGAACATTCAGCATAACTTCAGAAAGATAAAACTTGGAAGGACACGTGAGACTTGAGAGTAGCTCTTTGCAGTACTAGAAAGAAGGTTCCAGGGAATTTTAACTTACTGATCATATGTGCTGGTTTGCTACTCTTAGTGATCATACCAATTTCATAGTGCCTAGGCTTTTTATCGAGCCCATTTTGCAGATCAGTAAACTTAAGTGAAGGAGAGTTCAGTAACTAATCACAGGGCTATTGAATGGCAGAGAGGCATTTTTCTCAGTGTGGTGTCAGTCTTTTAAACTGTATATATATACTGCACTGTCAGAGTATAACAAAATCTTACAATCTTACAGTGCATTCCCTGTAGTAGTCAATATGGAGGGAGGATCTGAGAAGTTGCCATCTTGCCATAAATTGCCCAAAATGGTGCTTCAGTAATTTGGCTCAGGGCACATACTTGTAGGATCCTAATTATGTGTAGAAATGCAATAAGGGTTTAGTTATTTCAGTTTGTTTGATGAGATACAATTTAGTAAGAATTTGAAAGTGATTTATATATTCTTAGAGTTAGGACAATAGGATTTACCAAGAAGCAATCTCTTGTGATAGTTGATTTTCCTTTCTCTCCTTGAAAACTCTTCAATGCTGGGATTTCAGGTGTGCCATGAAGACCAACCTCTGGAGAGCTAAAACAAGTATTTTTCCCCCTATGTGTAAGCTTGTGTGTGTAGTTCCAGCGCTGACACTGAGAGTCTTTCTCTAACTCTCCATCTCCATTGAAGCAGGGTCTCCCAGTTGAGTTCAGGTCTTTGATCAGCTATTCTAGCTAGCCAGCTTGTTCCACATGTCCTGTCTCAGGCTTTTGAGCACTGAAATCGCAAGTGGCCATCATACCTTTCTGACGTGTATCTAAGTTCTGGGCATCCAAACTCTAGTCTTCATGATTGCATGGCAAACTCTTTATCTACTTTGCCATTTCTTTAGCTCTAAAAATTATTATTAAAAAATGGTTGTAACATGAACAAAAGCTAGAAGCATTATACAATGTTATTGATATTTAATGTATCTATTAAGTAATATACATCTATATATTAAGTAATACTTTTAAGTAACGTTTACAACATGTTAAGCTCCTCATTCATCATGTTGTTGTGGAGAAAACTTCGAAGTCCTTTCTACTGGCTTTTTGACATGTTAATGTATGTTGTTATGTACAGTATATAGAAGTTACCCCAGAGCTGCTTGCTACTGTATTAGTGTCCATTGATTAGCCATTCCACATTTCCTTCTTCCCTGACTCTGGCCTCAGTAACTGCCATTCTGCTGTGAACTTACATGAGATCAGCTTTTTTACATTTCACAGGAGTCACTTCATTGAGGTACTTTTCTGGTTTATTTTGCTTAACCTAACGATCTCTAGTTCTGTTCATGTCATTGTAAATGACAGGATTTCACTGGATTTTATGTGTCAACTTTTTCTTTTCATTCATTAGTTTAAGGGCACTTAGGTTGTTGTCTGTTGTGAATTCAGCGCTTCTGTGAACTAGGGTGTGCAAGTGTTTCTTTGACACAGTGGTGTCCCTTGACAGCTTACCCAGTAGTAGAATTGCTAGAATATGTGGTTCTTCTGCGGTGAAAGTTTCTTGAGAAACTTGCATCCTGTTTTTTTGTTTGTTCACTTTTATTTTTTCTTACACATTTGTGTGTGTGTGTGCACAGGCTCCCTCCTTCCACCATATAGGTTCCAGGGATTGAACTCAGATTATCAGGCTTGGCAGCAATTGCCTACCCATTGAGCCATCTCACTGGCCCCCATACCGTTTTGATGTGTTTTTTTGTTTTGTATTGTTTTTTAAATAATAATAAAAAACCTTATATTTTATTTTCATATATTTACATCTGTGTACTACATTCATTCAGTGCGTGAGGAGGCCAGAAAAGGCCTCTGATCCCCTGTGAGGGAATTATAGAGGATTTTGAGCTGTCATGTGGAAGACCAGCCAGTGAATGCTCTTAACTACTACTGAACTGTCTGTCTCTGTTACCTGTTGAGTGTTTGGAATTTCGTATATATATTTTTGATATCATCTTGTATGTGTGCATTCTGCCTGTTCTTTCTAATTCTCTAAGTTAGGTCTGTACTCTGTTGGATGTTTCTTACTGGTTATTATTTTTTTTTTTTTTTAATTTTTATTTTTCATTTTCTGAGACAGTCTTTCTATTATGTAGCTCTGGCTGTCCTAGAACTCTGTTGTTGCACAGAAGCCTTTTAGTTTTATGTAACCTCTTTTGGTTTTTTTCCTATTTATTTCTTTTGCTTTTGGTCTGGTCTGAAAAATAAGTCTCTGCCCGTTTCATGTTCTGGAACAGTTGCCCTTTGTTTGGTTTTAGTACTTTATATAGTTTTCTCTTTCTTTGTTGTTGTTGTTTGAGACAGGATCTTAATCTGTAGCCCAGGAAGGCCTGGAATGTATTATGTATAGTCCAGGTCATCCTCAAACTCCTCCCGTAGTCTCTGAGGTGTAGGACTAAAGGCATGAGCCATCATGCCTAGGTAGGTTTAGGTCTTACATTTAAGTCTAATTTTTTTTGAGCAGATACTTACAGTTGATGAGAGATAATGATCTAATTTTACTCTTCTGAATGTGGACATCAACTTTTCCCAAAACCATTTAGTTTATGATTTTTTTGCATATTTTTGAATGGATGTACGTCTTAGGTTTTCTCTTCTGTTGATTTGTGTCTTTTTATTCCAGTATCATGCTGACTTGATTCTGACAGTTTTTGTATTATGTTTTGTTATTTTCTGTATATGTGTGTTCTTTGCATATGACCCTGTGCTCATGGAAGCCAGGGGAGCTATTTGCTGTCCTGTATTGTGACTCTTTTGCCTGATTCTTGAGACATAGGATTTCTCACTAAATCTGGAATTAGGTTGATCCTAAGCAAACCCCAGTGATCCTTCTGTCTCCATACAGGAAATTAAGGTAGATATAGGTATAGATAGAGCTCATTATTCCTGCCACCCTCCCATTGAAAACAGATTTGTTTATTTGCTGAATTGAGGCCTCTACAGTATATAATGACCTTCTTCACTGCTTTTTACTTCTTTTGATTTTACCAGTATTGTTATCACACTCCTGTTTTCCTTTGGCTTGCGTTTGCATTGGGTATTTCCCATTTTTATTAAATTTATTTGTAATTTCATTCCATTCATTTCATTACTGTTAGTCATAGTTCATAGAGGTATCGTGAGTTTCTGTCACATGATATAGAATTGAGTCCTTTTCCCTATCTGGGCAATTTATATTTAAGGCAGTTGGTATGGGTATGGTCTTACTACAGCCATTCTGCCATTCTTTACTTGTTTTCTTGCATTTTTTTAACACTATCCCTATAGGTTCTTTTTGTGGTTTAATGAGCTACTTGGGCAGTGTGTGCTGTTTGACTGCTCAGTTTTGGTTTGCTTATATGAATACTGATGTTATTACTTATAAAGCTTGTGGGGAACAGTTTGATTATAACAAGTTGCTTTGAAATGATAGTAGGTTTACAGGATTGTATGAGTGAATAAGAACAGGAGACCTGAAGCAGTTCAGTGGGCAGAGGCACTTGCCAGCTACCCCAAGTTTGGTGCCTGTAACCCACATGGTAGAAGCAGAGAACTGACTCCTGGACAGGGATGCATATGGACACAAATGAATGTAATGAAAGCTTAAAGGAAAGAATAAGAACAGAATAAGCGAGTGATGAAGGCTACTTATAAAACCTTTGCAGTTGTATTCCATTCCTCTCTGCATTTTCAGAAGCTTTTTTCTTTGGATTTTTATATTGGCTTGAGTTTGTATGACTACTGTTACCATTAATTTGTATGTCTTTCTGTTTTTTTCCTATTTTTTCTTTCATTTTGGAACCCTTTCCTTAGCTTTTGTGCTGGAATGTGTCAGGGGTGGAAGTTGTGGTAGTGGCAGATTCCTAGAACCTTAGTGAGTCAGGAGGATCTACCCTTCTCTACATCAGGAGTTCAAGGTGAGCCTAGGTTACATGAGAAAAACATACAACAAAACCACCATCAACAAAAACAAAACAAAAACTGTTAAACATATTCCTTTCAGCTTTTGTTTGTATGGGAAAGTATCTCTTCTTTGTTTCTAAAAGCTAGCTTTTTTAGATACAGTGTTGAGGGTTTTTTGTTTTTTTGTGTCTGATCTTTTAAATCTTGCTATTTCCTTACCTTTATAAAATTTCTGTTCAAGCAATCTTAGTGTGGTGGCACACGCCTTTAATTCCAGCAGTCAGGTGGCAGAGGCAGGTAGATTTGAGTTTGAAGCCACTCTGGTTTACATAGAGCATTCCAGGTAATCAAAGGATAGATGCATAGTGAGATCCCACTTCAAAACAAAACAGAAAACCCACAGTGTTTCAGTAGTCACCAGTCAAGAAAAGTGTAAATTGAAGGCACAGATGTGTGTGTTTCTTTCACCTTTTGTCTGTAAGAGATTGATTACATAATGTCTTGGGGTTGATTTCGATAAATTTGACCCTTCTGTGCCTGGATATTTGTATTATTTAACTTTGGGAGTTTTTTTTAAAATACTGTTTTTAAAATAAACTTTCTACCTATTTCCCATTTTCAAGCCTTTCTTGGACCCCATTCCCTCATATATTTGCTTTCTACTATCCAGAGTATCCTGCCAGCTTCATTTCTTTTCCTCCAAAATTGTCTTTCTCAGGTAACTTGTCCTTGAGCTCAGTATACCTTTGTTTTATCTCTGCTGTCCTCTTGGGTGGTGCTGGCTCATACCTTTAGTGCCAGTGGATCTCTGTGAGTTCAAGGCCAGCCCGGTCTGTGAAGCAGGTTCCAGGACAGCCACCCAGGGCTACATACACTGAGAAACCCTGTCTTAAAAATTAATTTTAAGCTGGGCAGAGATGGCGCACGCCTTTGATCCCAGCACTCGGAAGGCAGAGGCAGGCGGATTTCTGAGTTCAAGGCCAGCCTGGTCTACAGAGTGAGTTCCAGGACAACCAGGGCTACAGAGAAACCCTGCCTTGGAAAACCGTAATAGTAATAATAATAATAATAATAATCATAATCATCATCATCATCATCATCTTTGTTAAGTTTCTCTGTTAGAACATGGGAATGTGTTGGTGTTAAATATTTATTTTTGTTATTTTGGATTTTTGTCTGTGACTGCTGGCTGGTACCTTTAAAGGCCAGAGGCATCAGATCTCTTGGAGGTGGTGTTACCAGCAGTTGTGAGCTGACATTGATGTTGGGAATGTGACTCCAGTCCTGTGCTAGAGCCATAGTCAGTCACTCACTCAGGCCCTTTGCACACTGTCCTTACAGCTACTGATTAGTAACAGCTTGCATATGGCTCTCACAGTTTGTTGTTTTAGGTTCATTGAACCTGAACAGACTTGTGGGGTATTGATTTCCCCCACCTATTTCTGCCTCTTGATTACTGGGATTAAAGGCATATGCCACCAAGGCTAGCTACCTTTCCCTCTTACTCAGTAAGTGTTGGGTAATCTTTCTTGGTACATCCTAATTTATGGCTGGGCATTTAGGATTGCAGTCTGGATCCCTCCTAAGGATTCTTGTTGCCTGGTATAGTTTGTAACTAGACTGACTCTGTGAAGTCTGTTTTCTTTGCGGTGTGTCACTGCAGATGGTTGTCCTTATATTCCCCCTTGGTTTTTATTTTTAAGGCTTGTTTGTTTATCTTAATTTAAATTTACACAAGTATATAGTGTGTATTTTGACCGTGGTTCTAGCCTCCCATTTTATCCTATTTTATCTTCCTCCTCTTGTTTCTTTTTTTTTTTTATATTTTTTTCCAACAGTGTATCTGCTCGTGTGTGTGTGCGTGTGCACGCACACAATCCCTCCTTCCTTGTCTCCCTTCTTGTGTCCGTCCGTCCCTCCCTCCCTCCCGGATTCCACACCACACATACACACCCCCTCCCTCCTGAGTGTAAATAGGATTGCTTTGTTTCTGTAAGGGGGTTGGAGGAAGGTTTGTTTCTTACTGTTTCTGTGTCAGCATACCTTAGTGTTCATTCAGGTTTTGTCTCACAACTTTATGCAGGATGGTGGTGTCTGTTTCTCTGACTTTATTTTCTAATGGGATTTCTCAAGTCTCTTTTGCATTGACGTGGAGGCTGGGCTCACTTGGAGCCTCTCTGGTTGTTACTGACCATGTGTGAAGCATCTGAGGGTTACGTGGGTAGATTTTACCCAGCCCTTGGTAATTTGTCTTGCTACTTGCAATTCTAGTAGATGCTTGGTTTTTAATGCTTTGTTTGTTGTACACAGGACTGTAACCTTAAGTAGAAGGGCTTGTTGGCATTAAAAGTTTTTTTTTTTTTTTTGGTTTTTCAAGATAAGAGTTTCTCTGTGTAGCCCTGGCTGTCCTGGAACTCACTCTGTAGACCAGGCTGGCCTCGAACTCAGAAATCCGCCTGCTTCTGCCTCCCAAGTGCTGGGATTAAAGGCGTGCGCCACCACTGCCCGGTGGCATTAAAACTTTTTAACTCTCAAAGTTCTGTAGGTCACATTTCCTTAGGAAGTGGCAATGAGTTGTGTGGTTTTCATGATTTACCTCACCTTGGTTGACTGTAGGTTTTATAGTTTTATAGTCATATATGATAAAGCTCTATGTCATACTCTTTCTATAAGCTATATGACTAATTATTAAAGTTTATATATAATATGTATTTATATACATTTATATATATTTTGCATATATACACATGTGCATATATATATATATATATTCTCTTCTGGAAGTGTAACTACATAAACTCATGTTTCAATGGAACATTAATTGTAATCATGGATTTTTAGTTTTAGTCTCACATATATGCTGAGTTTGCTGTATTTATATGACAGGTATGAAATTTAGAAACTTGATTTGCTTTGTAAAAATTTCATTGTGAATACATCAAAAGTTAAAAGTAATTTGTTTATTTTTCTTACTCCTGGAATTAAGAGATTGGGCTATGGATATTAATATATATAGCTACTGTGTTAATGTCCTCCTCTGTAAGGTGGTCACAGCATCAGCACTGTCATCTTAAAGGCCTTTGGTAAAGTTTAGACAAATTGGTTAACGATCCTGAACTACTGTGTTGTATGATGTGATGAGCATGAGAATAAATACCTTTTAACAGATGTGTATGAGCTTGTGCATGTGCTTGTGTCCTTGGAGGGCACACAAAACTGTAAGACCCCTGGAATTGGAGTTACAGATGGTGTGAGCCACCAAGGAGGTGGCAGAAATTGAAGCCAGGTCCTTTGCATGAAGAAAAGCTTTTAACCACTGAACCTTTTAGTCTTGAGATAAATCTCTCTATGCTCTTCTCTTTATTACTTAATTGGTTGTAGTTCATTGCAACTAAATTTCCATGTTCTTTGACACAGGTAACTGCTGTAGTGTTCTTTATGTGGGTATCAAGTACTATTAGAACAAGTTATGAATTTTAACTAATATTCTACTTAATTAAAAAACTATTTTCTAAGTATTTGTTGATGAAATTTTCCTATACTGTAGGTGGTGAGCTTCATTTTCTCCAAATTGGAGGAACTTGTGATGATATTGATGAAGCTGATATTCTGGTAGATGGATCCCTTTCTAAAGGAGTAGAGCCGTCTTTAGAAGGTTCCAGACCTTTGTCAAACCCTTCAAGTCCTGGTATTTCAGGTAAGATACCATGGCCTTGTAATACATATCCTTGCGATATTTTTTCTTTTCTTATAATGCAGTCTTCATTGCTTTGTTTAGAAAGACATTCTTTGACCAGGCTTCTTATTATACTATTTATAATAACCTTTCTGGTAGCTGAAAAATGTTACACAAACTTAGTATAGAAAGAAATGATTTTCATAGACACTCAATATGTGTGAGATCTGCCTAAGCAGTAAAAACATCATTTCTCTTACATTTTTGTAAATCACATTTTTTTTTACATATTTATGTATATATTTGTGTGTGTGCACGTGTGTGTGTGTGTGTGTGTGTGTGTGTGTGTGTGTGCCTGTCTGTCTGTGTCTGTATGCACGCCCCAGCATTTGTGTGGAAGTCAGAGAACAGCTTGTAGGAGTCAGGTTCTCCCTACTACATGAGTCCTGGTGAATCGAGGTTGTTAGGTTTGATAGTGGGCAGTTTTACCCACAGAGCCATCTTGCCTGCCTTTTTCTCTCAGTACCTAGCTTTTAGTTTAATTAAGGAGAACAACATGAAAGAGAGTGTCATTGGGGCTGGAGAAAAGGCTCAGCAGTTTAGAGAGTACTAGAGTTCATTTGCCTTCAACAGACTGTAATTCTGCCTCAAGTAGATCCGATGCCTCTGGTCTCCAGGGGTACCTGTACTCACGTGTACATACGTAAAGGCATGTACATACACATAATAAAAAAAAAATAATAAAATAAGGAACATTAGGTAAGTGTAGAATCAATGGAGTGGGCTAATTGTCTTAATTGTACATGTAATTGAATAGCTAAGAGACATTCTTACTGCAGAGGTATATTTACATTGTCATTGCCCCATCTCAAACCCCTGGAGAGCACTGTGTGTGTTTGTCGTTTTTTGCTTGTGACACTGTCCACAGCCAAACTCCAGTTACAGGTCTGTCAGTATTACCTAAGCTGAATTCATACTTCACCTATGTCTCCTGACAAAGGGCAAGCTGGTGTCCTCTAGTGTCCAGCTTGCTACTTTTGCTTTTTGTTCCTATCCGTACTTTCCTGGTTTTAGAGTTAAATTTAATAAGAGAAGTAGCAACAGTATGTTAATCCCAGCGTGTTAATCTATTCCTGCTCTGTTGACATTTATGAAATAGCTATAGGCTGCTTCTCAAAAGATACAGTAGCTTTCTTTTCTTTCTTTCTTTTTTTTTTAATAAAAATCTTTAAAAATAAAAAAGGTTTCATTATATAACTCTGGCTAGCATGCAACTTACTGTGTAGACCAGGCTAGCCTCCAATTCAGATACTCACCTAGCCCTGCTCTCTGAGTACTGGGATAGCAGGTGTATGCTATCATGCTTAGGAAAACTTCAGGATTTTTTTAAAAATGTATTTGTTTTATGTGTGTGATGTCTGTGTACCAGTACCACATGCATCTCTGATGCTGCACAGTCCAGAAGAGGACATTAAGTCCCCTAACTGGGGTTACAGACAGTTGTGGGCTCTTTATGTGGGTCCTGGGAATTTAATCTGGGTGCTCTGCTTCAAAAGAACTGTCAGTGCTGATTTGAGTATGGTGATCTGTGTTTTAGTACCATTGGCTTTGTTGCTCTCAATTATTTGCCCTGACTGGGTTTGGGAGTGTCGAGTGTGAGCTGCCCATAACCAGTACTGCTTAGCATGGAGTGAAGATTCCTTAGCTTATTTCATTTATTTCTCATACATTTGGCAGTGTGGTATTTTGAATAGACAAAAAACATGAACTAAAATAATGTCTTTTCTTTTTCTTTTTAAATGTTTCAAATACTGCACTTACTACTGTTAAGGAGTTGATTTATTGGTGGACCAGCCTTTCACACTTGAAATCTTGACGTCTCTAGTAGAGCTAACTCGATTTGAGACACTGACTCCACGATTTTCAGCAACTGTTCCTCCATGTTGGGTAGAAGTTCAGCAAGAACAGCAGCAAAGAAGGCACCCTCAGCATCTGCATCAGCAGCACCATGGAGATGCTGCTCAGCATACCCGGACTTGGAAACTGCAGACTGACAGGTATGTGGCTTCTCCAAGGAGCTTGAGAAACTCGTTAGAAGTAACATGGAATTCTTAATATTGGAGTACTAATAACTTTCTCTTTGTGCTTGTCATTTGATTTTGGACATTCCTGTATTGCTTCTACTTGTTGGCTAATATGAGATGACCCACTCACTATGTGTTATTTGATAGTTCAGGGAGTTTTTTAGCAAATATTTAAATACTTGTGTGTAAAATCAGTTGCTGTTTCCAACACTAGTCTTGTGAAGGTCATATTTTAGTGAGCATCAAACAGTGAACAGATATATCCTATTCTATATCGTCATAGTTCAAAGATGGCTGTGATTAGATTAACCTAGAGGTTGGGTGGGAAGAAGACACATACTCAAGATAGAGCACCTGTAGAAAGCTCGGTATAGAGATTCTGATTCATGGTCAATGCAAGTATGACGCCCCTGAGAGAGCATATCTTACAACTTCTAGAGTAAGAAACAACCACTGCTGTTGGAGGGTCGTGAATGTAGTAGAGAGAATGCAGTGTAGGAAATAAGGTCCCGCTTCTACATTGTAGAGATGAGGGGTTAGAGGCTTTTGAGCATAGAAAAGCTTTGACAACAATACACAGTAAAGATTACTCTTGCGTCTTCTGTTAGGAAGTGATAACGGGGTTATGGCTATAGATTGTGGTGGTAGGGTACTGGTAGACTTCGGTCTGGTTGTTGAACTGTCGACGGTACCTTAGAGATGGTAATCATGGTGGAGAAAGTGAAAAGAGTAGTGGGAATCTGGATACAGTTTAAAGGTAAAGGGCATACAATTTTCTGATATATTAACCTCTGATGTAAGAGAGGAGAATTTGTAGGAATAGAATAGATGAAGTAAGAAGTTCTTGTTTTACAATGAAGATTCTAGGCTCTTATTCATAGATCTAGGATGGAGCCCAGGAATCTTCAGGTTATTGATACATGATAGAAGCCCTCTTTGAAGGTCAAAGGCTTTGTTATGAACAAATCTCAAGGCAGGTACAGATTACTAAGGTAAGATCAATGCCCTAAGTTTCACCTTTAAAAAACAAAACCAAAACAGGTTTATTTGTATTTGTATTTATTCTTATGTGTATATCTGCTTGAATGTATGCCTCATGTATGTGTGTGACCATTGAGGCCAGAAGAGGACATCAGATGCCCTGGTGCTGGACTTAGTGGCACTTATGAGCTGTTCAGTATGGGTGCTCGTAAATGAACTTCAGTCCTCTGGAAATGTGCTCTTTCAACCACTGAGCAGTCTATGCAGCCTCTATCCCCTGTCCTGTCCTGTCCTGTCTTCTCTCTCCTTCTCTCCCTCCTTTTCTTTCTTCCCTTTTCCCCTGAGACACGGTTTCTCTGTGTAGTCTTGGTTGTCCTAGAACTCAATTCTGTAGACCAGGCTGGACTCAAACTTAGAGATCTGCCTGCCTCCACCTACCAACTGCTGGAATTAAAGGTGTGTGCCACCACCACTCAGTCTCCCCTTTGTTTTTTGTTGTTGTTAATTCTTTTCTTTTAAAAACATTTTTATTTATTTTTGTACTTCCTCACTTCCCATCCCACTCACTGCCCCCCTCCCAGTCACTCTCTCCCACACCCCTTCCCTTCATCCCCTCCACTCCTTATTCTCTGGGCAGATAGGGACCTCCCTGGGTACCCCCTACCCTGGTATATCAAGTCTCAGTGAGGCTAGGTGTCTCCTCCCACTGAGGCTAGACATGGCAGCCAGGCTAGTAGAGCATATCCCACTTACAGACAACAGCTTTTGGGTTAGCTTCCTATTCCAGTTGTTCAGGACCCACATGAAGACTGAGCTGCACATCTGCTACATATGTGAGGGGAAGCCTAGGTCCAGCCTGTGTGTGTTCTTTGGTTGGTGGTTCAGATTCTGAGAGCTCTAAGGGTCCAGGTTAGTTGACTCTGTTGATCTTCCTGTGGAGTTCCTATCCCCTTAGAGGCTGCAATCCTTTCTCCTATTCTTCAATAAGAATTCCTAAGCTCCATCTACTGTTTTGCTGTGGGTGTCTGTACTGTATCTGTCCAAGTCAGCTGCTGGATAGAGTGGGGAGAGGGTGTTCAGGATCAGGTGTGGGGAAGGACAGGAGAGATGGCTAGATGCCATGATAATGAATGGAAATCTGCAACTGACGGGGGTGAGGAGGTGGGGGGCATCTCTAGGACAAGACAGAGACCCGGGATAAGGCAGGTGCCCAAGAATCAATGGGGGTGACCTTAGCTCACTACATTGTGACTCACATGTGGGTATATGGAACCTGAAGAGGCCACCTCCTGTAGCCTGGCAGCAACCCCAGTAGAGCGATAGGGACACCAACCACAAAACTTTTTACCCAAAATTCATTGTGTCTACAAGAAACGCAGCCATAGGGGATGTAGCAGAGACCGAGGGAATGGCCAACCAACAACCGGCACAACTTGAGACCCATCCCACTGGCAAGCACCAATCCCTGACACTATTAATGATACTCTGTTATGCTTGCAGACAGGAGTCTAGCAAGAATGTCCCCTTTTCTTTTTTTGAGACAGTGTCTTTGTATTTCAGTTTTGTTTAGAACTCTGCGTCCCAGGGTGGCCTGTTTCTTCTTGTTTCTCCATCATGAGTTCTGTGTTTACGGGTTGACACCACTGAACCCTGGTTGAGAAACGGTAATATCTGTTGGAATATGTAAAACGAGGAGTAGAAAAGGGGATGCGATGCTGCTGATATTTTGGTGTATGAAGGAAGATTTTTACTTAGCATTTTTCACCTTATCTGACAGCAACAGCTGGGATGAACATGTGTTTGAATTGGTTCTACCTAAAGCCTGTATGGTTGGACATGTGGACTTCAAATTTGTTCTGAACTCGAACATCACCAGTGTCCCCCAGATACAAGTGACACTGCTGAAGAACAAAGCTCCAGGCCTAGGGAAAGCCAATGGTAAGAGCAGTCAGAGCTACTACTGAGAGACCTTGTCTTGTGCTTTGTGTCTTTGCAGGAGCCTGACTGTTGTTGTGGTGACTCTTCTGCTCCCCAGAGCTGTTGACCTTTTAGTTTTAGTTTTTAAAACCACTCAAGAGTCAGAGTCATCTAAGTACATTTCAGATTTTTCTAGTAACTCAGTAATTTGCAGAATTTATGATGGCGAATAGTTTAATCATGTCTTTTGTGAAGTGACATTAGTTCCACTTCTGTGTCTGCCTGCTTTATTCTTTGTCTTTTTAAAGGAAGAATTGATGGTAAGAAAAACTGTTTTGAAAATTATTATTTGAAAGTAATCAGTCAAGCTAGCCTTTTATGTAATGCCAGAAAAAATAGTAATTTTTCGTGGCTTTACTATGGTAGGAACTAGATATTAGGTCTTAGTATTTGTTTTTCTTTTCTTTCTTCTTTTTCTTCCCCCTTTCTTTGAAAATTCATTAAAAAAATTGAATATTAATTCAGTGTAAAATAGTGACACTGTAAATAATTAAAGGGTAAAAACATTCTAATCTGAAAATGTTCCTTTGCCAGAACTGTTTTGTGTGTTTGCATCCTTAAATGAGGGGTATGGGTGTGTGGGGGGGTCTGTATATTCTCATGACATTTTCATGTAATGAATCGAGGACTTAGGCAGTTGGTATCTTTAAAACTTTGTAGGTATTTGTATTGTGCAGCTTAGGGAAAAACTTATAATTTAGTTGCCAACAAATTATATCTTCAGGCAAATATTTTATTACTGTTTGTAGAGAAGACAAAAATATAAAATCATTGAGTTTAATTTTCTCCTCTTGACAACTATTGTGTAGCATTTATGGTAAAAATCTTAGTAGCTCCCTTTTTAGCAGAAGATTTTAGAGTTTGAGGCACAAAAATTATTGATACTACGCAAAATTAAGTTTACTAATATTTTTATCCTCTAGAAACAGCAGTAGATAGGCAGATCACCTTTCCTTTGTCTCCAGCTCTTAACATTGAAGTGGAACAAAATGGGAACCCGTCCCTGGTTGATTTGAATGAAGAAATGCACCACATGGATGTAGAGGAGTCACAGTGTGAGTTCAACCACAGAGCTGTTATCCCTGGCAGTAAAGGACTAGTGATTGTAATGCATCCTGTTGGGAAGACTTCCTTGTGGCAAATAACCTGTAATTCTGCTTTGGCAATGCGCTTTAACTTCCATCTCACCTTTGTGAATATAGCTGCACTAATACTTGACATTTAGTGTTTAATGCCTTGCGATTTGAAATCAAGTCATGATTCTATAGATCCTCTTTTAAAAATCAAGGTGAAATATAAAATGAGAGTGGAAAACAACATGTAGCAGATAACTGATTATACTGATGATTTGTTTGAACACATTTTGTGTGTTGTATTTTATGTGGTGGTATCACATGGAAATGTGTAATACACTGAAGGAAAATACCTATTTTTCTTTTTAGGTCTTCGGTTATGTCCATTCTTAGAGGATCATAAGGAAGACATTCTGTGTGGCCCAGTATGGCTTGCTAGTGGTCTGGACCTATCAGGTCATGCTGGGATGTTGACATTGACAAGCCCCAAACTTGTTAAAGGTGAAGTAACATGTTTTATAAAAGCAGAGTAGATAATGCCAGCATAGTAAGAGAGACACATTGAAAACTGATCACAGAAATGCTGTTTTGTTTGGAACTTTGATGAGAACTTCCAGCAGTTTCCTATGTGTGAATTTATCATCTCTCATGAGTATCTGTGTGTGTGGACTGACTCTAAGTTGTTCAGGTCTTTGTGTGTCTTAGAGAGAGGGTTATGTGGCACCATCACGGTTTTGTGTTTTAGGAAAGTGAATGTTCTATATAGGGTTCAGCGTCCAGTGGGTAGTTTTGAAACATACACTCCTAGATAAAGGTAAATTCTGTATATACAAGTTTCATTGTATTTCTTGATTGTGTGTCATTTGTTAAAGAGTTGAGATACTATGATGTGTTTGGGTTCATCCTGGGTAGTAGTGGTATGAAAAACCAAATCTCTTACATTATTTAGAATATAAGATGAACTTGTGAGGGACAAATGTTTAGATAAAACAAGGGGATGTGTTACACAGTGTGACTAAGGGAACTTAGTGTCCTGCAGCATTTTATTACTTTTTTAATCAAATTTCCCCCATGAGCTCTTATTATTTTTTTTGTTGAGACAAGGTCTACATAGTCCTGACTATCCTGGTATTGATTGTGTAACTCAAACTGGCCTGGAACTCAGAATCATCTGCCTCTACCTCCTGAGTGCTAGGATCAAAGGTGTGCGCCACCACACCTGGCCCTCATGATAGAAGCGGTGATTGCGGAATCTAATGGAAGAGTGAAAGTGTGAATTGTGTCAAAGAAAAGTTTGAAACAGAAGATTGAGATGGAGAGTCATATCCGATCCTCGTAGTCGGGTATATTAGTAAGAGGAGTGGAACAGTCCCGAGTCAGAGAAAACCAAGTGTCTTCCAACGCTGGAGGCAGGGAGGGATGTGGAAAACAGCAGGTGGTTTTTGCAGCTATTAAAACATGTAGTGCCTGCTGCAGCAGCAGTCTGATGGTTTGTTAGTTAGGTCTATTTTGAGAATATTTTTGCAACATTTTGTTTTATACATGGGATCTGTGATCTCATTTTAGTTACAAGACTATATTATAGGGTAAGTGACTGTTGAGTGCTTTCTTGATGAGAGATACAATTACAGGAGTTTTTGTTAACACCAAGGTGTAGGCACTATTTGTTGTATGCCTGAAAGGGGCACATTAATTACCCATAACCTGGGTATATGCGTGTGTGTGTATCTCTATCTCAAACCATTTTTTTCCCTACACTTAAAACATTTTTCTTAACTGAGGTAAAAACGTGTTTGATTTTTAACTATAACTATTCAAATGCTTTGTTGTATGTATTCACACATACGTGGGCATACATGAAGGTTAGATAAGGCATAGTGAGCTGGCTCAGTGGCTAAGAGACCTGAGTTCAATACCAACACCACATCAGGCAGCTCATAACTATTTGTAACTCCCATTCCAGGGGCTTGAACACCTGTCCTGAAGACACTTAACACACATGCATAAGGACATACTTACACACACGTAAACATTATTAACAGATAAAATAATCATTTAAAAAAGGTTAGATAGGTCATAGGTCATATGCTGCTGTAATCATTTGTTGACAGTAGTCCACTACAATTTACTTTTGTTTGTGTTTTTTTATAGTTTACAAAACTTTTACCATTTAAATAAATAATGTCACTGTAACAGATATGTCAAATGATTTTTCTTCTTTTTTTTTTTTTTTTTTTTTCCGGTCAAATGATTTTTATAGTTGCAGTTTTCTAAATTTGCTGAGGCTTTCTTTTGGCTTTTTTTATGGTGGGGTGTGCTATCATATCAAAATTGTTCTGTTATGTAATCAGATGATTGATATACATTGTAATTTCTTGCCTTGTATTGCCTTGCGGAGTTAGTACTTAATATTGCTCCATGATGCTGGGGCAATAAATTATTTTCTCACTCTTTTCTCCAGGTATGGCAGGGGGGAAGTATCGTTCGTTTTTAATCCATGTCAAGGCAGTGAGTGAGCGAGGAGCAGATGAAATGTGCAGCAGTGGCTTGCGTCCTGTCGTGAGACTTCCATCTCTGAAGCAGCAGGGTCACAAGGGATACTCACTCGCTTCTCTCTTGGCAAAAGTTGCAGCAGGCAAGGTAAGAACCTGCTTTTGAACAGGAGCAATGCTGTTGTTGAGATTTGTTTGAAGGGGTGCTTCTCTTGGTTAATAGTTTGCTGCTTGGTCTGTTTCTAATTTTTCCTTTCAATGATTTCAGAATACATATAATTAAGAAAATGTTTTTAGTTAACTTTGGATAAGTAATTAGCTTTTATAAACTCTATTGAATAGGGAGTAGTTTTAGAAGGTACTTTCCTTTAAACTCATGGCCTTTTTGTTCCAATGACATTTGAGAAGGCTGTTGCTAAATAATTTTAGAGATAGCCTTGGTTAATTTTCTGTAGGTATGCAAGGTTTCATACTTGTCTGAGTGCAGATTTTCCTGAACTTGTTTTTTTTCTTTGTCATCATTAAGAAACGTTAGCATCAGTGTCAGCACCCATCACTTTGTATTTGCACAGCTCTTTCCAGTTTATCAAGGTCCTTATCAGAGTTGATCCTCAGAAGTAACTGCGTTAGGTTGAGCAGGAGGTGGAAGGCTGAACAGATGCTGCCTGTAGATGTTAGAGCTCTGTAGCAGGGGATTGGACTCAAAATTTTGGATCTTTATTTTTAACTATTGGGCTTTGAAAATCTTGACTATATTTTTTCTGTTAAAATTTTGTGGAAAAGGCCCCTTTGTCATTTTAATCTGAAATTTTTTTGTTGGAACCTTATTTTTTATATTTTTAGTTTGATTTGTTTGTCTCATTATTATTGTTGTTAAATTAGGAAAAATCATCTAATGTTAAAAATGAAAATGGAGGAGGCACTCGTAAGTCTGAAAACCTGCGGGGTTGTGACTTACTTCAAGAGGTCTCTGTCACCATTCGGAGATTTAAGAAAACTTCAATTTGTAAGGAAAGGTAATCACATTTCATTAGTCTGCCATTCTTTTCTATTGTTTCTGGTTTTGGAATAGGTCTCAGGTACCTCTAGGCTGATACTGAATTGATTCTCTTGCTCCCACTCCTACATACTAAACATTTAAGGTGTCTCGCCATATATGGGAATTCTGCTGTTACAATAAAAGTATAAATAAACACGTGGTTGAACTTCTTTCCCTGGAAGTACTTGCTTGCTTTCTCCTTTTCTAAGTAAATAGCAGTCGCTGAGGGCGTTATTCATTGCCTTCACTGCTTATCCCTGGTTCTGTGTAGTGCATGGCCACTGCTTATCCCTGGTTCTGTGTAGTGCATGGTGAAAGGTGAGAAATGTAGGAAGCATCATTTAAGGACACAACTGCGTTCTCTTAGTCACATTGTAAACTCGTCTTCCTTTAAAGCAGCATTCACATACTGTACAGCACGTAAGACTGTTCACAGAGCATTCTTACCCTTTTTTTAATTCTCCTCTTTTGCATTGTTAGGGCCTTAAACATGGCTGGTAAGTTCTCTACTACTGAACTACATGCCAGCCCTGAGAGCTTTATTTTTTATATTCACTATTTTAAATGAAACACTATATAACCCTCTATATTGCATAGCAGTAGTCTGATTGTTCTGTTTTTATTGGTGGAAACACACTGTAATGTATTTATATTTTCTCTTTTTAGGGTTCAGCGTTGTGCCATGTTACAGTTTTCAGAATTTCACGAGAAGCTTCTTAACACTCTTTGTAGAAGATCGGATGATGGGCAGGTCACAGAGCATGCTCAGAGTCTTGTGTTAGATGCTCTCTGCTGGTTAGCAGGAGTCCATTCAAATGGACCTGGCAGGTTAATAATTAGGATTTTGTTTGTTTTAATGATTATCCTTTGGCTGTTAGGATTCAGAGTCCAAAATGAATGTTTGCTCTTGTTTTGCAGCTCAAAGGAAGGAAATGAGTGCCTACTTTCAAAAACACGAAAATGTCTTTCAGATATTGTTCGTGTTTGCTTCTTTGAAGCAGGACGAAGTATAGCCCATAAATGTGCCCGATTTCTAGCCTTGTGCATTAGGTTGGTGTGTTTTTATTTGAAAGCATACTTTGTAACTGTATTTGCGCTTTGGTGCTCAGATCTTGTTCATAATGGGATTTGATTCTCATCAAATATATGAGTAACTTTTCAACAGTTAATGACTTTGTTAGGTCCTAAAGAAGAATTTGGGGTTTAATAAGGTGAAATGCAATGTTAAATTAAGTCAGCTGGGCTTAATTACGTCATGAGAATTTGCTTGATATGATATGTATATGATATGATATGTATATGTGATGTGATATGTATATATGATATGTATATATGATATGTATATATGATATGTATGTATGATATGACACCACTGCCTTACCCTTGTTACTCAACTGTCCTGCTGAATCTTCAGCTGTAGACCCTGAAACTTTACTGTCTAGGAAGTATTTGAGAGGGAGATGAATCTGTATTAGCTCTTCTTAGTAATGGTAATGATCTAACCTGGGAGAAAACTCTAAATGACGTGGCTTTTTTTTTTCTTTTTTTTTTTTTTTTTAAATATTTTTAAGTATTATGCCAAGTTTAGAGTTTAATTTAAGTCATAAATAATGTCTTTAAATTCTCTTAATAAACAATTTTCCAGCAATGGCAAATGCGACCCCTGTCAGCCTGGATTTGGATCAGTTCTATTGAAGGCTTTACTTGATAATATGTGCTTTTTACCAGCAGCAGCAACTGGTGGTATGTAAAATTACTTTAATAACAAATATTTATAGTGAATAATTTAACAGTTACTTTGTTCTTATTATAGCTTATCTGGATTATTAGTTCAGTTTTTGTTAATGGGTATGTTTACGTTTGTGTGTAGGTGCACCTGTTTGTATAGGTGCATTAGCAGGTGACATCAGAGAATCGCAAGTATAATTTCTCAAAAATGTTGTCCAATGCCTGGTGGTGGTGGTGGCATATGCCTTTAATCTTAGCACTTGGGAGGCAGATGCAAGCAGATCTAGGCTAACCAGCCTTGAGCCGAGTGAGTTCCAGGATAACCAGGGCTACAAAGAGAAACCCTGTCTCAGGGAAAAAATGTCCACTTTACTTCTTTCTTTTTTTTTTTTTGACATTTAAATCCGTTCTTTGTGAATTTCACCTCATATACTTCAATCCCACTCATCTCTTCTTACCTGCCCTCTGCCCTTGCAACCTCTCCCAAAGAACAGGAAAAAAAAAATCTTGTATTGAGAGCTGTAGTGTGTCACAGTGTCCAACAGTATACCCTTTGTCCACACTTCTTTCTTTGCAAATGTTCATCACTATGAGTCATTTGTCTGGTTCGAGGCCTTTGGCTTCTACTACACTGTCAATTTTGGAACCTCACTGGGAATTCTCTCGGATGTTGTTACCCCGTCTCATGGAGACCCTGTAGTTTTGGATCTGAAGGACTGGGCCCTTCATGGATTCATGCAGTTCATAGATGGGGTAGATGTTGGGGGTAGGCCAACTCAAAGGTGTTGGATATGGGCCTGAGGGGACTTGAGTTGATTAGCCTGCCAGCTCTCCTGCACCCACACAGGGGCTGGGCCGGGGGATGGTGGAAGCTCTGCAGCACTGGGTTATCCAATGTCAGTAAGTGATAGAGCTCTCCCAGGCCTTCAGAGCTGACTCATCCTCACCCATGCATTAGGGCCCAGCTGTACGGTACTGCCCAGGTGATGTTCAGGGCCCACTCTCCCAAGTGCTGCAGCAGGCAAGGGGCTGGGCCACCTCAGAAGCTATCATACTTGTTCACTCTTAAACACTGCCCCTTCAGGCCCCCTGCAACTAGTGCCAACTCTGTTTTGCTGCCCAGGGAAGGTAGGTCGAATTGTTTAGTTGTTTGCTGACTGTAGATCATGTCACAGACTGCAGTGCTAGAAATGCTAGGGAGATATCATAGTTCAGATGCCATTGCATGTGCATATATATTATATGTTGAGAGTGAGCATGGCAAACTGAGTGCCCCTAAAGGGTCCTATGAAGATTCCATAGAAATGCTTTTCAAGAAGAAATACAGTGATAAAAGCTATCCCCACTAATAGTACATGTATAATGTAATAGGGACTCTTATATAAGCTCTTTTGCTGTCACTCTGAAGGAATTCTGTCTTAGCTTTTAAATCTCTCTCTGTGTGTATCTGTTTTTCTTTGTATAAGCATTTGCCAACATTGTGTATACAGTGCCCAAGGTGGCTAGGAGGGGGCAGCAGATCCTCTGGACCTAGAGTCATGTGATTGTGAGCTTATGCCATAAGGATACTGGGTATCAAACCTAGGTTCTATGTAAGAGAAGCCAGTGTTCTTAACTATTGAGCTATCTCTATAGTCTAGTTTTACTTATAGGCATTCCTCACAGTGTTTTGTAATGCTCTAGTTTATTTATTCATTTATTTGCTTGCCTAATTATGAGCTCGTCTTACTTGAGGCTGACCTTAAGCTTCTAATATTGCTACTCCCACTTCCCAGGTGCAGAGATTACAGAAATGGGTTTATGTTTTAAAAGTAGTTAACTCATTCATATATTTCACGGGAATTTGATCTTTGTAGTAAACCAGAGAGATCTTTCTTAAAGTTGGTTGGTAAATAATGAGGGTTTTCATTACCTTAGACTGCTTATATTTACCTTGAACATTATTTGACTAAAACTGGTAAGTATATATAGATAGTGGTTCTCAGCCTTCCTAATCCTGTGACCTTTTAATATAGTTCATGGCAACCCTAATCATGAAATTATTTTGTTGCTACTTCATAACTGTAATTTTTGACACTGGTACAAATCATAATGTATATCTGCTATGCAGGATATCCTCCAAAAATCTGTGTCTCACAGATTGAGAACCACATTATATAGAATGTGGCGTTTTACATTCTTCTGCTCACTGACTTTCAGTTTCTTATGGATTGTTTTTAGTGGTATGTTGCTTACATTCTGGGCATGTACTCAGTACTAAAATTTCTTTACTAAGGCGTCAGTCTAAAGTGCTGTAGTCCTCTTCTTCTTGCCCCATGGGTCCTATCTGACTGATGGTCTAGAGTACTACTCCATTCATTTGCTAAAGTGCACTGCTTGTATCTCCCTGCCATCCAGTGTTTAGAACCATTTTATACAGAGAAGCAGTATTTCAGGAATATCGATTTGGCGCTTCCAGTCTCTGCTTTTGTGGTTCTTCACAAATGTTTTTCCTCACATTAATATACTTTTTTTTTTTTTTTTTGAGATAGTGTCTCTATGTGGCCACAATGGTTCTAGAACTTGCCTTGAGATCTGCCTGCCTTTGTCTCCTGAGTGTTGGAATTAAAGGCATGCTTAATCATGCCAGCACATTGTTGGTGCTCTTTTTTGTTGTTGTTTTGTGTTTTGTTTTTGAGGCAGGGTCTCTCCATGTAGCCCTGTCTATCCCAGTGCTTGCTCTGTAGATCAGGCCTTGAACTGAAGAGATCTTTCTGTGTCTCCTCACAAGTGCTGAGATTAAAGGATGTGTGCACTGCCAGGCCTGGCTTGATACACTCTTAATGTTGCCTCCTGAAAAGTGGTATAAATTCCTTTGGAAAATGGGAATCTATGCCACAGTGAATATGTGGTGGTCAAGACAACATACAGTGTTGGTTCTGGGAATTGAACTCAAACTTTGTTGGGCTTTCAGACAAGTGCCCATTCCTTTTGTTTTATTTTATTTACCAGCTCTGTTATTCTTAAATCAAGAGTCTCTCTCTCAGGATGATGTTTATATTATTAATGCTCTAGAACTCTTTGTTCTTTCTCCCTATATTGTTAAAGATTATCTTTCTAGAACACGCAAGTATCTTTCTAGCAAAGGTAGCTATGTTTTTAAATGTGTGACCTGAAGTTCTGTATGCTAGAGATGAAGAAGAAATAGGCATGGTTTCGTTGTTGTTTCCAGGTTCTGTCTATTGGTATTTTGTCCTGCTGAATTATGTTAAGGATGAAGACTTGGCTGGGTGCAGTACAGCTTGTGCAGCTTTACTCACTGCCGTGTCCAGACAGTTGCAGGACAGGCTAACACCACTGGAGGCTCTCCTTCAAACAAGGTATGTTTAACATCTTAAAGTGTGAACACAGGACACAGAACTGTCATTGCTACGTTTGCCTGAAACACTGTTTCACCTTAAAAAGTATATTTAGTTTGTGCTAAGCATTCTAAATATGAGTAGTCTATGGTCCTCCTTTCCATGTTTTCTCTGGAACTATTCCCTTCAGCTATTAGTGACAGTCGATAATGTTTATACAGAGAGCTAATTTTAGTTTTTAAGCTTATTTTATGTTTTTTGTTTTTGTTTTCCCTGAGTGTTATGTCTGCACTACATGCATGCAGTGCTTGTAAAGACCAATATGTGTATATGTGTGTGTGTGTGTGTGTGTGTGTGTGTGTGTGTTGGATCCCCTGGGACTGGAGTTAATAGATGGTTATGAGCTCCCATTTGGGTCTTGGGCATTAATACCAAGTCTTCTGGAAGTATAACCAGTGATCCTAACTGTTGAGTTATTTTTCTGACCCTAATTGTATTTAACATTTAAGGATACTTTGCTTTGTTAATACAAGGGGCATTTAACGTTATTTGTTAATGGTATAACTTTATAGGTACAGCTATGTAAATCTCTTGTTACTTTTGCATGAAATTCTTTTGTCTGTCAGTTGGATTTTTAAAATTTTAATTAGCATAGTGAAATAACAAAAGGTTGGATTTAAATTTTTTTCCTGTGGTAAACTTTCCCTCCTCTTTGAGACATGGCTTCTCTGTTGTAGCTTAGGCAGTCCTGGAAACTCAGAGAAAGGTCTGCCTCATGAGTGCTGGGGTCAAAGGCCTGCTCCACCATTCTCAGCTGGTTTTCAGCCTTTAGCTTTTTTATTTTACATGTATGAATGTTTTGCCTACATGTGCATATATGCACTACATGCATAACTGGTACTTGCGGATGCCTAAGAAGGTTGCAGATACCCTGGACCTGGAGTTATCACTGGTTATGAGCCACCATGTGGGTGCTGGGAATCAAACCCCATCTTCTACAGCAGGGACAGTTGCTCTTGACCACCAACCTATCTTTCCAGCCCGCTCTTCAGCGTTTGAAGTTGGGCATTTCTTATTTGGCACTGCTTTTACGATAACTTTATTTATAAATCCTGATTTTGATGAGATTTATCTTAAAGTGTTCATGGAAAGAGTGCTTTCTGGTTTGTTTTGTTTTGTTTTGTTCCCTCCTCCCATACCTCATGCTGTCAATGACAGTCTTGTTGGGTTGGCTGCTAGCTTATTTTATTTAATCATTTGTATTGACTCTTCGGACAGTATTTTGAGTGTAATTTTCTCTTGTGTTCACTGAATTTGCTGCCTCTTTAGTCAAACTGCTTTGAAAGCTGAATAGGTAATTTTTAAATTAAATGGCTGAAAGGTAAAATATTTAATACATTATTTCATTTCTCAGATATGGGTTATACAGCTCCCCATTTGATCCAGTCCTTTTTGACTTGGAGATGAGTGGCTCTTCTTGTAAAAATGTATACAATAGCAGCATTGGTGTCCAGTCAGACGAAATTGATTTATCGGATGTTCTTTCAGGTACTGCCTTCTTTTATTAAGTGAATAAGACACGAATAGTTCTGTGTTGATAGTCAGTTCATCTTTCTCATTGTCAGGTACTGAGTTTTAAGTTCTCAATATCAGGTACTGAATTTAAGTTCTCGTCTCTCTTACTGTGTCTACTCACATTTTTTGTCTTCAGAACACTAAAGTTTTTTGTTTTTTAGAACTTAACCATAATGCCTGTGAACTCTAGTGATAGGTAATGATATGTAAAGTGTAGCTTTTGTGTCTGGCTTTTGATGAAATATTACAACAAAGCCCTTGCTATGTTTGGGTTCATCAGTAGAGGCTGAGAAATTGTTTTGAGGTTGTTTGAACCTTGAAGAACTATCTCCCTGGAATGTCTGTCCTTGGTACTACTTGAGGGTTTGCAGCTGCCCAAACTTTGGTCCTAAGACATTCCTGGCGATCTTGGAGTTCTTACTTTTGATTATGGCTAGCCATGGTCAAAACAGACAGACATTTGTGTGGGTTGTCTGCTTTCTTGGGCAGCAAGGGCAAGATTACTTTTGTAGTTGGAACCTTTCCCAGCCCTAATTAATTTTGTATAATTATTGAATAGAAGTAACTGGAGTGAGCTAGTCTGGGTCAGTCTTTCCCAAGAAAGATGAACCTTTCCAGTCGTTCAGAAAATGAAGACTTAGCATCTTGATGAGCTTCTCTCTCTACTGCAGCACCTATGACCAACATCTACCAGTAATGATCTGCTAAAACCATTTGACTTAATATCTCAGTTTCTTTGCTTGTTCTCAAAAACAAAATCAACTGTATAGATTGTATAAATATAATTTGGAAATCCAAAATCTGAAACGTTTGTTCACCATGTTAGTGGTCAAAAAGTTTCAGAATTAAGAGCATTTCAGAAGTGTAGATTAAGAATCCTTTATAGTAAACTATGCAAATATTAAAACAATAAAAGCAGTTTTCAGTGTTTAAAACAAGTCATGATCTAATTTGATTTTTTTAAAAGATTTAGCACACTGTTGCTGTCTTCAGACACACCAGAAGAAGGCATTGGATCCCATTACAGATGGTTGTGAGCCACCATGTGGTTGCTGGGAATTGAACTCAGGATCTCTGGAAGAGCAGTCAGTACTCATTGACTGTTGAGCCGTCTCTCCAGCCCCTTGATTTTGGTTTTTATTGTAATCATTCCAGTGTAATTTTACTGGTCAGAAGATTTAGCTCGTACATACTGTAAGTTTTTACTGTGAATTCCTACCTACCGGATTGCTTTCATTTGTGTAGACATCGGTACAAAGGAAGCTAGTTCCTTTGTTGATGGGTTTTCCTAATGTGCCCTTTTATAGATTATCTTCCTGCATGATGAGGTGTTTCTTTTTGCACTAGGGAATGGAAAAGTGAGCAGTTGCACAGCTGCTGAGGGAAGCTTCACATCTCTCACTGGACTTCTAGAGGTTGAGCCCCTTCACTTTACTTGCGTGTCAACTAGTGATGGAACCAGGATAGAAAGGGATGATGCAAGTACGTTTACTGGTATATATACACCTTCTTCTATCACGTTCTTCGTGCAGTACGTTTACTGGTATATGCCTTCTTCTATCACGCTCTTCCTGCAGTACGTTTACTGGTATATGCCTTCTTCTATCACACTCTTCCTGCAGTACGTTTACTGGTATATACCTTCTTCTATCACGTTCTTCGTGCAGTACTGTACAGAAGTGATATGAGCTATTTAACCTTAGACCTTTGTTTGCATGGTAAGTAGACCACCAGTGGGAGACAGGGATGTTTGGAGGGAATACCATGAATAGTTTTGTTGTCAAGGTCAGTTCAGGTTTTTTCCTTTTCCCAGTATAGCATTCCCTTAAGTCCTTTTGTTTTTATGTGTTTTTATGTGTGTTTATGTGTATTTTATTATGCGAATTATCAGCCATAATGAAAATAGGAGGAAGAGTAAGGCAGAGTCTATGTTTCCGTTTTTTTAGATGGTAGCTACTTTTCTGATTCTGATATCCTGCTGTTACATGTTACACTTAAGGGTAATTGTAGTTTGGTTAGGTTTTACCTGACTATAATCCCTGGAATACTGAATCCAGCCTGGGCTTTATAACCAGGATCTGTCTTAGTGAGGGCTTGCATGTGTTGAAGTGATGAAGTAGGGACCACTGTGGATTAGACAAACTGCTTCATTTAACAGTTAAGTCTGTAAATCATGTAAATACTTATCTTTTTCTGTTTTATTTTTTTCTGTGCCCCCTTACATTTTATGATTAATGCATGTTTATAATTCCATTTTGGCACAAAGAATTTAAATTTTTTTGTTAAAAATATTTGTATTTTGGCATAGTCTGTTTTTCCTACTTAGAAAGCCTCGAATGGTATGTTAAATTGATTTTACTGGGAAACTAGTTTATGCAGGTTCTCTTTCAACCTCTTCATTAAGTTAATAGTCCAAGGCATTGCTCTGTGTGAGAGAGAGAGTACTTGCAAAGTGTATTCAAAATTTGGATGAAGTCCCTAGTCCTGCCAAAGAAGCAAATTAAAAAACGCCAACAAAAATAGTTCTCAGGAGAAGTCACAGAAGTTTACAATCTTGGATTTTGGTTCTGGAAGGGATATGGTTTTAAAAGAGTTTATAAGTTCATTTTAGTGTATTTCACTTCAAGTTTTGCTTTGTACCTTTTCATTGTAGATGTAGCCACTATGTTTAGTTTATCTGAAGATGACACCAGATTTAAAATGCATATATATATGAATTGAGATTCTAGTAAGGTCAACTTTGCTTTGTTTTCTTATACTGTAGTCATTTTAGATGCTAACAGAAAAGTCTTTACTTATAAATCATGGTCTTTTCTTAGAATGCGCCATGAGAATAGATATCAGTTTTAAGAAAATTGATGTTTGAATTAGTTATGTTTTTAAGAGCATAAGAAATGTAAAATTATTTGGACGATTGAGACGGCTCAGGGGATAAGAGCACTGGGTGCTCTGGCATAGGAAGACCCACGACTGGCCCTGGCACCTCTGTGATGGCTGGCAGCCATCTATGCTGTGATGGCTGCCAGCTGTCTGTACCTTCAGCTCAGGGCCTAGCACCCTCTTTAAACTTTCATTGGCCCAAGGAATACATTTGTACGTGCACTCAGATATTAAGGCAAAATATTCATACATATAAAAATAAAGCTTTAGCTGGGCAGTGGTGGCGCACGCCTTTAATCCCAGCATTTGGGAGGCAGAGGTAGGCGGATTTCTGAGTTCAAGGACAGTGTGGTCTACAGAGTGAGTTTCAGGACAGCCAGGGCTACACAGAGAAACCCTGTCTCGAAAAACCCAAAAAAAAAAAAAAAAAAAGCTTTAAAATGTTAATATCATCTGAAAAACTATTCAGTGTATCTCTGGTTCATTCCCTCCTGCAAAACATAGTGAAACTATTTCTCTCACCGCCCCCCTTCCTATAGGTAGTCTCTGTGCATACTATGTTTATTGTTTAGAAGTAGAGCTTTTGATAGACAATGCCAAATTGCCTGAGTTTAACCACTTTTAGGAATAGATTAAGAATGAGTAACTTTACTTCCTCATCTTAGATTCATTATCTATGAATGAGATGG
The DNA here is from genome assembly GCA_019843965.1 of Rhynchomys soricoides. Taxonomy (NCBI): domain Eukaryota; kingdom Metazoa; phylum Chordata; class Mammalia; order Rodentia; family Muridae; genus Rhynchomys; species Rhynchomys soricoides. The sequence goes on along the minus strand of JADRCH010000014.1, from coordinate 18,299,415 downwards.
TAATAGTATCTCATATACAGAACAATACAGAAGCATATTCTGCTTAATTAGCACTACTGTTTTGAAGATTTAAAGAGTTTGTATATGTTTGTTTATGTTTACACTGGCTCTGGTTCCAAACCTCATTCTACTGTAAGCTTAGCTACTCTGTATCATCATTTGTTCATGTAAAGATTAGAGTCATGACATTTGCCTTGTGTAGTTTATTGTAAGCTAAGTGTGGAAATTTATGAATAGTGTCAATTACATGCTGGACATGGTATGCCTTTAACCCCAGCATTCAGGAGGCAGAGAGAGGCAAGTAGATCTCTGAGTTAAAAGTAATTGTAGTCTACAAAGGGAGTTCTAGGACTGCCCAGGCTGTACTGAAAAACCCTGTATTGAAAATCAAACAAACAAACTAACTAACTTACTAAAGAATGAATAAATGAATGTCATTTAGAAGGGGGTCGAAGCCAACCTAGTGTACAGAGGATGTTCCAGGACTGCCCAGGCTACACAGAAAAACTATGCCTTGGAAAACCAAAATTAGTAAATAGGGAGAGAGGGATGTGGGTGGGTGGGTGGGTGGATAGTCGGACGGACAGACAGACAGACATTAACAGAATAAGTAATGACTGGAAAGTGTGTTGTCATTATAGTAGTTGCCCTTTCCCAGTGGAACATTGTAGTTAGGTCTATAATAATACAAATATTAAAATGTTACTACGTTATTTGACTGGCTTATGCTGATGTGCTAGAATAAACTATGACGTTAAGCTATTATATTAAATTTTCAAAGCACTTTTTATGAATATTAAATGGAAAAGTGTTCATTTATAATGTATTGCTGAGTTACATTGAAAGTCAAATTTTGCTTTTACTTGTGAGAATGCTTGAGTAAACGCAAGAGGTAGAAAATAAGGCTTTGTCAGTCTGTCTGGCTATCCTCTGTAGTCCTCACCTCTGTCTACTCTGTAGATTAAAATAAGGAGGTTAAGGCTGGAGAGATGGCTCAGCGGCTAAGAGCACGTGTTGCTCTTCCAGAGGTCCAAGGTTCAGTTCAGGGTATGCATATTTTACATATGCGTATTACATATGCGTCAGGATATGCATAGTTTACAACTGACTACATTTATTGCCTGGGACTTCTAATCTCTGTAACACCACGAATATAGTGCCCAGACATGTATGTAGGGAAAATACTCATTTACACATAAAATAAATGTTTTCTTTAAAAGAGGAATTAAGTATCTTTCTTCTGTTTAATTAATATACTTAAAATTTAACATGGTTCTTATGGGGAAGCACTTTCAATTTTATTTCTTGAGACAGAATCTTACTGCATTGCCCTGGCTGGCCTGGAACTAACAGACATCCACTTGCTACAAATGATGGGATTAAAGGCACGTGTACCATGCCCTACTAAGTGGGGAGCTTTTTTGAGGATTGAGAGAACATGTACAATGTATAAGAAAACTAATGATAACTGTTAAATTTTCTTACTTTTTTTTTTTTTTAAATCATGAGCATAATTCTTTTTGGGGGGGGCAGAGAAAAGGATTTATTTGGTTTACACTTGCACAGCACTTTCAGTGAAGGAAATCAGGACAGGAACTCAAGCAGAGCAGGAGCCTGAAGGCGGGAGCTGATGCAGAGGCCATGGAGGGGTGCTGCTTGCTGAGCTTCTCCTCATTGTTTATGAGCATAATTCTTCCATACCAGAAATACCTGTGAACTGAAAAGTAAACAACTCAACATTGTTTGCTTTGGGATTTACTCCAGCACCCCTTAGAATTTGAGTATTAGTGTTAGTAGCACTGCATTGCGATGTTCATAATGAGTAAGATGATACTGCTGATTGAGCTCGGGTCTCTTAGCCTTTCAGGCCAGCTCTGTCACTGAGTGACAACCCAGCCTTTTATTTTATTTTTTAAAGTTATATACTGCATATAGTTTTAATGACACATTGTGTATTTTGACCATGTACCTCTGTGTACCTTTTCTTCATCCTGGTGTCTTGTTTTGTTTTTCCCTTGTCTCATGCCAGTGAGTTCCTTCGGGGTTACTCCTGCAGTAGGTGGACTATCATCTGGCACAGTTGGGGAAGCCTCGACAGCCCTGAGTTCAGCAGCCCAGGTAGCTTTGCAGTCTCTCTCTCATGCAATGGCTTCAGCCGAGCAACAGCTACAGGTGCTGCAAGAGAAACAGCAGCAGCTTTTGAAGCTTCAGCAACAGGTTGGAGACTATTTGGCTCTTTGTTCATGCTGTCTCTAAACTTCAAAAGCTGAAAAGTACTGTAAAAATGACCATTATTTTCATAAAGGAAAGTAGGTTGTCCAATCTGAGCTAATCGTTTTCAACAAAAATTTGAGGTAATGTCTTTGTGATATGTTTAAATGTATTAAAATTATATGAATGCATCTTATTTAATATGTGATAGAGAAAAAATGATACTTTTTGTGTTGTCTTGAAGTTAATTCTACTTTTATGTTTAAAAACTCTTGAAGAAACATTATAGTTACCAGTTACAGTTTTCATGGAACAGAGACTGTATGACATTATAAATGTAGGACATTAATATGATTTTAAGTACAGCAATTATGATAACGTGGTTTATCAATTTAATTGCTGACTAAATGCAACTTGTGCAAATTCTGCTTGAGAAATTGTATCCTGTCAGTTAACATTGAATTCACTTTGGTTCATTTTGTTTTGTGCAGAACTGGTTTCATTATTTATAATTAATTGTTCTGCTTGCTTTTTATTTTTTGAGCACTTTCTAGTTCCCTTAATATGTAAGAAAATTTTGTGTAGTATACAAAGAAATTTTCCTACCAAGGCAGTGTATCATGTGTTGTTAATCCCAGTTTTATCTTATGTAACCAGGATCTTGTTAATCTCATTTAAGTTTATTATATATAATCAAGTGTTCTTCACAACTTAGTCAGGATTCTTCTATAGGTGTTGATTTTACTTCTTTTACAGAAAGCAAAGCTGGAAGCCAAGTTGCACCAGACAACAGCAGCAGCAGCAGCAGCAGCTGCATCAGCAGCAGCAGCAGCAGCAGGTCCTGTTCACAATGCAGTGCCTTCCAACCCAGTGGCTGCTCCTGGATTTTTCATCCATCCATCTGATGTTATTCCACCCACTCCAAAAACAACACCACTTTTTATGACTCCACCACTCACTCCGCCCAATGAAGCAGTTTCTGTTGTCATTAATGCCGAACTTGCACAGCTTTTCCCAGGCTCAGTCATTGATCCCCCAGCAGTGAATCTTGCTGCACATAACAGAAATTCCAACAAGTCTAGAATGGTAAATGATATTTTAAGTAAATGTTAACTTAGGCAGATTCTTATATTTTTAAATAATTTCTAACTTTGAAAGTCAAATGTGTAAATTATCATGAAAGTATATAAGGCCATTTTGTTTTTATAGAATATTTCAAAATGTATATCAGGAAATGAGACTTGTTAATTTATTGTTATGGTTAGAAAGTTTTTTTAGAGCCAGAGTATTAGTACAAAGTTACATTGTTTTGGGTGTTGTTGTTTTGGTTTTGTTTTTTTGTCTAGAATCCACTTGGTTCTGGCCTGGCCCTTGCAATTTCTCATGCCTCACATTTTCTTCAGCCGCCACCTCACCAGTCCATTATTATTGAACGAATGCATTCAGGTAATCCTTGCATTTCTATAATTATTTTTCTTCCTTAGTCTCTTGGGCCCCTTTTATGACTTATTGCAAATAAATCACATTTGCTGTCAAGTAAGTGCATTCTACCGAGAGTAGTAACTAGAGAAGGTGTAAACTGTTTGGCTTGGGCAGTTCTATTGAAACAATGAGATTTCTCTGCATCTAAGTTTTTCCTATTGAAATATAGATGATACAAATGGTGTGCGTAAATTCCTTTTGCCATTGTACTAGAATTAGACTGTATGGCAGTATCCTAAAACTAGCATTGTATCTACATTTTGTCATGAAATATTCCAGTTGGGAATATTCTAAGTTGGGATGGGTGCATACATATTTACAGATAATCTTTAGCTACTTTTAACCTTCTAATTCTTCTAGCTTTTAAATTTATACGATAGGAACAGGAAAAATATAAAATACTCTTACAGAGAAAATGGACATACTGTATCTGTGTTTTTCTTAAGAACAGTTGAGTCATAGTTGAGCTCTAAAAGAGGGAGTTTTAAAACTTACAAAATTCTCTTGCTATTTTCTGCCCATTTAATTATAAATTGGTTAGCAGCATTAGTGCTTATAACATGTAGAAGAAAATTTTGTTCCTCTTCCTGTGAACAATTGCTTATACTGTGGTTTGATTTTATCCTGTGGACATAATTGAATCATATGAGCCCCATGAGGAGTCAAATATGGATTCTGGAAGAGCAGCAGTGTGTGCTGTTACGTGCTGAGTCATATTTTTTAATGATAGCATTACTATGTAATTTTCTATACATACTAAACCCAATGTATTAGACCCTGCCTCAGAAGTTAACAAGACTTTCACAAGTAAAGTTACATAATACATTTTGGTATGTCTAATCTATCTAGTGATGAAATTACGACAAGAAATATTCAGATTGGGATTTTATAGGTTTACCTTTTAATGCATCCACTGGTTTAGTTGTTAAACTGTAATGTTTGAAATATGTATGAAGTTTCACTCTTGACTTGACTGCTTTTATATTAAGAGTCTTAAAATCTTTGACTTCAGGTTTTTCAAAACCATAGTAGAGTCTTTGGCAAGTTAGGGATCAAATCTCAAGCCTTGGCATACTAAGCAATTATAGAATTTATGAGTAAATATTGATAAAGCTACTTTTACTTAGCTATTTCTCTTATAGTTTAATAATTTCATATTTTATATTTTAAGAAGACTGCTTTAATATGTTTTGAGTGTATTCTTTGGTCACTTGATCCTTTTTTGATGGCTCATATGCTTCTCTTTCCTTTATAGGAGCCAGGAGATTTGTGACCCTGGATTTTGGAAGACCTATACTGTTGACAGATGTACTGATTCCTACTTGTGGAGACTTGGCGTCCTTATCAATTGACATATGGACATTAGGAGAAGAAGTGGATGGAAGGCGCTTGGTCGTGGCGACTGATATCAGTACCCATTCACTGATTCTTCATGACTTAATACCTCCACCTGTGTGCAGATTCATGAAGGTAAAGAACTTTAAGAAAAAAACTATGTTTTTCATGTTTCTTAGTATTAAACTGACATATTGCTAAAGAGTATACCTGTATCTTTCAAAATGCATAGCTCAGATTTGTAAATATTACCACATGTGTATTTGCAACATTTGATTTCAGATAACTGTCATTGGACGCTATGGAAGCACAAATGCCAGAGCAAAGATCCCTTTAGGATTTTACTATGGGCATACCTATATCTTACCTTGGGAAAGTGAACTGAAGTTGATGCATGATCCTCTAAGAGGTGAAGGAGAATCTGCCAGCCAACCGGAAATTGACCAGCATTTAGCAATGATGGTTGCTCTACAAGAAGATATACAGTGCAGGTTAGTGGGCATTTGCTCGTATATTTTGTTCAATTATTTCTGCCAAGGAATGTCTTCTACATAGAAAAGAGCAAAAAAAAGGAGGACAAACGTGTAGATTACAGCAGGATTGAAAACATAAGAATATTGTTTCCTAATTGGTAATAGCATTTATTAATATTTGTGAACAGTAGTTTATTTTGTTTGCTTATTTGTTTGTTTTAAGATAGGGTTTCTGTTGTAGTTTTGGGTGGCCTAGAAGTGACTCTGGCTGTTATCCAATCACAGATGGCTGCCCACTTTTACTGGGATTAAAGGTGTTCATTACTATACCTGGCCCAAGAATAATTCTTCATAGTAGTTGTGCTTTACTATATTTTAAGAGATGTGCTTTTTAGTATGTAGATACAAAAGCCTGAAAGAATGCCTGTTCATTTATTTTTACTCATAGATATAACTTAGCCTGTCATCGTCTGGAAGCTCTTTTGCAGAGTATTGATCTTCCTCCTCTCAATAGTGCAAACAATGCACAGTACTTTTTGCGAAAACCAGACAAAGCAGTTGAGGAAGACAGTAGAGTTTTTTCTGCTTATCAAGATTGTATTCAGCTACAGCTTCAACTAAATCTGGCTCATAATGCAGTGCAGAGGCTCAAAGTAGCCATAGGTGCAAGTCGGAAGACGTTGAGTGAAACATCAGGTCCAGAAGACCTGATTCAGACGTCATCCACAGAGCAGTTACGCACCATTGTGAGATACTTACTGGACACGCTGCTCAGCCTCCTGCACTCTTCCAACGGTTTGTATTTTACTCAGTGACTTAGAGACTGGGAACGGTTTAATATTTTATTGCTGCATGTTTTGGGCACATAGAATTACTTTCTGAGGAATTTTTCTTTTTTTTAAACGAATGTGTGGTGCTGGGGATTGAATTGTTGGTTCATACATGCCAGTTAGTGCTCTTCACTGGTTTATCTAGACATTTCTAGTTTGATAATCCTGTTTAATGTACTTAAGACATTACTGTAGAGTCACTCATTTTCTCCTTAAAGTTGTTTTTTATTATTGTTGCCATGTTATGTATTGAATCTAGGGCTTGGCACGTGGTAAGTAGGTGCTTTCCTGCCGACTGCATCCTCGTGCCTTTTATTCCAGTTATTGCTTCCTAGGTTTTTGTTTTGTTTCTTGTTTTTTAGAGAGAAAGCTTCTCCTTGTAATCTTGGCTTTCCTAGAACTCACTCTATAGACCGGGGAGGGTGACCTCGAACTCAGAGATATGCCTACTTCTTAGTCTTATGTTTCTTAAATGAATTTTGGTTTCTTAGGTTTGTTGAATTGCTATGCAGCCGTATTTGAGTCAGAAAATATTAAATATTACATAAAAGTAGACTAGTTAACGTATTCTGACCTAACACTAAAATAAATACTCTGTTCTAGCCATGAGCTACTTCGAATTGCTCACTTATGTGTATTGTCCCCCCTTAAGGTGTCTGATCTTTTTTTTATTTATTTATACTTATTCCCATATTCGCTTGTAAGGGAATTTGATAAACCTGACCACAGAAACAAGAAACACAATGTATGTGCTATTTCTTCTTACTGCTAAATATTTTACAACTAATTTCTATATAAAAGCAGTAAATAAGTCACAAAATAAATAGAATATAATTGTTTACTGATTGCGGCGGGGGGGTGTGTATGTAGGCGTACTGGTGTTGCTCTTAACACCATACATACTCTTAGATAAGTCGTTTGTTTCTTTCTTGTAACAGGGCATTCTGTTCCTGCAGTTTTGCAGAGTACCTTTCATGCTCAGGCCTGTGAAGAACTGTTTAAACACTTGTGCATCAGTGGGACCCCGAAGATACGGCTGCATACGGGCCTCCTCCTTGTTCAGCTTTGTGGTGGTGAGAGATGGTGGGGCCAGTTTCTTTCTAACGTTCTTCAGGAACTGTATAATTCAGAGCAGCTTCTCATCTTCCCACAAGATCGGTAGGTTGGAGAGATCAGTGGTGTTTATTGTAAATGACGTTCACTTGTAAGAGTCCTTGTCAGAGTGTGAAGTTTTGTTTACATGCATAGTAAATATGGAGAGATGTAAAATAGGTCTTCACATGGTTTGGCAAGGACTGAATGAAGGACATGAGTTCTAATGTGTTCACCCTTGTAGATTTTCTGGATTAGTCAGTGGGAGTTTATAGGTCTTGGTATGTATTTTCTGTAAGATCATGCTGTGCCTTATCTATTAAATGTGATTATTTAGGCTCTGATAGAGCTTGTTCTCTGCTAAGTGCCTGATTTCTTAGGGGTAGCATTAGAAAAAATAACCAATAACTAGAATAGAACCTCATTTTACACCATTTCTCCTGATAGAAATCTTTCTTTCTAACTTACCAAAGAATGGTTTTAAGAAGCAAACATGCTTTATAATAATTTCTGTCAATGCATTTCTTTAAAAAGTGGAACAATTTAAATTGATTCTCACTGGTCATTTTCTTTGTATCTGTTTGCAGGGTCTTTATGTTACTCTCCTGCATTGGTCAGCGATCACTTAGTAACAGTGGAGTATTAGAAAGCTTACTAAATCTCTTGGATAATTTATTGTCACCCCTTCAGCCAGAGTTAACCATGCACAGAAGGACCGAAGGTATTATATAAAGTGACTGTCTTTAGTACTTATAGTCACTGTAAGTACTGTTTATAGAAATATTTTTGATGTGCTTTAATAGTCATCACCGTACATTTTAATCATTTTGTGATGTAGGCTTTAGAATGAATAGGTTTCTTGTGGTTTGACTACCACAAGGAAGTTGTCTTTTTAAACCATTGTCTGAGCCGTGAACTTAGATGGTTTGTTTTTTATCTATCTGTTTATTTATCTTGAGGTTTTTTTATTTGTTTTTGAGACACTGTCTTACTTTGTAGGCCTGTCTGCCCCCAAAACTGGCTATGTGGACCAGAATGGCTGTAAACTGAGAGATGATTCTTCTGCCTCTTGAGGGCTGGGTTCAAGTTATGCACCCTCGTGCTTGGATTTTTGTTTGTTTTATTTTGTTTTAATGGGACAGGATTTTATTGTGTAGATTTTGCTGGTCTGGAAACTCATAATGTGGGCCAGGCTGCTTTGAACATACAGAGATCCACCTGCTTCTGCCTCCTGAGCGGTGACCGTGAACGTTTTTTGTAGTCTTTCAGCCTCCTCATATGTTTAAGCATTAAAAGCACAATTCCGTTTTGGCCAGTGGTAGGTGTCCTTTGAGCATGAAATAAGCTATGGGATATTATTGCCAGTGTGAATGACAAGGTGTGGCACATGTTTCATTTTAGTTTCCTGTGTCTCCTATATCTTCTTCTGTATCCTGTTCATTTTCAGGGGTGGGGGTGGGGTAAATAATTTGTTTATTTTATGTACATGAGTACACTGTATCTGTCTTCAGACACACCAGTAGTAGGCATCGGATCCCATTACAGATGGTTGTGAGCCACCATGTAGTTGGTGGGAATTGAAATTGGGACCTTTTAAAAGAACAGTCAGCTCTTACCTGCTGAGCCATCTCTCCAGTCCCTTGTATCCTGTTCTTTATTAGATTCAGTTTTCTACTCACTTTGTGTTCCTGAGTATCTAGTTTTAAGGTATGTTGTAATATTTTGGTGTTGGTCATAATTCAGTGTGTTCTTGATTTGTAATATGGTTTCTCTGTTGTCCTGAGAACTTATGTTTACTTGAATCTCCCCTTCTTGTTTCTCTCTAGGAGTCCTGGACATTCCCATGATCAGTTGGGTTGTTATGCTGGTGTCCAGGTTACTGGATTATGTGGCCACTGTTGAAGATGAAGCAGCAGCTGCAAAGAAACCTTTGAATGGTAAAGACAGGGAAAGGTTTCTGACAGGTATCAGAAGTTTATAATAATGTGTTGGTGGGGATTTTCAGTGACTCCATGCTTGTTCCTGATGTGGCTATTGGCCTGGAGATAACCAGATGTATGTAATTTATGTAAAACACGAGTTCATTTTCTTTTGGAGTCTGCTGAGAAGTGGAATTTATATTTGATGGACAGACTTATTTGTCTGGATATGAATTTTAGTCAGTCAGTTCACCTATAGTTTTCACTGTTGCACCTGTACTTTAATACTTGCAGAAGTGAGATGATGGCAGGCAAATTTGTGGAGGGTTAAATTTTTGTTTCTTTTTTATTTTTGTGATTATATTTTATTTATATTTCTCTCTTCCTCCATTGAAAATTTATTTTAATGTTGTATGCCGTTTTTTAAAAAATACTTCAGTTTAGTTCAATTGTTTTCTTTTCCTTTTTTTAAGATTTATTTATTTATTATATGTACATACACTGTAGCTGTCTTTAGACACTTCTTTTCTTTTTGCTCCGGCCCTGCTTGCTCCTGATGGGCTTGCTCCTGCCCTGTTTGTTCCAGCTTTGCGCGCTTGATGTAGCTGTCTTTCTTTTTTTTTCTTTTTTTCTTTTTCTTTTGGTATTTCGAGGCAGTTCAGACACCCCAGCAGAGGGCATCAGATCTCATTTCGGATGGTTGTGAGCCATCATGTGGTTTCTGGCATTTGAACTCACGGCCTTCAGAAGAGCAGCCAGTGCTCTTAACCTCTGAGCCATCTCTCTAGCTCCTCAATTGTTTTCTTTAGCGACAATTGTCCTTTATTTTTCGAGTTGGAAATTCCTAACATTTTTACTTAATTTCTAGTAGGCTTGGAGCACAAAAGTTTACAAATGAAGGGAAATCAGACTTCTAAAATCAAGTATATTTTTGCATTCATTATAATTACCAAAGATTTTAGTACAAGATTTGAGGCAGCTGAACCTAATGTTCAATACAGCAAATAGAACCTATACAGCTCTGTACTTTGATACACTGATAGTTGTGGGAAGGTGAAAGAGTACTCTCAGATGTGGGAAATTTATTTTATGTTGGTGTAAGCTTAAGTGTGTGTGTCAATCCTTTTCCTTAGTTATAGGATAAAGGGATAAACATTAGCATTGAGTTAACTATAATTACAGTTTTAAGTTGTTTAGGATAAATTGTATTGGAAGTCTTAAATTTTATTTTTATTGTTTAGTATTATCCAAGGAAGAATGATGGGAAGACATTTTCAGAATTTGACGATTTTGAACTAAGTTGACTACTGAGTGTCAGAAATAGGAAAACATTTTAAAATTATGAATAAATCAATCAGAAGAGGGATTCTTTATGGAGGGGTATACCTTTCATTCCAGCCATTGGGCAAAGGAAGCATTATATTCTCTGTAAAGTTCAGCTAGAGACTTAAACATAGTGAGACCCCTATCTCCAAATAACAAAAAAGATCAGAGAAGAAAGAGTGCTTTTAGGCCAGACTGAGGGAAAGAACCATGCACAATAGTGTGCACGTGTTCCAAAACACAGGGGTAAATGTAGTTATGCAGCCTGCCCTTTGAACTATTAAACCCATTTTGGCAGTCAGTAATCTGAATAGCCTTTTTTGGTGCTTGTACAAAACCTTTTTAATATTATTATTGTCTTTGTTGTACAAAACCTTTTTGTTAGTAATGTTGTTGTTGTTGCTATTATTATTTCTTATGTAGAACACATCAAAGTTATGTTGTTCAAAATGAATTATTTTGTGTTTTTGGTTGTTTTGGTTTTGGTTTTAATTAATAAATTTGCATTCCAGCTGATGCCCTCCCTTCAGGTGCCCCCTCCCACAATTCCTCATTCCCCTTGCCACTTAGAGGACATCCCCTACCTGACATCCCCCTTCTCTGGGTCCTCAAGTCTCCCACTGAGGCCAGACCAGGCAATCCTCTGCTATATATGTGTCTGGGGCCTTGGAGCAGTTCATGTATGCTGCCTGGTTGGTGGCTCAGTCTCTGGGACCTCCCAAAGGGTCTGGGTTAGTTGAGAGTGCTGGTCTACCTATGGGGTTGCCCTCCCCTTCAGCTCCTTCAATCCTCCCCTAGTTGTTTCACAGGGTCCCTGTCTTCAGTCCAATGGTTGGGTGTAAGCATCTGCATCCATCTCACTCCGCTGCTGATTGGGCCTCTCAGAGGGCAGCCATGCTAGGCTCCTGTCTGTAAGCACATCATAGCATCAGTAATAGTGTCAGGTCATAGTGTCATTCCATTCATTCTCCAGGCCATCTGGACTTCTCTCCTTTCTACCTCCATCCCCCCCGTACCTGATCCTGTTCTTGCCGTCCATGAGACAGATCCCAAGTTGGGCAGGTCACTGAACCACCTTTCCTTCAGTCTCTTCTCCATTTTTTTCCCCCTCAGTTCTTTTAGACAGGAACAGTTCTGGGTCAGAAATTTTGACTGTGGGTTGGTAACCTTGTCTCTCCACTTGAGGCCCTGTCTATCTACTGGTGGGTCCTTCTCCCCACTATTGGGCATTTTGGCTAAGGTTATCCCCATTGAGTCTTGGGAGCCTCTCACCTCCCAGATCTCTGGTACTTTCTATAGAGTACCCCCACCTCCCATCCCCTGAGGCTTCTTATTTCCATTCATTCTCCAGGCCATCTGGACTTCTCTCCTTTCTACCTTCATCCCCCCCGTACCTGATCCTGTTCTTCTTTTCCCCTTCCTTCCTTCCTCTTCAATAAATGGTGCTGTTCTAACTGGCTCTCTGTATGTAGAAGAATGAAAATAGATATTTATCACTCGTGCATAAAACCAGATACAGTGAATCTAATAGAAGAGAAAGTGGAAAAAAGCCTCGAACTCATTGGCACTGGGGGAAATTTCCTCAACAAAACACCAGTGGCTCAGGCTCTAAGATAAAGAATTGATAAATGGGACCTCATGAAACTGAAAAGCTTCTGTAAGGCAAAAAGACACTGCTAATAGATAGGACAAATTGGCAACCTACAGATTGGGAAAAAACCTTTGCTACTCAAGAAGTTAACCTCTGAAAAACTAAATAACCCAATTAAAAAATATTTTGTTTTGTTTTTTAAAGCTAGGACAGCCCTGGCTGTCCTGAAACTTTGTAGACCAGGCTCGCCTGGAACTCAGAGATCTTCCTACCTCTGCCTTCCAGGAGCTGAGATTAAAGGTGTGGGCCACCACTGCTCAGCTCAGAATGAATCTTACGCATTGTGACCAAGTGTATGGAATGGTCAAGAAAAGTTTGGATACAGAGTTCTGTTGTCAGTCATTTGTTTAACCTTCAGAGAGCTGTCTTTAAAATGCTTTGTCTTGGTTGACATATTGTTGTGGTTTTTGTTTTTGTTGTATGGAAATTACTCCAAAGTCATATTTAAAAGAATTATTGATAAATTCTTTCATTATTAATAAATTGTTAATAAAAACTTTTCTTTCCAGGTAACCAGTGGAGTTTTATTAACAATAATCTACATACTCAGAGCTTAAATAGATCCTCTAAGGGAGGCAGTAGCCTCGATAGATTATATTCCAGAAAAATCAGAAAGCAGCTTGTTCATCATAAGCAGGTAATGGTCTATAACTTTGATTTAGTTTTGAGTCTATCATTTGGTATCATCTCCTGACCTTAGCAAGCTGCCTAGGTTATTGGTTTACTACTTTGGTGACCATGTTTGTAAAATGGCAAACATTTCTGCTTCGCTTAGTTTTGATATTCTTTACACTTCCTGGTTTTCTGTCCCTGTTGTTAAAGAATTGCTCTGCTTGTTTAACGGGTTTGTTGGATTTGCTTCCCTTGTTCTGGCTTTCCTTCCATGCTGCCTTTTATCATGTAGGGTTTTGTTTGTTTGTTTGTTGTACAAATCCTATAACACTTCGAGTTGACCTTTAGATGAAGTTATTTGTAATCTGCCCCTCTAACTTTTAGATTTTAATTTCTGGAATATTAGAGAGTATTGAATTTTAGTTTATGGAACAACCTGCACCCATTTTCTCATCCAGGATACTTGGATGTGCTAAGTAAATTTTCTTTCTTTTCTTTTTTTTTTTTTTTTAATTTCTAAGTACATATTTTTAGTCCTTTGCTTGGATAAATGATCATGGTTTTCTGACATCAGTACATTATTATTTTCTCAAAGAGGCCTGCCATGGTTCCTAAATTGGAATAGCATGTCTATGCAAGGGTTCCCAGAGTGTTCAGATTCTTTGTTTCATTAATTTCCTGTCTTTTTACAGGTAGTGTTGTCTTTTGTTGCAGTTAGGTTTGTGTAGTTTATTGTGTGTAATGATTAAGTAAAATATTGGCAGGGAGATATACAGTGTGTTTCATTTTCTGTCCAGCCTCTTCAGAGTTGTATTCTTGGGCTTAACTATATCAAATATATCAGTACTTTGCTTTGTAGATTTTACTTATTTTTACTTTTTATGTATATGAGTGTTTTGCCTGAATAGTGAGCATCTGGTAATTGAGGAAGCCAGAAGAGGGTGTCAGATCTCCTGGCACTAGAATTATAGATGGCTGCTGGCCACCGTGTGGGTGCTGGGAACTGAACCCAGGTCCTATGCAAGGTCAGCAAACTGCTGAGTTGTTTTCTAGCTGTAGTTTATTTAATTTTTTATTCAGAGGACTATTTATTTGAAGTATGAATTCTGAGAGAAATATAGTAATTTTTGTTCTTAACATTGGTATTTTTTAAGATTAAGTTGTTTATTTCTTTTAAGCAACTTAACCTACTAAAGGCAAAACAGAAGGCTTTGGTGGAACAGATGGAAAAAGAAAAAATACAGAGTAACAAAGGCTCATCATATAAACTGCTAGTAGAGCAGGCAAAACTGAAGCAGGCAACCTCCAAGGTAAGATCTACCCCTTGCAATGTAATCACAGGTTTTTAATGATGATTGGGAAACTAAATAACATGTTGATCTTATCAACATTCAAAATCAGAACATTCAGCTTTATTGAAGGAAATGTAGTGTGGATTTTACTGCCTAGCACATAGCCTTCAGAGTGGATTCTGAATCAGTAAGTTAGAGATCAAGTAATTACTGTACAGTTTTATGGATTGGTCATTTGACATTGATGGTTCTATTTGTTTTCATGGTATAATAAAAACCATTATAAGTATGATCTCCTTATCCTACTAAAGAAAAGTCTAAGTACTCTTTTCTCTGGTTATATAATGCAAAGATTCAGATTTGGTTAAAACTTCTTTGTATTGAGTTCTGCATATGACTCAAAAACTGTCTTTGCTACATGTGAATTAAGTTCCAGTGATTTTTTTTTTTTTTTTAAAGAAATATAATTAAATTTTTTTCCTTACGGTGGTTTTTACCTATAATCTCAATATTAAGTAGGTTGAATCAGGTGGATTACAAGAAGCAAGACTATTGTCTTAAAATAGAGAACACCCATTGAATTTGTATTCATTATTCCAAATTTACATACCATCTAAGTAACATTGAATTATAACTTTTAAATTTTGTATTTCTATAAAGTATACTTTTCTAGACTTTGAAATAACTTGAATCAATGTTTTGGTAAGATTTGTTTTAAATATTAGATTTTATCTATCTTATGGCCTGTAGGGAATTCTCTTGTATATCATGTACTTTAAATAGGAGATTACTTATGCTAGTCAATATAGACAGCTTTCATTCTTTTGCCAATGTGAAGATTCATGCTTATAATCCCAGCATCTGCAAGATAAGACAGGAAGGTTGGAGGTTCAGGGTCACTTAGAGATAGGTGGGTCAAAAGAGACAGTTGTTTCAAACAAAACACTCTCCCCTATTTTTTCTCGGAAGCTAATGGTATATATGAAAATTTTGTGCATTATAAGTTACATGTTGGATATTTTCATCTTACAAAAGTGTATACTGAGAAGTTTCCATTAAATAAACATTTCTCTAAATCATGTATATTTCTGTATGCAGCATTTTAAGGATTTGATTCGATTGCGCCGGACAGCAGAATGGTCTCGTTCTAATTTAGACACTGAAGTTACAACAACAAAAGAGAGCCCTGAAATAGAGCCTCTTCCATTTACTCTGGCCCATGACCGTTGTATCTCAGTAGTGCAAAAGCTTGTCCTGTTTCTCCTCTCCATGGATTTTACATGCCATGCAGACCTCTTATTGTTTGTCTGCAAGGTAAGTAAACTGCGATACCGTTTGTGATTGACACGACTAATAAAAAGAGTCGTTTCGGTTTTTCTCCTTTGTGTCCACTTTCCTTGTTTTATTATGCCTGGAAAGGTTTAAAAATGTGCTAGATGGTACTTTTCACTTAGTTCCTGAGAAAAGCAGATACAGTTTTTTATTTGGTTGAAAATTGAGGTTTGAAATGTAGATATCTTTAATCTTCTGTCAGTTCACTTAGGAAGTAAGTAAGCATAAGTGAAATTACTGAATGACTTTGAATGCCATGATTGTTTCCTGCAACACATTCATTGTTTATTTGTAAATATTTACCCAAATTTAAAACCTGTCACAGAGTCTGGACTTGGTGTCTCACTCCCTTAATCTCAAGAAGTCAACATGGCAGAGGCAGGCCAGCCTCATCTACAGAGCAAGTTCCAGGACAGCCAGAGTTCCACAGAGAAACTCTGTCTTGAAAACAGATAAATCCAGATACTATATTTAATGTGCTAGGTTTCATTGTTTGTACTTTGCTTTAAGTGATTTATAGAAAAATTAAACATCTGCTTTGAAAATTGTCGTGTCGATGTTCTTTTTTTTTTTTTAATTTAACTGGTTTTTTTAGCACATGATTTCATAATGTGTTTCAGGTTCTTGCACGCATTGCAAATGCGACCAGGCCAACTATTCATCTGTGTGAGATTGTGAATGAGCCGCAGCTGGAAAGACTGTTGTTGCTTCTGGTTGGAACTGACTTCAATAGAGGAGACATCTCTTGGGGTGGTGCCTGGGCTCAGTATTCTTTAACCTGTATGCTGCAGGACATTCTAGCAGGTTTGTCAGGATTAATTTTTCTTATGGTATGTCAAATTAGCTTGTTATTGCTCAAGTAATATCTAAAGGAAAAAGTAAGAGAATTCCTAAATGCGTAAATGTTGCAGTAGCAGCCATTTAACTTACTCTTCTTTGACACTTGGGACAGTGGTTTTAGAAAGTTGCTAGGTGACTAGAGTGCACAGGTGGGGAAGCCTTGTTTGATTATTAGTAAGCAGTATGCTGTTTACTAGTTCTTCTGTGACCTTAGAAAACCACTCTGCTAGCTTCTTCATCTGTTACCTCTGGGTAATAAAAACATACGAGTTATTAAAAGGGTTAGGACCATCTCCTCCAACACAGGAGAATTGTTGGCTCCGGTAGCCACAGAAGCGATGGAAGAAGGCGCAGTGAGCGATGATGTTGGTGCGACAGCTGGCGACTCTGACGACTCCCTGCAGCAGTCTTCGGCTCAGTTGCTGGAAACCATCGATGAACCTCTGACACATGAGATAGCAGGTGACTTATAAAGTTATATTCAAAACAGCCCTCACGTCTGTCTTTTAAATGAAAATGGGTTTCCAGTTGAGAAATGTTAATAACATATAAAATTGAGTTTTTTGTTTTTCTGTTAGGTCTTTTAAAACAGGACCGGTTTTCTTTTTTTAAGACACCTTTTGCTATCATTTAGTATACTAAGCATTTTAATTTAGTTTAATTTATATATTGCTTTCATTTTATAGCATCGTAAGTATTTTCATATTATCTTAATTTCTTTTCTGTTGTTGCAGAAACCACAATACCCAGAACTTAGTAACTTAGGAAGGAATTGAGACAGAAGAGTCAGCTTACACAGTGGCTCACAGCCACAGAGTGCAGGGACCTGACACCTCTTCTTATTTATGTAGGCACCACACTTGCACATGCTATGTGTATATATTTATATCTGTTGTGTGTGGGGGGGGGAATGTATGTGTAGAGAAAGCACTCATAAAATGTCTAAAATTGAACAGTTCATAAATTGAGATTTTATTACTTGGGAAGTCATAGTGACCAAGAGCTTGTTAAGCCAACCTGAAAACAGAGATGGACGAATCCCTGTGCCCAGCTCACTTTATCTTTTTACACAATCCAGAGTCTCAGTACAGTGAAGGGTACCACCTGGGATGGGTGGACCTTCACCTTTCAGTTATACCAATTAAAAAAGTCTCCCACAGGAATGCCCAGAGGCTAGACTCCCAGATGATTCCAGATCTCAAGTTGACAGATGGGACCATTCCTTACATGTTGAAGACAAACTTGAAAGCTCTTGTTATTTAATATGCAAATATTGGGATATTTTATATGTTTCTTCTTTCTAAAAAATCTGTATTTATTAATTTGCATGTTCAGACAGTTTTTTATAACCTGGATAATCCTTACTTTTCAAGATGTAAGTTTTGTTTAGTATTGAAAACACACACACACACACACACACACACCATCCTACAGTCACTTTCAATTGTTTGTTTTAGTCATAGGTTCCCTCAAAATCCAGTCCTTTCAACTGACTCCTTCATTGAAAAGACTTTATTTGCATACAGTTCATGTTTGCTGCCAAGAAGCTTGTGTGCCTGCCTTTCCCATCAGTGCA
The DNA here is from genome assembly GCA_019843965.1 of Rhynchomys soricoides. NCBI lineage: Eukaryota > Metazoa > Chordata > Mammalia > Rodentia > Muridae > Rhynchomys > Rhynchomys soricoides. The sequence continues at coordinate 18,281,447 of JADRCH010000014.1, read as the reverse complement.
CTCTCTTAGCTCCTCATGTTGTAGTTTGCTTAATTAACATGCCTTTCTTCCTCTAGCCCTTTCTTAAGTAAACGCGAAGAAATGATATATTGGTTTTTATATACATATACAGAAACTAGTAAAGGCTTGTGTTAGCTGGGCATTCTATAAATGGGTATTTAGTGAAAAGAAAGGATGAAAAAGTAATCATTGCAAGTTATAGAAAACTACTTAAAAATTAGACACATCTGGGAGCAAGATAATTTCTTAAAGTAAATATTTTATAAGTAAATAGTCTTACAACTTAATTCTCTTTGGCTTTAGCTTGAGTTCTTAATGATACTACTGTAATTAAGGTTGAAATACTTTAAAGAGAATTACATAGGAAGTGTAACAAAACATTACTCCATTTTAGGTAAACTAATGATTATTTTAAATAGTAAGATTCATCTCACCTTAAGAAGAGCTAATAACTCACTATCTGACATTCCATTGATGTTTTTATAGTGTTGTCAAGTGATAATATGTTTGCATGCTGATTAATTCTTAAATATAAATATTTAGGTATTTTAAAGTGTATGTGTTGTATGCAAATGAAGTGTTTAGTTCTATAACATGAAGGAGTGTTTCATTTAAATTCCATGTAATATACTCTACCAGTGAAATCATTTTTATTCATCTGAAGGTACGCCTCCTCTCTCTTCTTTGGAAAAAGATAAGGAAATTGACCTTGAGCTACTTCAAGATCTCATGGAAGTTGACATTGATCCTTTAGATATTGATCTAGAAAAGGATCCTCTTGCAGCCAAAGTTTTTAAGGTATTTTGTGTTAGAATAATTTCCTCTTACACATTTTGTCTGCCAGTTAGAGCACTAAGATGCAGTGTGTGTGAACTGGACTTACGAGATCTGTATTGTTCCATCTAATTGATAGGCAATGCACAGGGTTTTGTTCTAGGATCACGTGAAACTTTCTACCAAATGATCTGTCCTAGGATCCAAGAGAAGTTTTAAGAAACACACACAGACAAACTGAGATAATTTCTTGTGTTTTATTAGACCATGATGTGATAATACTTGAAGTCAATAATAAGAGAAAGAAGCCACAAAAACATATATCGGAATAAATGGTGGGTCATCCAAGAAACCATAGCAGAAACTAAAAAAAAAAAAAATTCAGAGACAAATGATAGTAAAAACATGTCCTATCAGAACTTCTGACATCCAAGACAGTTCTAAGAAAGAAAGTTTATAGCAGTAAGTACAGTAAGTACGTATAATAAAAAATACTGTACATATTGTAAATATCAAATAAATAACTGAATCTTAAGGCTTTTAAAAAAAAATAGCTGATCCTAACACAGATGGCAATACGTCAATGAAATAGATATTAAAAGAACAGTGTATAGAATCAAAAGAGTTGGTTCTATGAAAAAGTTAAGAAGCTGGCAAATCCTTTTCCAATCTAACAGAGAGCAGGAGTAATAAGTAGAACCATGCACATTTGCTACCAAATGTATCCCGTTATTTAGCATACAGCATGCAGCATGCATGAAGCTGCAGTGAGTATTTTGTGGCTCTTAAAAAACAAAGAAACTATGGCAAGGTGGCTGGAAGTGTAACTCAGCAGTTAAGAACATTGATATAACCATCTGTTACTCAGATTCCACGGGACCTGATACCCTCTTCTAGCCTCTAGGTACTAGGCACATGTGGCACACAGACATATGCTTTAATACACATAAATATATTTTATAACTTATTTATTTTTAATATAATTTAACATAATAAAAAATTTAAAAGTACTAATGACAAGGGTGTTTTGATCTCCAACATCCACATGGTAGAGAGAACCAGTCTCTTAACATTGTCTTATACTAAATAAGTGAACTTCTAAAAATTGAAGTAAAGATAAAATGACAATTTCATATATGGTACATTATTTTTTTCTCTTAAACTCATAATAGCCATGAACAGCTATGTAATAAGAATTCCTAGACGCCACGAGATGTAAGTTATGGATTACCTGAATTTCAGGCACCCTCTCAGAGTCTTACCTAAGATAAGATTCTTGTTGTCATCATTTCTGTTTCTCTCCATCTGTTTTTAGTGGAGATGCATTTGCAGTACTTTTATAATTATTGCTCTTTGGTACATTATTTTATTAATAATGCTAGTTACCTTTCAGGTTGTAATCTTACAAGTTATTCTTTTGTCATAAAATGAGCAGGATGTTACGGAACCATTCTGTAAATTAATAAAAGTCCAACAACTTTGGGGAATTTAGAAGGAGGAAAATGTTTTGTAGACTTACTGGTCACAGTACTGCAAGTATATATAACTCGGTAAATTTTAACCTTTTTTTTTAAAGCCTATAAGCAGTACATGGTATGACTACTGGGGTGCTGATTATGGTACCTATAATTATAACCCTTACATTGGAGGCCTGGGGATGCCTGTAGCGAAGCCGCCATCACACCCAGAGAAGAATGGATCCCAAACTGTCAGTGTTTCAGTATCTCAGGGTAAGTACATAAGGACATTTTAAGGCATATGCTTAGAAAGTCATAAGTTTGTGATTTCTTTTGAAAAGTTGAATTTTGTGTACACATTTTCTGAATGTGCTGCCACTAGTGTGCTGTCTTTACCATTCATATCTGTTTCTTTCAGCATGTTAAAAGAGCTTCCATGTATTGGAAGTCCACCTTGATTTTTCTAAGTAACTAAGCTATTTGATGATTGTTTGGTATGTGAAGTGACAATACATTACTTTATTGTCGTTTCTTTTTTCCTTGAGATTACAGTATAGTTACATCATTCCCCCCTCCCTTTTCTTCTTCCAAGCCTTCCCATATACCCTTCCTAGCTCTCTTTCAAATTGATGGCCTCTATTGTATTACACGCATGTGTATAAATAGATAATCGTCCTGAATACATAAATCGTGTGCTCAGTTTGTAGCATGTCACGTGCATGCATATTTTCAGGCAGTTTGGGCAGTCAGGTTGGTGAGACTGTATGTGTCTGATTTGACACTACTGGGAGACACAGTCTCACCCCCACTCAGCTCTCTGATCCTCTGGCGCTTATAGTCTTTCTGCCCACTCTTCTACAGTGTTTCGTGAGCTTTAGGTACAAGAGTGGTGTCTAGGTGTATCCATTGGGATTGGGTTTATAGCTCTGCATTTTGATTGATGATCATTTCCTATAATGGCCTCCATCTGTTGCAAAGAGGTTTCCTTGATGTGATGAAGACTATACTTATCTGTGGGTATTAAGGACGAATGTTCCAATTGTTGTTATGGATTATGCTCGTTTAGCTAAATGGTGGTTGTTGGTTCTTCTTCAAGAACCCATGACTTCACTACCTCTTAGTTGGCTAGGTTTCTAGTACCATACATGGTTTCTCTTTTGTTGAGCAGGTTTTAAGTTTGAGTAGAGAGCTGCTCAGTGCTAGCTCAGGGCCTCTGAATGCATGGTGTCTTCTTCAGCAATAGGGACTTACTTTCCACAGTTGTGGGTTTCCAAAGGCAACAGCAACAGTTTGTTTTAGGAGTCTCTGGGACAGCCTTGACTAACATTAGCTCAAAAGAAAGCTTCCAGTGTATTGTTTTTTTTTTTTTTAACCTTACGTGTGTGTGTGTGTGTGTGTGTGTGTGTGTGTGTGTGTGTACACGAGAGACCAACACCGAGTATGTTTCTAGGTCGGTTTTCATTAAATTTTATCTTGGTCCTTGATTTTCTCTTTTAATCAGGTGCTTATAACTTATTATTGTTACTCATTTTTATTGTAAGCTGTAGACATAGTATTTATAATTTTGATCATTTTAATGTATGGTTATTAAATATATACTCACTAAAGTACTTTTATTTAATTGGATATGTAAATTGTCTCAGATATGACTAATATGACTTTTTAAGTGGCCTCTGGCTCTATGATAAGTAGTCATTATTCTTTGAGCATTTTTCTAGTCTTAGGCAAAAGTATGATGATGCCTTCATCATTTCTTCAGCATTTTCTACTTTTGCTTGTATTTGAAAGTTAGTCTCCACAAAAAAAAAGAAAAAAAGAAAAGAAAGTTAGTCTCTTCTGTAATTACTATATTTTAAAATTTGTGTAAAGAAACCAAGATTTGGATTGGAGTTATTACTATCTTAATGTTAGTAGGTGATTGTGTGTCTACACATTTATCTGTGCCTAGTATGATAAGCTAACATTTATTTCTGTATCTGTAATCCTCTGTTGATGGTGATTTTTTGTTGTTGTTTGTTTTTTGTTTTTCTCTTCTCTTTGTGAGGGGAAGGCCATCTCTCCTTCTTTAGTGTATTTCCTTCCATTATCATGTCATTGATTTATCCCACATTGTCTCTGTGCCATTCATTTCTCATCTAAGCAAGTTGTTGCTCAGATGTGCTCCTCACATGCCAGCATTTCTTTTGGTGAGGTAGAAGCCTCGTCATCCCCTTCTGAGATCAGATGTTGACACATTTCTGTAGTAGGGAGTCCTTGGGTAACATCTCCTTAGATATCTCCTCCTCCTCCCTTTTGTAGCTTTAGATGCTCGTCTAGAAGTCGGCCTTGAACAGCAAGCAGAACTTATGTTGAAAATGATGTCTACTCTGGAAGCAGATTCCATTTTACAAGCATTAACAAATACATCTCCTACCTGTAAGTTTGTTTGCAATTCACATGGTTACAGTGGATTGCTTCTTTTCTAAGAATCATCAAGGACAAGTTTAAAATTCTGTGTGGTAAATTTGAAGAAACTTTGAGTATATGACTTACAACCTCTATAACTTGGTGTTCTCTCGTGAAATGAGACAGTGTATTTACAAGTAGACATTTGAGGTGTGTGCCAAATGTAGATTCAGTCCAGAAACCTAATGTATATTTCTGTTTATACGCTGTTGTGACCTTAAGGAAATTCTAGGGAATATTTTATGACTCATTATTTTTAGTATACGTCTATGACACAACACACTTTTTAAGTATTAGCATCTTTATTTTGAAATATTAGGCTGGATGGTATAAGTGAAATGTCAGCCAAAGGTCCCTAACCAAATCCCAGAATTGAGAGGCATCACATTTTAATTACAGCAAAAGAAAGGCAATCTTTTTTTTTAATGGTCTGGGCAGAGCTGGCAGCGTTGAGCATTGCTGATGTTGATGTATACTGATAGATTTATTCCTGTCAGGGGAGTGCATTTCAAAGACAGCATTAAGGAGTGATGCTGAGGAAGAGGAGTTGACAGGGACATTTCTCCTTAGGCATATATGCAACTTCATCGTCTCCTAGGCTGAATAAAGGAAGACGTGTAGATAGTTGACGTGTTGTGGATGATTATGGTCCGAGAGAACTCACTATATAATATCTTCCTTTTGTAAATAGAAAGTTTACAATACGCATTTCTTTCTTGCTCACAGAAGATGAAGGAATAAAGGGCGACAACTCCTACTGTTACTACATTGTGCAGTGTCTCTCATCTAATATGTGAGCCTCATTTATTGGGTCCCCTCATGACATGAGACAGTGCAATGTGCCTTCAAGATCCCACTTCATTATTTCATATTGCTTATTTAAAATTTATTGGAAGCCTTTTAAAAATAATATCTATTTCAGTTACTCTTCTGCCATTGAACACTGTCTTTTACCCAGGTGTGTCCCTTTTTAGTTTAATAATATTCTGACTGTACCATAAATTTCTCCACAGTGTTCTTATAATTTCTGTTCCCAATAAATATGTTTTCATTTTATTAATACTTGTGTGATCTGAACAACAAACATTGAAAAGCTATGCAGTTGATTCTAAACTGCAGTCAAGGTTAAGAACTAATGAACGGCAGGGTTGCGGGTCTGGTTCAGTGGCAGAGCACTTTCCTGATGCTACACCCTAAACCTAACAGCACAGTAAAACACAAGTGCATGCACTTTATATATTGCAGTATTCTAAAACTGCCTTCTTAATCATTGGTAAAGGTTTTCTTTTCACTCTTCTGGAAAGTGGTAGGTATTATAGTGGTGCGAATTTGCAAGTTTCTTTTTCTTATCTTCAGTTTCTAGTAAATCATAAAAGATAATTTTCCTAAATACTATTATAGAACCATTGTTTACAATTTAATTTTAATAAAAAGTTTTAACCTATTCTTGCCTGTTAGTTAATTCATATGTGTTCCGGAGCTTGCTCCTGAAGTGCTGTTTGTGTTTGGTTTTTAGTTTCACAGTCTCCAAGTGGAACAGATGATGCTCTTCTAGGGAGTTTACAGCCAGCCAACCACAGCAGCCAGCCCATTGTACAGTTATCATCTGTCCCAATGTTAAATGTCTGTTTCAATAAACTTTTTTCCATGCTTCAAGTCCATCATGTTCAGGTAGGACTTTAAAGGAAAGTAATGTGTTCTGACATATTTTGACATAATGTTTATTATTGGACGGAACTAAATGAAAAGTTCACATGACCTGACCATGCTGCTCTCTTTGTTATATTTAGTTGAGAAGAATCTTAGGAATGTTTACTGAACCCCATCCTTAGTGATCAGCCATTTCTTATTTTCATGAGTGGAAGTGTTGGTCCTTTTTCTGCTTTATATTGTATATAACCCTGTAATTTAAAAAGAATTGACTTCCCATTTTTCATTGAGGAAAACATGTGGTATAAAGGAAATTATATATTTTAATTCAGTTAAATTTTACTTTATCAAGAAATTTAAGATATGCTTGCTCTCGAATCTAATTAAACTAGCTAGGAGATAATGAGAAAGAGGGTAGTTACTCATGAGGTTATAAGCATAAAGAGTTTTGTTTGAATGGTGCTTCATAATATAAGGACATTCTCCTCGTCTTAGTTTTCTTTCCTTTATATATTTTTTTTTAAAGCTGGAATCACTTCTTCAATTGTGGCTCACATTGAGCCTTAATTCTAGTTCATCAGGAAACAAAGAGAACGGAGCAGATATTTTTTTATATAATGCTAATCGGATACCTGTCATCTCATTAAATCAAGGTAAGATTTCTTTGTTGGAAAACCATTACTGTAGTCCAAATAGCAGATTTTTAAATGGACATAATTAGGTTAAAATGTGCATTATCTTTATTAGGATTGTGTTAACTTGGTAGAAGAAGTGCTTTGTGCCTGGGTGTGATGGCATTCGCCTTTAATCTCTGCATATGAGAGACAGAGGCAAGTGCAGTGGCTTAAGGCCAGCTTGGTCTGCATAGTGAGTTAATAGGCCAGTGGCAACTACAGTGGGTCTCTACCTCAAAATGTTTGTAAAATAATGAGTTGTTTGGTTTTGTTTTTTGAAAGCTCAGTATCAAGATCTGGCTAATGTTTTAAGTCAACCTTGGGTTTTAGGCCAGCCTGGGTCTACTACACACTGTATAGTGAGACCTTATTTCAAAAACAAAACAAAACAACAAAACCCTCCCCCCCTTTCTCTTTCCCCTTTTCTTCTCTTTGTTCTCCCATTCTCCTCCCCTCCTTCCATCCATAGGGGTGTGTGCGCAGAGACGTGTCTCCATGTTTCCTGTATGTGCAGAGAAAGGCATAAGGTGTCCTACGCTATCACTGCGTTCTTTATTCCCTTGACTCAGTTTCTTACTTAACTTGGCTTTAGGTTGTCAGGCAGCAACTCTCACTCAGCAATCCCGCTGTCTCTGCTATAGTACCAGGGTTATAGGTGTTGTCTGCACCTTCAGCTTTTTACGTGGGTTCTGGGTCCTTGAACTGTGACCCTTAGATTTGTACAGCAAACACTTTCACATGCTGCACTATCTCTGGCCCGTTTGCATTAATGTATTCTCTTCCACACTGAAGGTTTGGTTCCTACGTTCTTTGGACTCTCTTCTGTGTTTCTGCTTCTGTTGTGTAATTATTTTTTCTTTTTAGTAAGGGTTTAGTGAGGTTCTCCTTTTTAGTAAGCACGGAGGCTCGTGTTTCGGTTAATTCTACCATGAGGTCTGTGAGTGCCGGAATGATTCTTGGTTCTTTTTTGACTTGGGTGCGTTCAATATCCTGATACTCCACACCTTAATTCCTTCACTTGGCATTACTTTTTTTTTTTTTGTATTTTGTATTTTGTGCGTTTAACTAAAATTTCTTTCTTTCTGGGGCACTCACCCTGTATCCCTTGGATTCAGCATACTACCAAGTCCAAGGTTGTAAGGTCAGGTAGTGCACATCATCTTGTGTATGCTTGGTGATGTGTGGATAGGCATTTGCTAATCTTGTCCTGTACAGTATTCTGGGTGCTCTCAAAATAAGCAGGAAAATTTGAAACTTTTGCATGATGTTGTGAGAGAATAGCCAACCATTTTCATAGTTGACCACAGAATGCTCTAAAAGCTGACTTTCAGGGACTGGAGAGATAGATAGCTCAGCAGTTAAGGGCATTTGTTCTTGCTGAGGACCCAGGTTTGGTTCCTAGCCACCTTCATGGTGGCTTATAACCATCTATAATTCATCCAATTCTAGAGCCTCCACCACACCTCTTTGAACAACCAGGCACACATGCGATGCACAGTGTATGTGCAGGCAAACACTCATACACATAAAATAAGTAAACCATAAACACATAAAATAAAAGCTGAGCTGTTGGGTTTTCCCTTTCTTCCCTGCTTCCCCTCTTCTTCCTCTCCTCCTGTCTTCCTTCCCTCCCTCCCTCCCTTTCTCCTTTGTCCTTGACAAGCTGTGTAGCCTAAAATTAGTAGCAATACCACTTATTGTCTGTCTGGTTGTTTTTTTTCTTTAGTAAAACTAGTTTCTAGATACTCAGGCTTACCGACATTTAATTAGACGTGTGTCATTTCCCACGGTTCTATTAGTTCTATTAGAGGTGTCAAGATGAACATTTCCCATGGTTCTATTTGCTCAACTTGGAAAATTTTCTGTTTGGGTCAATAAAATGGTGTTTTGGTTTGGATTTTAAAGTCCATCCTGTTGTTGTTGTTGTTGTTGTTTTAAGCTTTTGGCATTCTAGCTCTTCCAAACTTCAGTTGTTTCCTTCCTTGACAGCTGTCAACAGCATCTCTACATGTTTTACAGGAAGGGTTGGGCCCTGGTTCTGCAGTCTCTGTATTGGATGGGTACTGTGCACTCTGAGTAACTAACTGCTTAGACTTCTCCAGCTGCTATCACTTCTTTCTGTCCGTGTCTCCCAGGTTACTTCAGTAGTTTGAGTTTGCTCTTTTCTTCTGAAGTCATGTTGTTTTTGATTGGTCTACAGTATCCCAGATTTTTTAGAGTGCCTTTTATTTAATGAGATGTTTGTTCTGAAGAATGTTGACAAATCACATTGGATAAGAACATCAGATTTGTAACGATAACATTTCATTGTGTGTTAAGCTTGTCTTGTTATTGAGTTCCTACAATATATATGTGCTCCTGAGTGTGTATGATTGTATATTGGAGCCCACAGAGGTCAGAAGAGGCATCATCTTTCCTGGAACTGGAGTTCATGCAGTTCTTTTCTTTGGGAATCTTTTGCAGAGCAGTGAGTGCTCTCACCCACAGAGCCATCTCTACAGCCCCCTTGTTACTAGCTCATAGAGTGATACTTAGTGGGAAATAATTTAGGGCAATTTTGAAGATACTAGTTAACGAGTTAATTGTGAAGAAATAATTTATATTTTGTTTTTAGTCATTAATAAACATTCATTTATCCTGACTAAATAAATTTTTCTTTTCTTTTTCTATGTAGCATCAATAACTAGCTTTCTCACAGTGCTAGCTTGGTATCCAAATACTTTGCTCCGGACCTGGTGCCTTGTGCTTCATAGCTTAACACTTATGACGAATATGCAGCTTAATTGTAAGTTCAAAATTTACTTATACTGATCTCTGTCATATACTTTAATATTTCTGATATTATGTTGTTAATGTATGTCATTCCAGGAAATGAAATATTAATCTAAGGATTCATTGCCTTTTATTTTTTCTTCAAAGATTTATTTATTTTATGTATATGAGTATACCATTGCTCTCTTCGTGACACCAGAAGAGGGCATCAGATCCCATTACAGATGGTTGTGAGCCACCATGTGGTTTCTGGGAATTGAACTCAGGACCTCTGGAAGAGCAGTCGGTGCTCTTAACCACTGAGCCATCTCTCCAGCCTGGATTCATTGCTTTTTATTTCATTCTTCTTTTTTAGTCTCTACATTTTATCATTATTTGGATGATTTCCTGCTTGTTTAAATATAACTTCATTTAATAAAACACCATTTACACTAATATTTAAAGTATTGTTCCACTTTCTGATTTATATTGTATTTCCCATATGACTGTGTGTGCTGAAGATTAAGTTAGTGCAAAGGATATGTTACTTATCCACAGTTCACAGAAAATAACCTCTGGACGACCAAAAGGAATAGGTCTTGCCTCAGTTTATCTTAGAGAACTGCGTTAAAAGTTCTCAAGTAAGTGTATCTTTTTCTGTTTCTGGAAGTGGAACGTTGTTACTCTACCACAGGACATTTGAGATTTAGGTCCTTTCCACTTGTCTGTATACCAAAGAAAGATATACTCGTATATTTTCACAATCTGAAGGGAGGTAAGAGGAGACACATGGTAGATGAGAAGCAGAATGATGTCACGTCAGTCTTCTGAGTAGACATTTTTCTTGCATGTGAAACATACTCCACTGTAGTACTGTATTCAGAATGCTCTTTTTACTTTTGTTCTGCATGGCTTTGAACTCTGTCTGTAGCTCTAGCAGTTCTTTTTTTATTTGGAGGGGGTGGAGGGGAGGTTCTGAGACAGGGTTTCTCTGTGTAGCCCTGGCTGTCCTGGAACTCACTCTGTAGACCAGGCTGGCCTTGAACTCAGAAATCGACCTGCCTCTGCCTCCTGAGTGCTGGGATTAAAGGTGTGCACCACCACTGCTGCGCTCTAGCAGTTCTTAAACAACTTGTGTTTGCTCTTGCTCCAGCATCCTCCGTAACTGGGATTACTTGTCTGCACCACCAGTCCAAGTGATTGAATATGTTTTTAGATGGATTGTGGCATTATTCTTTGCAACGAAAACCTAAATATAAATACTACATTTCCTTATTGCTAGGAGTTATTTATTCCTTCTCTTTCCTTTAATAGCTGGTTCCAGCAGTTCAGTTGGAACTCAGGAGACCACGGCTCATTTGTTGGTTTCAGATCCAAACCTTATTCATGTGTTAGTGAAATTTCTTTCTGGTACCAGTCCACATGGGACGAATCAGCACAGCCCACAGGTAATAAAGCCTTTAGCTACTGATGTGTTCAGACCGCTCAATAAACAGATTTGTAAAGTATAATTCTTTAAAGTAGCCTTCATGAGAGACAGACAGATAGTAAGTTTTTCTCTACACACATGTTTGTTTGTTTGTTTGTTTTTTGAGACCGGGTCTTACTATATAGCTCTGGCTGTTCTGGAACTCACTCTGTAGACTACGCTTCCCTTGAACACACAGTGAACTGCCTGCCTCTGCCTCCTGAGTGCTGGGATTCAAGGTATGTGAGCCACTCTGCCCAGCTATTGTCATATTTTGAATAATTTAGTAAGCATTAAAATTTGCAGAGGTATTAATTTTTCCTGTAATGTCTCATTTAATGAGTGCTGTTATTGAGAATAATAATTAATTTTAGTCATTTTATGATATTAATAATTTTCCCTAACCAAAAAAATAAAAACCCAAAAGTATTGCTCTGGAATGAGCTTTATGCAACTGATTGTAGAGTTCCTTCATAACAATTTTTATTTATTGTAATGTGCTGCTGCTGTTTAAGTAACCCTACTTAATTATTGTTTCTTGGTGAAATAATTTTAGTGGCCAAATCATTTTTTAGCATAAAGACAGTAAAAGATATTTTTAAAAATTAATTTTTCTATGTATCTTGGTTTTATATCAGAAATATGACTAAGTGCTGTGGATTTTTTTTTTTTTTTTTTTTGGAATTAGCAATTACTGTTACATAATTCTAAAATAATTTAGTGAGTTTTGTCGTATCCTACTTTTCGTAAATTCCTCTGGAATTGTATTATTTTTCTATCAAAGCAAATTAGCCTAATACAAAAGAACACAATATAGAAATTCTGCAAAGGTGTCCTTAACCTGAAATGTGGTCGTCTCATTGAGTGCTGGTTACCATCACTCAGTTTTTTCTCCATTAATTTATTAATTTATTCAGTTTACATCCTGATCGCATCTACCCCTCTCCCTTTGGCTCCATCCCCCTTACGTAGCCCGTGCACCCTTTCCCCGTCCTCTACGAAGGGGGAAGTACTCCCCTCCCCTTACCAACACACTCTGGCACATTAATTCAGTGTAGGACCTGGCACAGCCTTTCCCACTGAGGTTACTCAAGGCAGCCCAGTTAGGGGAACAGGATCTACAGGCAGGCAACAGAATCAGGGACAGGTCCTGCTCCAGTTGTTGAGGGACCTGTATGAAGACCAAGCTGCACATCTGCTACATAGTTACAGGGAGGCGGGGCTAGGTCCAGCTCTCTGGTTGGTGGTTCAGTCTCTGAGAATCCTCAAGGGTCCAGGTTAATTGACTCTGTTGGTCTTTCTGTGGAGTTTGTATCCCCTCTGGGTCCCTCAGTCTTTCCCCTAACTCTCCCACAAGATTCCCTGAGCTCTGTACAATGTTGTTCGGCTGTCGATCTCTGCATCTGTTTCAGTCAGCTGCTGGGTGGGGCTTCTGAGAAGATGGCTGTGCTAGGCTCCTGTCTGCAAGCACAGCAGAGGATCAGTTATAGTGTCAGGGACTGGCTCTCTTACGTGGGCTGTATCTCAAGGTGGCTAGGCTCCTGTCTGAAAGCATAACAGAGGATCAATAATAGTGTCAGGGACTGGCTCTCTTACATGGGCTGTATCTCAAGGTGGGCCAGTCATTGATTGGCTGTTCACTCAGTCTCTGTTCCATCTTTTTCCCTGCAATTCTTGTGGGCAGGACAGATTTGGGATTGGACATTTTCTGTGTATGTTGATATTCTTCTCCCTCCACTGGGAGCCCTGCCTGGCTACAGGAGGTGCCACTTCAGGCTCCATATCCCCTACTGCTAAGAGCCTTACCTAGAGTCATCCCCTAAATTCCCCGGAACCTTCCCCCATCCCTGGTCTCTGGCATGTCCTAGAGATGCAACCCAGCCATTGATCGCCAGCCATTGATTTTATTCCCTATCCTGACCCACTCACCAGGCTCTCCCCACACCTGATCTCTATCACTTATTTTATTGATGAGAAAGAAATTTGGGAAAGCAGGGTTTTAGAACTTGGTGTAGATGTCTTTTTAGTTTTAGGGTTTATTGTTTTTTGTCATTGTTGTTAGGTTCCTATAGCTATTGGCTTTACTGGGCATTGAAACCATGACCATTGGTGAGTCAGTTAACCTGAATCCAGTTCTGCTTTTTGTCTTTTGTTTTTATTAACATTTTATGTGCAGAAATGTTTTTATCTGCATGTATGTCTATGCATCAGAGGCATGCCTGGTGCCCATGGAAGTCAGAAGAAGGCCTCTGATCCCTTGGGACTAGACTTACATAGACAGATAGCAACCATCATGCAGATTTTAGAAATCAAACATAGGTCCTGTGGAAGAGCAGCTAGTGCTCTTAATCACTGAATCATATCTCTAGCCCCAAATTATTTTCTTTAGGGATCACATTTTTGATAAGGTTGTTCATAAAATCCAGTGTAAAATGTTCTTGTAGTTTGGGAAGCGTTACAAAGACATTGAAGCAGATCTTTTTTACTAGTTATGTAATCACAAAGAAATAGGATTAATAAGAGAATCTTCATTTTTTACTTAAAGTAAATGTGTGAAGACATAAAATGTGAATTTCTTTGTTCTGTTGCTGTTAAGATTTTGATTTTGCTATGAAGCATTCTGACTCTCTAGCTCCTATCTTTACTCTTGTCATTTTGAGAATGCCATTGGTCTCCCTCAGTAGTTTTCAGTGGATGCTCATTTCTCTTCAGGTTGGTCCAACAGCTACACAAGCTATGCAAGAATTTCTCACCCGACTACAAGTGCATCTGTCTTCAACATGTCCTCAGATATTCAGTGAACTGTTGCTCAAGTTAATTCACATACTATCCACAGAAAGGTAAATAATAGCATGTTCTCCTATACATGTCCTGATGTAAATGTGAATGTGGGGTCCAAGAAATACAGCATTGTTAGGGTTTGAGTAGGCCAGAGGGCAGCTGGGTTAAGGACTGGAGAAAGGGTTCACTGGGTGGTTTTGGTCATTTTCATTTAATTTCAAGTCTTCCAGGTTCTGTTACTTTAAGAATGTGGTACCTCAAAGCTCCACAGATGTTTTAATAATCTTGTAGCTTAGTTACAGTTTTTAGCTGAAAGTTATTTGAAATTACTTCAATTCAGCAAGGTGCTGGTGATACACACCTTTAATTCCAATTCCAGCACTTTGGAGGCTGAAGCAGGTGGATCTCTCTTGAGTTGAAGATTAGCCTGATCTACAGAGCAAGTCCAGGACAGCCAGGGTTACACAGAAAAACCCTATCTCCAAAAATCAAGTAAATGGGGCTGGAGAGATGGCTCAGAGGTTAAGAGCACTGACTGCTCTTCCAGAGGTCCTAAAAACAAAAACAAAAAAACAAAAAACCTACCTGGTTAGCCAGTGTCCTCATAATAGTGACCATTATAGAAATCAGCTTGTCATATAAAAATCTTTTAGTCTGTTACTTTCTGCTAATTTAGTATACCTGTATTTTTCTCTTCTTTTCAATTTAGAAGGGAAGCTATTTTTGGTTAGGTATAATAAAATGGAGATGAGCAGAAAACTTGTGTAAGATTGAAGAACTGCTAAATGAAGAAACATTGTAGTTAGTCAAAGTCCCCTAAAGTGATTTAATTGTTAATCCTCTGTTTTGCTGTCTCTGCAGGGGTGCCTTTCAGACTGGCCAAGGACCTCTTGATGCCCAAGTGAAGCTGTTAGAGTTTACTCTGGAGCAGAACTTTGAAGTTGTCTCAGTTAGTACTATTTCTGCTGTGATAGAGTCTGTCACCTTCTTGGTGCATCACTACATCACTTGCTCAGACAAAGTCATGTCTAGAAGTGGATCAGATAGCTCTGTCGGTGCTCGAGCTTGCTTTGGGGGACTCTTTGCTAACCTCATTCGCCCAGGTGATGCAAAAGCTGTTTGTGGTGAAATGACAAGAGATCAACTCATGTTTGATTTGTTAAAACTTGTTAACATTTTAGTACAGCTGCCTCTTTCAAGCAGTAGGGAATACAGCGCAAGAGTGTCCGTGACCACCAATACAACAGATAGTGTTTCAGATGAAGAGAAAGTCTCAGGAGGCAAAGATGTCAATGGAAGCAATACCAGCGTTCCAGGATCCCCTGCATATGTTGCTGACTTAGTCTTAGCCAACCAGCAGATTATGAGCCAGATTTTGTCTGCTCTAGGCCTGTGTAATAGCAGTGCCATGGCAATGATAATTGGTATGTATTTGGAATAGTAATCTAATCTTTTCTTCATATTTTACCTATTTTTTTATAAGTTTTTTTTTTTTTTAACAACTTATGCTATTAGTGAATACTTTCATAGAGTGGCCTCACAGGAAATACATTATCAAAAGATTGTATCTGTTGGTTTCAAAAATCTGAATAATCTTAACAAAGTAATTTGATAAAGAAATTAAGATTAACTAGGCATTTTGGCACAATGCCTTTAATTTCAGCACTCGGGAGGAAAAGGAAGAGGGTTCTCTGTCAGTTAAACTCAGCATCATATACTCAGTGAGTTTAACGTTAACTAGGAAGACCCGTTCTCAAAAATTGAAAAGAAAAGGCAGGATTAAGACATCTATCTTAAGTACCTGTTAATGGTTTCAGTATATTAGACAACAGCAAGATGTACTCCATTCCTGCATGCTTTTATGACACATGTATCATTATACTTTTATGTGTCATTGTTTAACTTTTCTACCATTTGGAAAGTAAAAATTTTTAAAGATTTTAACAAAATGTAACAAAGTTTATGTCCGATACATTTTCTGCTCACAAATATCCGCCCATTTTAGTTTCTCGTGTGTGTGTGTGTGTGTGTGTGTGTGTGTGTGTGTGTGTGTGTATGGTTTACTTGGCTATTTGTCTACACCACCTGCATGCTGTGCTCTCAGGGCACTAGAAGAAGGTTTCAGATCACCTGGGATTGCTGTTATAGCCAGTTCTGAGCTTCTTACCATGTGGGTGCTGTTAATCAAAACTGGGTCCTCTGGAAGAGGAGACAGTGCTTTTAATCTAAACCCTTTATTTTCTTATTGATTCAGTGCTATCTTTTACAGTGATGTTCTCTTAGTCACATTATAGGACCCTTTTTCTATTAGCCTGCAGTGGGAGATCTCATGTAAGACCAGTACTTTTTTGGATACCTCTACAGATACTTTAATCTTTATAGGTGTGTGTGTGTGTGTGTGTGTGTGTGTGTGTGTGTGTGTGTGTTTGTTTCTGTGTCTATATCTCTGTTTCTGTTTGTAAGAAAGTGAAGAGACTTGTGTACCCATCCTTTAATGTTTTTGGAAAAACTGGGTTTTTAAAGTGTTATAATTTTATTAGTTTTTATGTATGTACTTTATAAAATGTATAATCTTCTATTAAACTAGGTGCAAGTGGCTTACATCTCACCAAACATGAAAACTTTCATGGTGGGTTAGATGCCATATCAGTTGGAGATGGATTATTTACCATATTGACAACACTTAGTAAGAAAGCCTCTACAGTCCACATGATGTTGCAGCCCATCTTGACCTACATGGCCTGTGGATACATGGGCAGACAAGTACGTTCAATCCAGCCTCGGCTGCAGTCATTTAACAGTTTGATAGCAATGCAAGTAGAGAATTACATATCAGAGAGATTAAGAGTATCCATGAATGTATTGGAAAAGAAAACAGCAGTGCATGAGCAAAGTAAATCTTATTTCAGTTTTAATAAAAATTGAAGAATAAAATTTCATGGTATGGTATTTTCAAATGACTACAGAGATAGAGAAAGTAAATACTTATGTTCTGGAAAGTCCTACTACTCCTGTTCCCTGAGATAGCATTATTAACTAGCATGATGTTTCCTGAGCCGTCAGAACTACCTAAGAGGGACAACTCTTCAAAATCCATCTGTATTTCTTTTTAGTTAAAGGGTGTTGGGGTAAAATTTTCATTCTAATATAATGTTTTGATTAATTCATTGGTAATTTTATATAGTATATTTTGATCAGATTAAGAAATGTTGTTGTCCACCTTCGCAGGGACTTGTGAAATCATGTTGTGTTTGTTTACTTTTTAGGGTTCTCTTGCTACTTGCCAGTTATCTGAACCATTGTTGTGGTTTATCTTGAGAGTGTTGGATACTAGTGATGCATTGAAAGCATTCCATGACATGGGTAAGGAAAAATCTCATATGCTAACATTTTAGCATAGTCATTTTTGTACTCTGAATCTTCACTTTTAATGCCTAGTCTTGTTCCTAGGATTGTTTTTATTTAGTGTTCTTTGTGAATTTAGGTGGAGTTCAGCTTATCTGCAACAATATGGTTACCAGTACAAGGGCTATTGTGAACACTGCAAGAAGTATGGTATCAACTATTATGAAATTTCTTGATTCTGGCCCAAATAAAGCTGTTGACAGCACTTTGAAAACAAGGATCCTGGCCTCTGAGCCTGACAATGCAGAAGGAATCCATAACTTTGCACCTCTTGGTAAGACAGTGGTCCTGCCTCTTACTACTATGAATCAAATTAGTGTTTTGCTGAGGTGAAGCAAAATTAGTTGTTGATACAAGTTGATTTTCGATTAGTACCATTTTAAAAATAAAAAGCTCCTTTTATAGGCTGTTGCTACCAAAACATTCTACTAACTACACTTTAGGTCAGTTCTCTCTTCAAATGTTAATCATCTTGAAAGAACTTAAACATTGATATGTTTTAAATTCTTAATTTAGGTATTTATTCTTTCATACTGCATTTCTTTCATGCTTTTCTTATTGCTGTTTCATGAACATCTGAGAAATAAAGATCATTATTTTCATGGTTAAAAAAAAAAAGTTATAGTCCGTAAGAATTTTCTAATTAATTTAAAAATTACCCTAGACATGTGGTCACTAATCCTCATTTGTCATCTGAATAATAAACAGTTGACTGGCTATTTGGGGAATGCTTTGATCATCATGCTTGGTGATTGAGTGTGTGGTGATTCCTGCAGAGGTTTATTTTCTGCTCATTTTTCGTTTTATATACTATCGTTTGAATATTTCTCAGTGCTTTGCTGCATCCTTTTCACACGTTTGTATACTATCTACAATGTTTTCTTGTAGGTACAATTACTTCTAGTAGTCCTACTGCCCAGCCAGCCGAGGTGCTCTTGCAAGCCACACCACCCCATCGAAGAGCTCGTTCTGCTGCTTGGTCCTACATCTTTCTGCCAGAGGAAGCTTGGTGTGACCTTACCATCCACCTTCCGTCAGCAGTGTTGCTGAAGGAGATACATATTCAACCTCACCTTGCATCTCTCGCAAGTGAGTACAGTCAGGTACCATGAGAATAACAGTTAGAGAACAGTTAGGTAAAGATAGGAAGTGCTCCCAGCAGGCCCTCCTGTGTTCACCTTCTGTGTTAGATCATGCCTACAGGTGTGGCACGTGTAATCAGTGTGTGCTGGCTTGCTTGCTTTCTGTCTGTCTGTCTTTTCTTTCTTTCTTTCTTTTTCTTCTGTATATTATAATTCACTTGGTTCTTAATTGATTATATTTTATCAGGCTATTATAAGGTAAATTCCTTAAAATATTTGGAAAACCAGTTCCAGATTAAGTAGAGACAGAATTTTTATAGCATGTTCAGTAACAGTGCTTGATAACATTTTTCCACTTTGAAGTCACTTAGATTCTTTCAGCACACTCACAGTTTATATTGAGATGGTTATGTTCATTTGTGTTCACTGTTTCTCACTAGTATTTCAGTTGTTATGTTATTCAGTTGGATGAAAAACTCGGGGAGATTTCATAGATTTTTTTTTTTTTTTTTGGTTTTTTGAGACAGAGTTTCTCTGTGTAGCCCTGGCTGTCCCGGAATTCACTCTGTAGACCAGGCTGGCCTCGAACTCAGAAATCCACCTGCCTCTGCCTCTCAAGTGCTGGGATTAAAGGTGTGCACCACCACTGCCCGGCATAGATTCTTAATGTGTTTGGAAGAATATTTTTATTTGAAAGGTAGACTATAATTTAGTTAGAGTATTCAAACTATTACCTAATGTCATACAATTAATCTAAGGTGAAAGTCAGACATAATGACATGTGTCTGTAATTTCATATCATGGAGACATGAGGGAGGGCATTTTTGAGCTTGAGGTCAGCCTGTGTTATCAAATGAAATAAAACAAAGGAGTAATATATACTAAAACCTTACTTTTGCAGGTCATAAACTATTTTAAAAGACTTGACATGGTAGCATAGGCCTATATTCCTATCTACTTAGGCTTAAGCAGGAGGATTTACTATTGAGTATCCACATGGGTGTCATGTGAGTGGGCAGCTAGAGGAACCTAGTTTTCAGATAGAAACAGTTACATGGTCTAGTGATACAGCTCACAGATGGGTCCTTTCTTATTAAACTTTGCATCAAACTCTTAAGTTGCAGCTCAGGTAGTGTGATCTGAAATGAGAAAGCTTTTATTTGGAAGAAGAGCAGTTTGTATGAATGTGGATAGATTTTGCATGTGATAATTAGGAACTCAAGTACAGTGTGGGTAGAGAAAGCTGGTATTTATGCATGCTTAACTAACAGAAAACTTTCTGGTGGATTAGGGCAGGGACTCAATATTGTTCCAGTGAAACTTGAACAGATTTATTATTAAATGGTGGTAGGAATTTCAGTTTATAAATTTTATAAAATTTATAAAATTAAAAAACCAATTTTAAAGAAGTATAAAAAAAAACCCAGTTTTTAAGATTTTTCTTTGATAGGTATGTTAGCTCCATAGGCATCTGTGCTGTGGCATCTGTGCTATGCAGGGAGCAGACTGTCCCTGTTAGGAGTTGCCAGTTGTTACCTCACTGGCACTTCTTAAGTAACAAAACTTGTTTTACTTTTAAAATTTGAGACTGTCTGTACAAGGATTAAAATGCAAACAAAATTAAAGGTGAAACCAGTTTTAAAATTAGCTGTGTCTTTAAACACAGTGTTGGAAATTACAGTGTGAAGTATTGAACCAATTGGTAATTACTATTCTGTTCTTTTTAAGCTATTTTAAACAACCAATCTTAAAACTGTATTATGTTCATGACAGTTTTGGTAGGACAGGGATAGTAAATAATTGCCCGCTAAGTTGGTTTATTTTACCTTCTGCAAGTATGTAACACATATCTATTACAGATATACGTTCTATAGTTACTCTTTCCTTAGGTGAATATTTCAATATTTATGATTATTTTAATTATTGAAGGTCATACTTTTTAAAAACATCCAAAATGATGATGAATGCTGATGAGAGGGACTTTTTGTTATATTTAGGGCTTTCAGTAAGTTAATGGTGCGTGCATCTGAAAGCTGTCGGACTAGTGTACTTAGTACTAGCGTGTAGCATCTAGTTCACTTTTTTTACTGTTCTGTTTTCTCTTTCTGCAGCCTGCCCATCGTCAGTGTCTGTTGAAGTAAGTGCAGATGGTGTTAATATGCTCCCTTTGTCTACTCCTGTTGCCACAAGTGGTCTCACCTACATAAAAATTCAGCTTGTCAAAGCTGAGGTAGCTTCTGCTGTCTGCCTCAGACTGCATCGTCCTCGGGATGCCAGCACACTAGGCCTTTCACAGATTAAATTATTAGGCCTTACTGCTTTTGGTACCACCTCATCAGCCACAGTTAATAATCCCTTTCTTCCATCTGAAGATCAAGTTTCCAAAACAAGGTATGTATCTTTTTATTTCTTATTCTTAAAAAAATAATGCTTTCTCTAGTTGTTTTCAAATTATTCATCCTAGCCAGGGGTGATGGTGCACACCTTTAAACCCAGCACTTGGGAAGCAAATGCAGGTGGATTTCTGTGATCTCCAGGCAAGCCTGGTCTACATAGTGAATTTTTTGACAGTCACAGCTACATAAGGTGACCTCCCTCCCCTTCCCTCCCCTTCCCAAAAACATCTTAGTAAGTTGTTCTATAGATGTTTATGTAGTACCTATTTCTGTAGGGCCTAATAACAATAATTTTGTGGAGGTATAACAATGAAGTAGTAAAGTTGAGATTTATGTAATAAGTTTGTGGAAAACATCTGCAATAATTTGAGCTACTTATATCACCACACGTGTACTTTCTGTATTTCAGCATTGGATGGTTACGGTTATTACATCATTGCCTTACACATATCAGTGACCTAGAAGGGATGATGGCCAGTGCAGCTGCCCCTACTGCCAATCTGCTACAGACTTGTGCTGCCTTACTGATGTCGCCATACTGTGGGATGCATTCCCCCAACATTGAGGTTGTACTGGTAAAGATTGGATTGCAGTCCACTAGAATTGGCCTGAAGCTTATTGACATTCTCCTGAGAAATTGTGCAGCATCAGGCAGTGATCCTACAGGTGACTATTGACTTTACTCTTAGAATTTTACACACCTACAGAGTAAACATTCTTGAGCTACATGAGGTTTGTAATTCTTTCTGAAAAAAAAAATCTCTTAAAGCTTTGCTACTTGTAAACTTTTTTCATAATTTACAGATGACATTCAGTGAATAACTTAAAAAAAAGCATATCTCTCCATTTTAAGCTGGCTAATTTAATGTTTTTCTTTTTTCCCATGACTCAGATTTAAATAGCCCTTTACTTTTTGGAAGACTGAATGGACTGTCCTCTGATTCTACAATAGATATTCTTTACCAGCTTGGTACAACTCAGGATCCTGGAACTAAAGACAGGTATATGTTGGTGCTGTTTTTTAAATCATAAACATGGCTTTGTGAATCGGAATTAATACTTTCCCTTCAGAAAGCCTCACAAATGTTTAAGCAAGTGTGTGTGTGTATATATATGTGTATATATATATATACATATATATATTAGATGTTGATATATCAATATCTATTCATATGCTTTATATAAGAAACAATATATGTTTAGACATATTTTGAATGCTTTTGTGCTAAAAAAGAATTTGTAGTCAGTATTACATTTGTAGGAATACTTTACATGTAAAGATATTATTTATATCAAATGTCAGTTGTGACATTACTGGTCTTTCTTTACTTTTTAAGAATTCAGGCCTTGCTAAAGTGGGTCAGTGACTCTGCAAAAATGGCTGCTTTGAAGAGAAGTGGCAGAATGAACTATATGTGCCCGAGCTCATCAGCTGTTGAGTATGGTCTTCTCATGCCGTCCCCCTCTCATTTGCACTGTGTAGCAGCGATTCTCTGGCACAGTTATGAATTGCTTGTAGAGTATGATTTGCCAGCACTACTAGACCGAGAGCTCTTTGAGTGAGTATGAGGGAAATCCGACCCTCTGCCTTTGTGTGCTGGGTCTACTGTGTGTCGTCATTCGTTAGGTAGAGTATTGTGCCTGTTTCTGTAGTTCACTGCTTTAAAGGTGGTGGGACCTAAGAGAATGGAGCCTAAAAATGAGGTAGACTAAAGTCTCACGCAATAGCCTACTTTATTTAGAGCATCAGACAGTTTATTATGATCTGAGGACCTGAGTAAGAGTACAATCACAAGGACAAACTGCATGTGGCAAAAGCATGTTTTCCATAGAGGCACATGAAAACAAGGGCTGAAGTAAACTCACTGCTGTCTACTACGCCTGGGAGTAGGAGGAAGACACACTGCAAGAACAGTTCTGGTTTTTGAAGAAACTAAGGCTACAAGGCTCTTGGTTTTCCCCACAAGCACTCAGAATTCTCATACAACTTCATTCATGGAATGTGTTCCAACAAATATTGATAATTTTTTTATAGTAAGGATAGTTTGAAAATAATAAAAGTAGTACTTTTGAAATGACATTTTACACTTCCTGTTTCTTTTTTCTCCATGCTGGGATGGTCACGCTCTTCAACTGGAGCTGCACTGCAGACCTTACTTGTTTTAAGATTGATTGGCGATATTGCTAGTTTTTCTTTAAATCAGAAGTCTTTGTGTAGGTGTTCTACAGAGCTTTATGCTAGTCTCACTTGGCAGCTCCATTTCTCTTCAACATACAACTGTAGAAGAAAGGTAACTGTAGAAAATGTGAGGTTGGCAGGGACGGTCGCCCCTCTCTATTTCCAGCACTGGGCGAAAGAGGAAGTTGGTGAACCCAGTGAATTCCAGGACAGTGAAGGATATGACAGTGAGACCCACCCTATTCAAAATGAAAGGAGCTCAGTGGGAGGAGAAGATACAGACGCAGATGCACACAGCCAAATAGCAGACTGAGATTGGGGACCTAAATGGAGGCAAGGACTTAAGGAGCTGAAGGGGTTTGCAACCCCATAGGAAGAACAACAGTATCAACCAACCAGACTCCACAGAGCTCCCAGGGACTAAACCACCAAGCAAAGAGTACACGTGTACAAAGAGTACCCATGGCTCCAGCTGGATATGTAGCAGAGGATTGCCTTATGTGGCATCAGTGAGAGGGGACGCCCTTGATCCTGTGAAGGCTCGATGACCCAGAAAAGAAGAATGCCAGGGTGGGGAGGTGGGAGTAGGTGGGCAGGTAGGTGGATGAGCACCCTCATAGAGGCAGGGAGGAGGGGGAGTGGGTAGGGGCTTTGTGGAGGGGAAACTGGGAAGGGGGACAACATTTGACATGAAAAAAAATAACCATTTTTTTCTTAAATTATCAAGTAAACTCTTAGTGGTTTGTTGGTTTTTTTTTTTTTTTTTGTCGTCATTATGTTTAATCTCCAGTAGAAGTATTTCAAGCAATGAATGTTTTCCTAAAAAAAAAAAAAAAAAAAAAAGAACAAAACATGTGCTATCCTTTCTTTCTTTCTCTAGGTTACTTTTTAATTGGTCCATGTCACTTCCATGCAATGTGGTTTTGAAGAAAGCTGTTGACAGTCTACTTTGCTCCATGTGCCATATACATCCAAATTATTTTTCATTGCTCATGGGCTGGATGGGAATTATCCCTCCTCCGGTGCAGTGTCATCATAGACTATCCATGACAGATGATAGCAAGAAACAAGATCTTAGTTCATCATTGACAGATGACTCCAAAAATGCACAAGCACCTCTTGCTCTAACTGAATCCCACTTGGCAACTCTTGCTTCCTCTTCTCAGTCCCCAGAAGCTATTAAACAGTTGCTAGACTCGGGGTTGCCTTCCCTTCTTGTGAGGAGTCTGGCTAGTTTTTGTTTTAGTCATATTTCCTACTCAGAAAGCATTGCTCAGTCAATAGATAATTCCCAGGACAAGCTCAGGCGGCATCATATTCCACAGCATTGTAATAAGATGCCCATCACAGCGGACCTAGTTGCTCCTATTCTTAGGTTTTTGACTGAAGTTGGCAATAGTCATATTATGAAAGACTGGCTTGGTGGTTCTGAAGTCAACCCACTGTGGACAGCACTTCTGTTTTTATTGTGTCACTCTGGGTCTACTGCTGGAGGACATAATTTAGGGACACAACAGAGCAGCACAAGATCAGCTTCTCATTCTTCAGCTGCTACAACAGTACTGACTACCCAGCAACGGACAGCCATTGAAAATGCAACTGTTGCCTTCTTTCTGCAGTGCATTTCATGTCACCCTAATAACCAAAAGCTGATGGCACAGGTAAGCCAACAAAGCCTATCTCAGACTTTATATGGGGTCTTGTTAATAGGAGAAAGTACTGCATTTTTGGAATTAGTTAAGCAAGGATCATGTGACAATAAAGCTTGGGATTAAGTACATACAAGGATCAGAATCTAGGTCACAATTGAAGTATCAGTGTCTTTTCCCTCTCCTTGAAATATATGCTCTCAAAATACATTACTTTTTAGGATGAGGTGACTGGAAACTCATGAGTATTCTAGCTACAATCTGACACTCTTCCAAACTCCCCTAGTTAAAGAACAAGATTAAAAGAATGTATTTTTGCTGCTGGAACTGGATTGACTGTTAAGTATTACCAGACTGCTGTAACTGTTGGTTTGCCTCTGATCACATAGACATTAAGACTATGTTTGAGGAGAGAGGCTCTGAACGTTCTAGACAGCTTATTGTAGTAAGTCTGCATGGCCAAAAATTTTGCAAGCTAGAATTGTTGAGAGTAAGGATATTTGCAGGTTCTTTGGTTTGGCTTGTTGCTAACTTTTGCAGCTTTATGGCTTTCTTGAGTTTTGGGCGAGACTTTCAGTATATTAATCAGGGCTAGTAATATCTGTATCAGGGACTTTTGAACAGAGACATTATTGTATATAAACATCTTAGGATTCAGCCTCTCTGAAATAAGGGACTGTAATGAACAGGGGGAACGGTTCTTTTACTCCTTGTTAATGGAGATTGCTTATTCCTGTCATTCTGTTAATATAGGTGAACAATTTTAATTTTTACAAATATAGTTTGTTGACTGGAAAAACAAGGTACAGTAGTGCTCATAGTAGTAGTTATTAGACAAATATCTGTCTGTTTAATATAACTAGTTAAAAGCAAGTGCTTGAATTATAAGCCTGACCCAGAGGCATAATTGTAATTTGTAAAAGTTTGAATTCTGCTTTGTAGACTGAATTGCTATAGTCCTTTAACTTCTGATCTCATCATTTGTTTCTTATTAAAACTTTGTTTTTAATGTAAAACCAATTCCCCATACTCCACACTCACCCTCTCATTTCTCAAACTCACAAAGACCTGCCTCTTAGTGCTGGGATTAAGGCATGGGCCACCACCTGGCAAAGTGCTTTGAAAAAATTAAGATAAATATTTATTAAAAATCAGTTCTGGCTAGGCCTGCTCTTTATGTGAAAGACCAATAGTTGGCATTCCTTTCTGCTATTGAAATGTTTCTTAGTTTGGCTTTTTGTGGTCTCGCTCTGTAGGTACCTGGAACTTGCTATGTAGACTAGGCTGGCCTTGAATTTTAGAGACCTACCTTCCTCCTCCTGAGTCCTGGGATTAAAGTTGTGTGCCATCACACTTGGCTGTTTCTTACACTTTTAATTGTTTATCTGCTTCTGTATTCCCATATTTTAACATTTAAGTTCTTATTTACAGACTTGATGCATTAAAATACATTTGTTCGTTAATTTATATTCTTAATTTCTTGTTTATTTTTTAAAATAAAATCCTGCAAATCTCCACTTAACTTTTGAAATTTTTTGCCTTCCCAGGTTCTCTGTGAACTGTTTCAGACAGCGCCTCAAAGGGGTAACCTTCCAACATCTGGGAATATTTCAGGGTTTGTACGAAGGCTGTTTCTACAGTTGATGCTGGAGGATGAGAAGGTGACCATGTTTCTTCAGTCTCCTTGCCCAGTGAGTGATCTTGGGGACTGCCTTCCTGTCCTTATAACTCCTAGAACGTACCTACTTTTTAGGGGAGAACTTGTAGTAAGTTCTGTTTTAATTGTTTTCTCAGTTTTATTTTTACCTTATGTGTATATGTGTCTTGCTCAAATGTCTGTCTGTGGGCCTGATGCCCAAAGAGATGAGAGGGCCTTTGGACCCTTGGAACTGGAGTTACGGGTATTGTGAGCTCCCATGCAGGTGCTAGGAACAAACCCAGGGCCTCTGTAAGAGCGAGTGCTCCTCACTGCGGAGCCGTGTCTCCAGCTCCATCCTCCCCATAGTAATGTAGCAGTCTGAAACAAGAGCAGCTTACATTTAATGACAGCAGGTGTCACTTAGGATAGCTTGCCCTATGCCCTTTGTTAGAACAACTGCTGTGTTTTGAATAGTGGGTCTTGTTTTGCGGACACACAGAATATTTGATACCATTGCTACTACCAGTCTAAAAAGCTGATCAACAATTCCTAGGCAAAGCATGCCAGAAATATATAAAACATACAAATTATGCTTTATTGAACTTTTTATTCTTCTATGTCTTTGAAATCGATTCCTGATAGTATGTATCTTAAAACACTCCTAAATTAATTTTGTCCTAGCTATATAAAGGGAGAATCAATGCGACTAGCCACGTCATCCAACACCCAATGTTTGGAGCAGGCCATAAGTTCCGTACTCTGCATTTGCCAGTCTCAACAACATTGTCAGATGTTCTTGATAGAGTTTCAGGTAAGTAAGACTTAAGTTTTAAGTTTTCTTTAACCCTGTCTCATGCATTTGAACTTAAAGAAGAAAACTATCTTTAGTTTACGTGTATGGTTGTTTTGCTTGCATGTGTATGTCTGTGTACAACATGCATGCAGCACCTGCACAGCTGAGACGAGTGTGTTTCAGAGCCTCGGGAACTGGAGCTAAAAACAGTCCTAAGACACCATGTGGTTCTTGAGGACTGAACCTGGGTCTTCTATAAGAGCAGCAAGTACTCTTAGCCACCGAGTCATCTCTTCAGTCCCTTATAACTTTGTTGTTTCTATCCACTCAGAAACAACTTCATAACCAGAAAATTCTAAATATCTTCAAGCTTGAGGCCAGAACCAATACTAATTCAGTTATAAATAAATAACTATTACCTTCAGGCAATAATAATCTTAGTTATGATGTCAGCTATGTCTTGTGATGGCAGGGCAAGAGCTAGAAATGCAAACAGTCCACTGGAAACCTTTGGAGGATTTCCCCACACAACGACCATGTGGTCACACTATTGTTGCTTTTGTATATCAGTGTCAGGTTTCAAATTAATAAGTGTTTTCTGAATCTAGCGGTAAAATTAACAAATGTTCAAAAATGACAGGAAAAGGAGTCGGATCACCTAGTTACCTCATCGTTCATAATTGTTGGTGAAGAAAGCAGAGTGAGCCTCCTTCCCTAGGTGCTTGGAAGCAGTAAAGCCGTGCATTAAGGAAAAGCTGCCTTTTTGTTGTTTTGTTTTTCGAGATGGGGTTTTTCTGTGTAACAGAGCCCTGACTATCCTGGATCTCACTTTGTAGACCAGACTGGCTGTGAATTTAGAGATCTGCCTGCCTGTTCTGCCTGAGTGCTGGGATTAAAGGCACATGCCACCATACCCAGCTAGAAAAAGCTACTTTTAATGGCATTGTGATTATCAGCTTTAGATAGAGTTTATTACCTCTTAGAAATTCTGGTTATTCAGTGAATAAAATTATTTTTTCCATAAAAGCTGCAATTTTCTCTAGAGATGGGCCTATGAGAAGAACACATTCTGCCCCTGAAAACATTTCTGTACACATTAGATTTAAAAGTAAGGTGGTAATACATTTGTTATAACGTTAAAAAATAGTATGTATCTATATTCTTAAGAGGAAAACCAACGTTTTCCCAGGAATTAGTGAAGGAAGAGGTGGGAGCTGTCCTTGTATCATATGACAATCCAGAGCTCACAGTTAAGACAGCTAGAAAAGAGTGGGAAGGGCCTCACTTGGGCAGCACGGATCCTTAGAATCAGAGTGATAGGGGGATTAGCAGTGACCCTGCACAAGGACAGTCAGTGCCTGAAGTGCTCCATGTTTAAGGAACAAGAAAAGTGGGAACTATGTGGGGAAAACTGCTCACTATTATAAACTAAAGTAGAAGGATTTTCTTTTAAGCCAGTTATGATGGTTTATACGTGCAAAATAAGTTTCTGGAGTCTGTGGCAGGAGGATCGCTAGAGCCTGGGAATTAGGTTTCAGCATCAGAGTGAGGCTATGTGCCATAGCAAGAAGAAGACTGATTTTTAGTTTGCATTCCTTATAGCTGACATAATTGTTTATAAAATTGCAGTTCTTCTCTGCAGCTATAACAAAGACTACAATAGGATTTTAATATGATAACTGCATGTTAAAACTAGTTTGTTTTTGTTTTTTATTTTTTGATGTGGATATGGCAGCTTATGTATTAAAACAAAACTGCTGCTGCTTTCCGTTTGGGTGGTGTAGAAAACACTGTATTTTACACAGTATTGTCTTGCAGATACACCAAGTATCACAGCTAAACTTATTAGTGAGCAAAAAGATGATAAAGAAAAGAAGAACCATGAAGAGAAAGAAAAAGTTAAGGCGGAAAATGGGTTTCAGGATAACTACAGCGTTGTTGTTGCGTCTGGTATGCTTTGTGCTTTCTGTCCTCTTTAGTCTGACGTCTCTGATTGTCAGGGGGTTACTTAACCTGTTTACTGCCCAAAGCTTGCTTACTCTTCTCCACCAGGAACTAAACTGTGTGAATAGCATACGTACTGAACTTTTTATTTTGATAAAGTGACCTTATTACAACATGAATTATCCTGAAAAAAATCCACTGATATACATACTTTTGTGTAACATCCTTTTTTAAAACACATAATTAAAGTAAGAAGAATTCCTGGTTTTCATTTATATACTGTTTTCATTACATAAAAATTTAAAACATTTAAATTTAGTATTGGATTTGGAAAAAGAAAAATATTATCAAGGGTGACTGTTTTGTAGGGTTATATTTTTCACAGAATTGAGATGCTTTTAATTAAAATGAAAAGGCTCTATATTTAAAAACTGTGGTAAACAGGGTGAGAGAGAATGTAAACTTAAGATTGCTCCTTGATCAGCATATTGGTATATTTTTTTCCTTATCAACATGAGGTCTTTTACACCTATTTTCCAAAACTATTTTTGCTTGAATAGCCATCTATATCTAATAATTGATGGCAGCTTGCGGTATTATTTTCTTGGCAAATTATTTGTGGCATGCCTAAAAGATCAGGTAGAATTGCAAGTGTAGATACTAGGTTAATGATTTGGTGTTAGGAATGCCTAGTTTATTAAAACTTCTTAGAAATTTTTACTTCATATCTTAGCTGGAAAAAGTAAAAAACAGAGCCAATTATTATCTTTTAGGGCTGAAATCACAATCTAAACGTGCTGTGTCATCTACACCACCTCGCCCACCATCCAGGAGGGGAAGAGCAATTCCTGATAAAATAGGAAGTACGTCCTCAAGCACAGACACCACTAACAAAATCATCACCGTCCCCGTGTTTCATCTGTTTCACAGACTCTTGGCAGGTAACATTCATGCTGAGTAAACATCAGAGCAATTCTGAAACTTAACGTTGCATAAATCATGTGTTTGATCTCTTGCTTTGCGTGAGATAAGCGGTCCTCCTGAAGATTTTTTTTTTTTTTTTTTTGCACAGTTCCTTTTAGAAAGAAAGAACTGCACAAAGAACAAGCTTTTAAACGTCTGTTTCAGTGACACAAAGCTTTTTTATTTTTTCCATTTTTATATCTTCTTTACCCTTGCTTTGAGCACAGATGGTAAAGTAGAGACGTAGCGTAGGTGAGTTTTGTAGGTACAATTCTAGCTAAGGATTTCAGGATAGGGCATTGGTAATTAACGTATTCTTTCCAGATACAATTCTTTGGCCAGTGCTTTTCATTTGTTAATGAGATACTCATTTTATTGCCAAGTCATGTTTGTTTGCTATCCTGTCTGAGCTTCACATCCTTATTTTATTTACAGTAGAGGTCAAGAAACTACTGCTGGGTTCTTTACTATGTCTCTTTGTAAATAGTTTTATTATCATATGTTTGCCCATGTTTAATGTATTATTTTTAGGGAGAGGTAGTAATTGCAGTCATGTGGCCCTATATCTTAAAATATTAGTTACCCATGATAGATACCCCTATGAAAATATTTGCAAATGTTAGATTTTAGAATATCTGCTCTTTCATTTGTTTGACCTTGGTATTCTATAGATATTTTTCTGGATATTAATCTATATGTGTGTTAGAAACAGTTTTAACTTTTGTAGACTTTCCAATGTATAATTTTAAAACGGTTTTGTAACTTAGTAAAAATAATGGATAGTTAACGAAGTCAAACCAAGTCAAAATGTCTCCCTCTTAGATTTCATTTTTACTTATGTAGTGTTTTTTTTTTTTTAGGTCAGCCCTTGCCAGCAGAAATGACACTTGCCCAGCTTTTAACTCTCCTCTATGACCGAAAACTTCCTCAAGGTTACCGTTCAATAGATCTTACTGTTAAATTGGGATCAAAAGTTATTACAGATCCAAGTTTGTCAAAAACAGATTCTTTCAAAAGATTACACCCTGAAAAAGGTATGTAGATGACACTCCTTTAAATTTTGCAGTCCGTTGGTGACAAGATAGCTCAGTCAGAAAAGTGCAAGCATAAACACCAAGTTTGACCTCCAGCATTCTTATAATAAGGCTGAGTGTGATGGCTCCTACTTGTAACCCCAGTGCTGGGAGGCGGAAACAGGACCAGCTCTAACAGTCACCAGCCAGCACATCTACTCCAATTGGTTGATTTTAAAGACCAACCTTGTCCTCAAGGAAATGAGGTCAGTGGCATCTAAGAATGACAACCGGGGTTGACCTCTCCTAATGGTCACTTACAAGACACGCCTCTTCCCCAGCACACACGCATGTAGTCGGTCAGGTCAAAGGCAGTGGTTTTGCTATCATTGAGCTAATGACTCAAGTTAAAATTGACCAGTTATTTTCATATATCAATTAAATGGTACTTTTTTGTCAGTGATTTGAGTTATTTGTAAATTTTGAAAGTCTGCTGTTTGAATTTGGAAACTGTAAATTCATTCATCAGTCATTGATCATTGCCTCTAATGGGTATATGGTTTCCTTTCTAACCTTTTTTTTTGAGAATTACGTAGTTACCATTTTGTAATCAAGTTATAATCTTAATTCATAATTTACTGGTCCTTTAGGTTGAACTGCTTTCAAAGTTCATACAGATTTTCTACATCTGTAAAGAGGATCGTACTTCTATAGTCCATTAAATGATTTTACATATGCATGCTTTAAATATGTTACTTCTTATAGATGAGTAGGACAAAGTATATGTTCCCATACTGTTTATTCTAATTTTTTCACTGTGTAAGTGCTGAATAAATATTTCATGATGTGAACATTTGATCACATCAAACTCTGTATTTTTCTCATGATTAAAGTTCAGTTCTTTTGTTACAGGCAGTTAGTATTCTTTAATAAATCTTAGTATATTTTCTTTCATCAAAGTTTCAACAGCATTATTTTTAACTTTCTTAATTCTATCCCATAAATTTTCTTTAACTTTTATTTTTTAATTTTGTGTGTGTATGAATGTTTTGCCTGCCTGTATGTATGTGCACCATGTGTGTGCCTAGTTCCTGAGAAGGTCAGAGAATGGAGCCCAGTGCTTTGCAATTACAGGTGGCTATAGGCCACCATAAGGGTGCTGGGAATGAGACCCATATCCTCCACAAGAGCAGCAAGTGCTCTTAATCCCTGAACCATCTCTCCAGCCATTTCCCTTCCTCCCTCCCTCCCTCCCTCCCTCCCTTCCTCCCTTCCTTTCTTCGTTTTACAGGGTCTAGTTATTGTTTGAACATAACTATCCTTTTTACCACATTTTTAAGTAACTTAAAGGTATATCAAAATTGCATATTTTTTTGGTTTTTAGTAAGAGAAGTCATTGTCATTCACTTTTCCTAATTACATTGGGTATAATTTATGTACATTTATGCTAGTAATCTTTTGGGTGGTCTTTTAGAAAACAATACATCTTAGAACTATGTGCTATGTGAACGTGTTCCTCAAATTTCAATTTACTTACAAATCATCTATAGAATCATGTTTAAAATGTGGGTTTATTTTCCTTTGAAGGATCTTTGGTGGAACTTGGAATTTTATGCTGCACATATGCTCCACAGGTGATTCCCAGCCAGGTTGTTGGTCTGTAATCAGAAGTCATTTAAATTTAAAGTCATTCGAGTTTAATGACTTTACTGTAAGTTATTCAGGTTCTTTAATACAACAGAAGCCATCATAGTGCCTATGCATGTGTGTGTGTGTGTGTGTGTGTGAGAGAGAGAGAGAGAGATAGAGAGAGACAGACAGACAGACAGACAATGTGCACATGGCGTGGCAGTCAGAGGACAACTTTTGTGGACCACATCTCCTTTCACTGTGAATTCCTTGGGTTGAACTAAGGTTAGGCTTACACAGCAAGTACTCCTTTAAGGTGCTGAGCATTTTGCTACTCTTGCTCTTCTTTTGTACAGTATATGTTTTTATAAATGTAAGCATATTGTATACATACATAGATTGTTTGTTACACACTGAGTTTTTGTGTATTGTATAGATCATGGAGACTTAATTGGTAGCTGTCCAGAAGATGAGGCTCTTACCCCAAGTGATGAGTGCATGGATGGAGTATTGGATGAATCCTTGCTGGAAACCTGTCCCATTCAGTCACCGTTACAAGTTTTTGCAGGGATGGGTGGACTGGCTCTTATTGCAGAGAGACTGCCCATGCTCTATCCAGAAGTGATTCAGCAGGTAAGCTCAGCCTCCTACCATGATGCATCATGGTATAGTGAGGTTTTCTGTTCTTTAAGTTACTTGGAGTAACCTTTTAGGAAGGCTTATAATCTTTGATCACAGCATAAATAACAGATCGGCTTATATAGACTGTATGGGGATCAGCAGGAATGAGGAACCTCATTTCATTAAGACTTTTCCCTTGATGTTAATGTTATGGTCATCACACTAACATTCTCATTTCTGTATGTGGCCTGGATGTGGTATTGAATATGGTTATTCTTGTAAATGAGAGTAAAATAATAGTGGATCACTCATATTTATGCCTTATTTAACTTCTGCTCTTTTTGATACCATTTTCCAGTGTAGATAGTTTTAAACCATCAGCCTAGCCCACAACTGTTTATCTTGTTCCTGTCATTTCATGTGTATGTTCTTTTATGTTGGTGGACAGTTTTGCCAATTGTTTCTGGAATGTTCGTTAGGTACAGTGGAGAGCTCTGGTGGTTATCCTGGCATATACCTGCAGTTTTAGCACTTGAGAGCCATGGGCAGAATGCCAGCCTGAGGTCAGTTTTGGGCTACAGACAGCAAGACCTTTTCTCAAAACAAGAAACAAAAACTACTATATTTTTCTTTTGCATGGTTTGAAATATGGTCTACAATGGTGGTTCTCAGCCTGTGGGTTTTGTAACGTTTGGATATAACATGTCAGATACCCTGCCTATTAGATGTTTACCTTACAATTCATAAAAGTAGAAAATTTTTAGTTATGAAATAGCAGTAAAATAATTTATGGTGGGGTCCCTACAATAGGAGGAATTATGTTTAAGTGTCACAGCATTAAGGAAGGCTGAAAACCATTGGTCTAGTGTCTACATCTAAAATGTATGTTACATTTTATTGTCTTGTCTCTGCAGTCAACTATATAATCGTCCTTTTTCCCACCTTTTTTTGGCTATGATGTTTTAAAGGGCTAAGAATAGATGTTTCAATATTGAATCTTACTTATACATTCATACACTAGTATATGTGGATTTCTTAGATTGTGCCTGGCACATAGACTTTCCCTAGCAATATTGTGTTTCCACTATAAAAAAAATTTTTTTTGATCCGGGCAGTGGTTGCACACGCCTTTAATCCCAGCACTCGGTAGGCAAAGGCAGGTGGATTTCTGAGTTCCAGGCCAGCCTGGTCTACAGAGTGAGTTCCAGGACAGATAGGGCTACACAGAGAAACCCTGTCTCGAAAAAACAAAAAAAAAAAAAAAAAAGAAAGAAAGAAAGAAAGTTTGGTTTCACAGTGTTCAAGGGCAGGACTAAGAAGTGTTCCGGAAAGACTAGAATAACATGTTGTACAAGAAAATGGGGAGCTTCTTAGGGTGTTGCCAGCGATGTTAAAGGATGCAGCAGGCTGCTTGAAGGAGGTTCTTGTTACCAAATCTGATTGCACTAGGTCGTCAAAATAAACAGACGTTAGTAACTTGTAGAATAAAATTAGAAAGCAAACTGGTACTCTGAGTAATTGGGAAGAAAGGAATATTTTCCTAATGACAGAGTCAGAAAGTCACCCTTGCTGGCCACTGTAGCTATGGTTTCAAGCAAGTTTCTTCCTTCCCTCCTCCTCCTCTCCTCCTCTCCTCCTCCTCCCTTTTCTTGGTCTTATAGTGCATTGCCTTGGTTCCCCCCATACTCTTCCATACACTCCTCCTTGCTGTCCTTCAGATTCATGGCCTTTGTTCTGCTACTCTTATATACATGTGTGTGTTCCTAAATACATGAGTCTGACTTGCTTAGTCTGTACAGTGTTACTTGTTTGCTTGCTTTCAGAGCTGGCCATTATGTTGGATAACTAATTGGTATCCTCTTCCCTAGGGAAGACTGTGTCTCCTGCTCTCATATCCCTTCGTGGCCTGTAGTGTTTTGTGTGGGGTTGAAACCTCACACGCCTTTCCCTACCCATTGTGGCGTGTCTGTTGGTGCTGCCCTTAATCAGCTCTAGCTTGGGCAGTCTTGTTAGTGAGACTTTGTGGGTGTAGTTTCTTATATTTTAAGAATCTCACAACAAACTCCCTGCCCTCTGACTCCAGCTCCTAGGAACATGCCATATTCTTCTGGCCTCTAATGAAAACACAGCATTCACGTACACACATACAAATATTTTTTTTGAAAAGGGTCTGGATATCATTGTACATGCCTTTGGCACCATCTCTCTGGAAGTAGAGGTAAGCAGATCTCTTGAGTTCCATGCCAGCCAGAGCTACATATAAAGATAAGTAAATTCATTAACAAAATAAATACTAGTATGAGTGAGTCAATTAGTTAGTTGAAGTACAAGTTGTTTGCATGTTTTGAAGTTAGTCCCTAGGTATTTCAAGGATTATGGCTAGGAAATGCTGGTCTGCCACTTGGTAGATACTGCGGTACTTGTGACACCATTCTCTTCTTGGTGTTTGTTATTTCACTTTTAAAACATAAGAATAAAGAGTTCATCTGAAGCCCAGGATTGAACCATGAAAATAGATAAACGCTTCTCTTTTTCTTTAGGTGAGTGCTCCAGTGGTAGCATCCACCACTCAGGAAAAGCCAAAGGATAGTGATCAGTTTGAATGGGTGACCATAGAACAATCAGGTGAACTGGTTTATGAAGCCCCAGAAACTATTGCAGCTGAGCCTCCACCTGTTAAGTCAGCGGTGCAAGCCACTTCTCCCATACCTGCCCATTCTTTGGCTGCTTTTGGATTATTTCTTCGTCTTCCGGGCTATGCTGAAGTGCTCCTGAAAGAGAGAAAGCATGCCCAGTGCCTTCTTCGATTGGTATTGGGAGTTACAGATGATGGAGAAGGCAGTAAGTATTTCCAGTTACTACTTAAATTTATCAACATGTACACAAAGAGTTTGAATGCATTTGGCTAGATTATTTTCTCTTCTTACCTATTTGTTTTATAGTAAAGCTATTTACATGGTTTGTCATTTTTACTGAGTTTTCCAGTATTAAATATAGTAATTCTAAGAAATTTCATATTCAGTTTATAAATTACATGCTGAGTATTCAATTTATATTAAGTACATTGGAATAATGTGATCAGGAAATAGGACTATCTCCTAGTCAGCTGTTGTAGGAAATGTGAGAACATACTGACTCTGACAGTTTAGAGGAGGATTGAGTTATTATTGGAGCCTCAGAGGTGTGAGGCTATTTCTTTATAGATCTGTAAGTGTGAAGCTGTATAGCAGTTTTGGGTGCTGCTCTCAAGGATGGGCAAAATTTAATTTGGGGAGAGTATTTCAGAACAGAAGAGTTGCAAGCATTGTTCGGGGCTCAGTATATGGGAGGAAAGAGCCAGCTCATTAAAAGCTGTATGAAAGGCACTTCTAAAAATTTGTCATAGTGGCACATGTTTGTAATCCCAGAGCTCAAGAATTCAGTAGCAGAAGAATCAGGATTTCAAAACTGCCCTTGTCTGTATACTGAGTTCAGTGACAGCGGGGACTACCTAAGAGTCTTTGTGAAGAAGCAATGAAAATGTTTCCTTTAAGAAAAGTTGTTATAGGAAACAGGTTATGGAAAAGTATAGACTTTATTTTGAATACCAAATATTGATTAAACTTTATTATGAGCAATGGTGCCATAAAAAAGCACATTCTCCCCCTTAAAGAAAATTTAATCTGGTGAAGTGTTTGAAACACTTTGATCTTGGATTAGTGTTTGCAACAAGGCCAAAGTCCAATCTCTTGCACTGCAGAAACAAAACAAGGAAATAGAGAAAAACAAAAGGCATAAATCTGTAGCAGTATTTTGAACAAAAAGGAGAGAGCCAAGATTATATAGATTATGTTATAAAACTATAAAATAAATACAAAGCTATAATGATTGTTCTTATTTGATAACGTTATTTAATGTAGTAAGAGATTGGTTGATCACAGTTGAGGTAGCATAGAAAAGTTGACTTTCATTTGAGTTCCTCTTAATTGTTCACTCTAACCATTTTACTGCTGAGCGTAAGCAGCAAAGGGAAAGAGTGGACTTGGTGCTACCTTAGATTGCACACAGTAAGTGCAGGGACGGCTGCTGTAATGCCTAACCTCATTTTAGCAGTGCTCATTCTGCTCATATAGTGCTTTACTGCGGGTGTTTATCACTTGTTTCTGTTTAAAGCAGCACAAAACTATTGTACAAAAGAAAATATTTTACTTGTTATTCGTAGGAAAACCACTTGAAAGAACACCAGTTACTTTCTGATTGATGGTTGTAAGAAATTCCTTGGCACACTTTTTATCCGAATATTGAGGAGGTAGAGACAGAGACAAGCAGCTCTTTATGAACTGCAGGCCATCCTGGGCTATATAGAGATCCCTATCTTTTAAAATATAACAACTAGATTTCATTTCACATCTAGTTTATAATATTTTTGTTGTCATTTATGGCTGTTACATATCTGTAAAATTTCCGAGTTTATGTGTGCTGTCTTCCAGAGACTTTCTTGATACTTTAATAAAGATAACATTAGTCTCACAATCAACCTGCTTTTTAATAAATTTAATGATAAAACCTTACTTTGTCATTATTACTTGTGACCTTGTAAGTGCTTATTATTTTCAAGTGTCTTTAATTTTACCCATCTTTTCTTTCAAAGGTCACATTCTGCAATCCCCATCAGCCAATGTGCTTCCAACCCTTCCTTTCCACGTTCTTCGCAGTTTGTTTAGTGCCACTCCCTTGACAACTGATGATGGTGTGCTTCTGAGGCGGATGGCATTGGAAATTGGAGCATTGCACCTAATTCTTGTCTGTCTCTCAGCTCTGAGCCATCATGCACCGCGAGTTCCAAACTCTAGCCTTAACCAAACTGAGGTAGGTTTCATTCAAATTCTTTTAAGTCACTGGTTCTCAACCTTCCTAATGCTGTGACCCTTTAATACAGTTCCTCATGTTGTGGTGACCCCAACCATAAAGTAATTTTCACTGCTACTTCATAAGTGTTATTTTGGTACTGTTATAAATTGTAATGTAAATATCTATGTTTTCCAACCTTTGGTCTTAGGTGACCCCTGTGAAAGGCTTGTTAAACCCTCAAAGGGTCATGAGCTAGAGGTTGAGAACCACTGCTTTAAGTTATGAAAAACTAAACTTACTTGATGAGAGTATAAAGTGAAAGCATAAGCTTCAAATTTTAGAATTTAGATTTTTAAAAAAATATACAAATCAGTTTATTATAATGAACTCACAAATAAAAAGCTACACAGGTAGATTAATATAGCCATTCAGACAAATACTCTCCCAGTCTAAAGTCTGTACATCTCAGTGAACCTCTGTTCTGTTAGAATGGCCATTCCGAAGTCCTGGCAGCGTTTTAAACTTGAACCTTCAATGACATGTTTATGCACTTAACCACCACAAAAAAAGAAAAATCTATGACAGGATTAAAGCTAGAAAAGCTGTTAACTTCCTATCTTCTTTCCTGACTTCCATGTCTGTTTCCTATTTTCCACTCTTCCTTATCACCAATGTCACCTTTTCTTGGTTTCCTTCTAAGGGTTAGCACTGTAGTCACACATCTATTTGTTTACAAAAGTAAATGCATGCATTACAAACTAGAATTTATGTAGAGAAGTAAACGCATGGGATTTCTTTTTCTTTTTGAGACTGGGTCTTCTTATTACTAACTGTTCCAGTCACATTTTGGACAACAAAAAATTGAGATAAGTTACTTCTAGAAATAGTAGTAGTCTGCCTCCTTTGATTAAGGTTTTTAAAATTTTATTTATTTATTCACTTTATTACCTAGTATCTGCCCCTCCTCTCCTCCCAGTATCCCCTCATGTGAGTTCTCCCTCCACTCTACCTTCCTCTTCTCTTTTGAGAAGGGGAAGCTACCCTCTGGGTATCACCCCTTGCTAATACCCCCCTCCCCCAGCACATCAAGTCACTGCAGGGCTAGGCACATCCTTTTCTACTGAGGCCAGATAAGGCTGTCCATTTAGGGGTGCAGGATCCACAGGCAGGCAGGCAATAGGCTCAGGAACAGCCCCTGGTCTAACTGTTGGGGGGACCCACGTGCTCATCTAGTACATATGTGCAGGGGGGGGGGAGGGACCTTGGTCCAACCTGTGCTCAGTCTTTGGATGGTGATTCAATCTCTGGGACTCCCAAGGGTCCAGGTTAGTTGACTCTGTTGGTCCTCCTATGGAGCCCCTGTCCACTAAGGGTCTCTCAGTCCTCCTCCCAACTCTGCTGTAAGACTCCCCAAGCGCCTTCTAATATTTGGGTGTGAGTCTCTGCGTCTCTTTCCCACTGCTAGGGGTCTCAGCTAGAGTCACCCCCATAGACCCTCTGGGGCCTTTCCCCATCCCAGGTCTCTGGCACATCCTGCCACAAGTGGAGATGGCCCTCCACTGCCAGTCTCCCTTCTGTCTCCCCTGCTCGCCCTGCATATGATCCCCCCACCCACTCCATCCCCTCCTCTACCTGGCTCCCTCTCCATTGACCTCCAGTATTTATTTTGTCTCCCTTCTGAAAAAGATCCAAGCATCCTCCCTTGGGCCCTTCTTGTTATTTGGCTTCTTGGGTCTGTTGATTATAGCTGATTATCCTGAACTTTATAGTTAATATCCACTTATGAGGACATACCATGCATGACCTTTGGGATCTTGATTTCCTCACTCAGGATGATATTTTATATCTAGTTCCATCCATTTGCCTGTGAAATTCATGATGTCCCTGTTTTTAATGGCTGAGCTGTATACTATTGTATAGGTAAACCACTTTTTTCTTTTTTATCCATTCTTCAGTTGAGAGACATCTAGGTTGTTTCCAGTTCCTGGCTAGTATGAATAAAGCTGCTTTGAACATAGTTGAGCAAGTGTCCCTGTGGGATGGTGGAGCATCTTTTAGGTATCTTCCCAGGAGTGGTGTACTGGGTCTTGGGGTAGAACTATTCCTAATCTGAGAAACCGCCAAGTTGATTTTCAGAGTGGTTGTACAAGTTTGCACTCCCACCAGCAGTATAGGAGTGTTCCCCTTGTTCCACAACTAGACCACTTTGTGCTGTCCTCTGAGTTCTTGATCTTAGCCATTCTGATATGATCCTTCTAAAAATAGAAGTAGTCTGCCTCTTTTGATTGAGAATGCCATTTTAGTGTTTTGATAAGATCTCCTGAGATGGTTTTTTTATTGGAGCCCTAAAGTGGTCTGACTGAAAACCCTTTCCCTTCCTGCATTTCTCTTTTCTGTTTGGCTTTGAGTCATTGATTCTTTGAGCCTTAAGTAGTTTTTTCCCTTTTCCTTATTCATTCGCTCTCTCACTCACTCACTCACCCATTCATTCATTCTCTCTGCCCCCCCATCCGTGTCCTCGTGTGTGTGTGTGTGTGTGTGTGTGTGTGTGTGTGTCTGTGTCTGTCTGTCTGTCTGTCTCTGTGTATGTGTGTCTCTGGTGTTCTTTGATTTAGCATTTAATATTTTCAAAGTTTCTTTATACAGCATGCATTGGTATACCTTCTTGCAGCTGGATAGTATTTTCTTGGTTAGTTCATGTGTTCATTCATTGATAGGCATTTGGGATCTTTTTGTCCTTGGATTGTGGTGACTAATACCACTGTGTGCATGTGTGTACAAATGTTTATTTTAACAACAGTTTTCATTTCGTTGAGTGTGTGCATAGGAGTATCACAATAATTAATTTACAACATTTTGGTGAATGGCCACATTGATTTTTATATTGTTAATCTGTTGGACAGTCTCAGTGATAATTTAACAAACACTAGTAATTTTCCTTTCCATACAAGCCACAGGTGTCAAATTCTCATAACCCTACGTCAACAGACGAACAGCAGCTGTACTGGGCCAAAGGGACTGGCTTTGGTACAGGCTCCACAGCATCAGGGTGGGATGTGGAGCAAGCCCTAACTAAACAGAGGCTGGAGGAGGAGCATGTGACCTGTCTTTTGCAGGTATGTTTGTGAGTTTGTTATTATTAGCATGGATGACTTAACTTGGTTCATTAAGTAGTTTCCTTTCTTTCTTTTGTTAAGATGTTTCGTGTTTTCTAGGCTGGCCTTGATCTCCGACCCTCCTTTCTTTACCTTCAAGTGCAGTCATGGCAAGTGTGCTCCAGCATTCTTAGGCTTACTTCTCCAAAAGTCAGTATAAAAGCCATGGCGTAAAGGTCTTCCTTGCTTATAATTCGAAATATCTTCCCGCTCAGCTTCTCACCTCAGAGGAAAGTGAAGGGATACAGATATCTTTCGATTTCAAGATGATGTCTACCTGCTAGTTACCCTTTGTTTTAACACACAGCCTCTGCCCTCCTATGTTTATAATCCAGTATTGATAGTTCATTCTGCACTGGGCGGTCAGACCTGCCAAGCATACACTTGGCCGCTGAACTGTACCTGTAGCTCACTGTCAGTTCTCTTGTTCAAATTGTTCTATAGTGATTCCAGAATCAAGCAAGCTGAAAATAGGAGGGGACCTCTTTAGATCAAAGAAAGAAATAGCAACTGACTGAAATCGCTGCCATTTTGAAGTGTTATTTTCCACAGTTTTAGGATGTCATGTTCATTCGAGCATGAACATGACATGCTCATGCTTTAAGATTCCAGTCCTCTCAAACTGAGTCCACTCAACAGAACTCATCAGTGAGGACCTGGAATGTAACTTAGTAGGGTGTTTGCCTAGTGTTTGTAGAACCCTTTGATTCAGCCCTCAGTACTGCATAAAATTGAGAATGCTGGCATATGTCTGTAATCTCAGACTTGAGGAGTTCAGAGACAGGAGATCAGAAGTTCAAGGTCATGGTTAACTATATAGCAAAGTGGAGGCCAGATGAGCTACTTGAGTTCCTCAAAAGAGAAAGAAATCTAAAGGAAATATAATAATGTTTGAGTTTCTGTCAGTGGTCTAGTCACTACTCACCAGTTCTAGTGCTTGTCTGTCCTTAGGTTGCTTCTCTTTGAGTTATATAAAGAGAACTGTTGTCCTGTGTAAGTAACCCTCAGCAAACAGTCCCTTCTCTTCTGAAAAGTTAAGTGGAAATGTCCTTTTTTAGCCAGGTTTGATGTCCCAGGCCTATACTCCCAGCACACAAAGTTGAGAGGTATGAGGATCAATCACAATTCCAAGACCTCCCTCTTGGTCAGAAAACCCAACCTTGAGGTTTGCCAGGGCCTTACAGGAAAAAGCTGTCTCCAA
Source organism: Rhynchomys soricoides (assembly GCA_019843965.1). Classification (NCBI taxonomy): domain Eukaryota; kingdom Metazoa; phylum Chordata; class Mammalia; order Rodentia; family Muridae; genus Rhynchomys; species Rhynchomys soricoides. The sequence goes on along the minus strand of JADRCH010000014.1, from coordinate 18,238,948 downwards.
AATAAAAAGTACACAATCAGTGTATAGTATATGAGAAAGTTTTTTCAGTTAAAAGAAAGTCTTCTGTTCAAACATAAAAGTGTCAGATATTGGTTAAGTAAACAATAGATGTTGAATGTGCTGAGACCAAGTGTCTAATTATGAAACACATCACTGAAGTATATAAAGCTGAACTCCAACTTATTGTCTGTAATGTAGGTTCTTGCGAGTTACATAAACCCCATGAGTGGGGCTGTAAATGGGGAAGCCCAGGCATCTCCTGAGAGCCGAGCACAGAACAGCAGCGCTCTGCCCTCTGTGCTTCTGGAGCTACTCAGTCAATCCTGCCTCATCCCAGCCATGTCCTCCTACCTACGGAATGACTCTGGTAAGTCAGTTCTCATGGTATTCTGCTGTAAATGCAGTGGGATTCTGGAAAGTACAAAGTTATACACAATTGTAACTTTAAAATAAGTTAATGAAAAAGTCCGTGATACTTCCTAATAAGAGTATAAAGTTTTTGAAATTAGATAAAAGTTACCATAGATACTTAGCTTTGTCAACGTGTGGCTTAAGAAGGACTGCTTTGTGCCGTACATGACTAGAATGTGACATACATGAATGTGATGGACGTTCATATTAGTCACACCTTCCTTGTCTCATTCCTTTCTCCCTCACATTGCTCTTAACCCTTCCCAAAAAAGTCACTCTTCTACCGCCATGTCCTGTTCCCTCTACTTTACCAAAAATCTAATTTGGTGTGCGTGCGTGTGTGCGTGTAGGCATACATACCAAGATACACCTGTGCAAGTCAGATCAGGATTTGGTTCTTTTCACCATGTAGGTCCTACTTGTTCAGCTCAGGTTTTCAGTGCTGTATCCATTAAGCCTTTGTGGACTTTTGGTTCTATTTCAGGGTAGTTTTGATTTGTACTTTCTTGATGGCTAATCATTATGTTGGCCATTTGGGCCTCTTGTTCGAAAGTATTGGTTCAGTTCATTTGTCTTTTTTGACTTTTGGTGTTTAATTTATCAATTCTTAATATTAACCTTGTATCAGAAGAACAGCTGAGATCATGTTGTTAGACATATCCACTGTTAAATTTGGTGTTGTAATCTCGCTCTTGGTTCTGTTCACTTGTAGTGTAATAATGAATATGCTATTGTTAGTTTTATATGTGTGTGTACATGTATGTATGTAAATATGCATATATGTTAATATATATGCTATTGTTAGCTATAGTTAGTATTAGTTTTAGATTCTAACTTTTATTTAGGAAATTTAAGGTTAGTAAATGCTTTTAAAAACATGAGATTTATGCAGATTCAGTTTTGTTTAGGTTAATTCTGAACAATTCACCTTCTTTATCGGGAATGTTTAATGAATTGTCTTCCTACTAGATCCCTACAATAATTTGGTCTCTTTTGTAGACCTGAAAGGAAAATGTGTTTCTGTTATATTTAAGTAGAACTTTGTTTGTTTCTGGACATTCCAACAGCAAATATATAAGACACCATATTCGGCTAATTCCGCTGAGATGAGAATGTAGCTCATTTCCTTGTTGATCAGCAATCCTGAAGTTATTTATTTATGCTCAGAATATGGTTTGTTTGATACTGAGTTTTAAATATACTTACTTATTGGCCATTTTCTATCTTCTTTTAAGAAACCTCTGTTCGTATCATTTTTTTTTTTAGATTACTTGAATTATGTTGCCATTGAGTTTAAATATTATAAATCTCAAATGGTTTACAAAATTCTCACTTTCGGTAACTTAACTCTTGACTATTTGATAGTTTCTTTGCTGTGCATAGACCTCTTAATTTGATGTATAGTATAGTTACTCTGTAGGCTTCTTATCTATGAAGAGAGTGGAAAGATGGCTCTGCAGTTAAAAGCCTTTTTGTTGCTCTTGCAAAGCACTCAGGCTCGGTTCCCAGCACCCACGTAGTGACTCACAGCCACCTGTAGCTTTAATTCTAGGATGTCCGACAACACCATCTGTAGTTCTCCAAAGGCACCAGGGATGTATGTGGTACCCATATGTATGTACATGCAAAACATTCATAAATACAAAATAAGATAAATCTAAGTTTTAAAGTCTATAAGGAATTATTACATGATTTAGAAATCTCATTGAGTATGTGTATGCACATCCAAAGGAAATAAAAGGGTAAGATAAAAAGCAAATATGTGTATTTATGTGTGTGTGTGTGTGTGTGTGTGTGTGTATATATATACACACACACACACACACACACACACACACACACAGTTTACAAAAGCCATGATAAAGCTTCATCTACGTTTTGTGGGTTTTTTTGTTTTTTTTTGTTTTTTAGGTTTTTTTTTTTTTTTTGTAGATGAATGGATTTTCTTTTAAGTGGCATATGTATAATTGACTATCATTCAGCCACAAGATATGAAATCCTTTTATTTGCATATGGGGAAAATTGGAGAACACTTTCAACTTAAATAAGCTAGGAACATGAAAACAAACATGGCATGTTCTCATTCATTTGTGGATGTTAAAAATGTTGAGCACTTGGTGCTAGAGACATGCCTCTGCAGTTTAAAGCACTATTTGCTTTTGCAGAAGACTTGTTTGATTCCCAGCACCCTTACAGCTACTCAAAACTATTACTATTACTATTACTATTACTATTACTATTACTATTACTATTACTATTACTATTACTAACGCTAGGCTCAGAGAGTCTGACACCCCTTTCTGGCCTCTGATGGTTTGGTCTGGGAGAGTTGCAGTGTTTCATAACACTAAGCCAGCCTTGTTTGCAAGAGTTAAATTATAAATTTCAAACTAAACAGAAAAATTTGAAGGATCCCAACATGTATAGGTGATATATTTTTGGGGATAATGTATGCTAATTACTCAGTCACTGAGATGGTTTAGTTGGTAAAGGCACATGTTACCATGCTGGAAGATCAAAGTGGAAGCAGTGGGTGGAAGGAGAGACTGACTCCCACATGTTGCTCTTTAGCCTCCAAGCTTGTGCTTCCTTCTCCCCTGATGCACAAATTTGATTTAAATAGAGAGACGTGCTTATCTTTTTTTCCTTTTGTTTTGTGTTTTTGGTTTTTGGTTTTCCTGTCTGTCTGTCTGTCTGTCTGTCTCTCTCTCTCTCTCAAACTCATTGAGATTTACCTGACTCATCTCTGATTTAATTACCACATGTTGTATGTACTTGTTGAATTACATACTGAGCATAGTAAATAGTAACATATGCTAATAAAAAGAAATGACAAAAAAAATCCAGTGAAGAGAAAAAATGGTTATTTTTGCTAGAAATTTCTTAGCTAGACAGAAGAATCTTATATGAAGAATGTGTTCATGTTAACCTACACCTTATACAATGTTAAAATTCTGTTTGTTGGCCAGAATTATCATTTTAACTATCAGGTAACATTTAATAAGCCTGTAGTTAGCATATTTGCCACCAGATGGAGGTACAGTGTCACTTTTAGGAATGTTTAAGAACTTTACTTAGGTATACTCACATTTGAAAAACAATACTTGGTTGTGTCCCCTCCTCCAAAAATAATATAATAAGTTGTATGCATCTTAAATTACTGGTATTCACTTAGTGGGGCGTGCTAACAACCCTTGAAGTATTAGCAAGCCTTTACCTTTTAGTGCTGGTTTCAAAACATTTTAGAGTCAAAGAGAAATTGGCGTTATTCTAAGGTTGTGTTTGTGGTCAGGAAATTGCAAAGGAAGTCTCCTTCCCGAGAAGCCGTAGGTATGGGCTAATAGCATGTGAAAAGCTGTAGAGAAATGTAGGGCATCCATTTGTGAGGTTAGCCTTTGGTTAAGATTTTAAAATTTTTTTTTACTAGGATCTCACTCTGCAAGTCACCCACTCTGAGACTCATGTTTCTCCGGCTTTAGCCCTCCTTCATTCTGTGACAGCAGAGTGTGTGACCATCCATACTAACTCTGTCACATATGCATATCACAGACAATGAAGTATAGTAAGAAATTTGGGGGATTAAGTTGTGATAAGAGCTAGATTTTACTCTAATAAGGTTTGTTTTGTCTTTAACGTTACAGTAATGTTAGGTTCCTAGAACAGTTGTGAGACTCTTGGAGGCAATTCATTATTACCAACCACCTTCCCAGGAATGCTACATCTTTCATTGCTATAGCAAGTTATCAAAATTAATAATGTAGCATTAGCTCAGTGGATACCACGGACTACTTCTATGTATTTTCTTTTCATATCTGATTTTTGTCTTGGTATCCAATCTAGGATGGCCTGTTGTGTATAGTTATCACATTTCTTCATTGTCTTGTGATGTCTTAGTATGCTTTTGTTTGTTGTGATTACATTTGCCAAGAGAACTGGCCAGTTTCTTCCAAGACTTTCCACTTTGGGGGATTCTTTTATCCTGACTAGAATAGAGTTATGAGCTTGAATACGAAACATGAGAAAAAATAGAAGTTACACACCCAAGGAAAATAGAAGTTACACACCCAAGGAAAATAGAAGTTACACCCAAGGAAAATAGAAGTTACACCAAAGGAAAATGAATTCCTCTCCCCAGCAGCCAGTAATTGCCAATAGCTCTTCAGCAAGAGTGAGGTCTCATCAGCTCCTTCCACATAAGTGCTGGAATGTTGAGTGACTTATCTTGTGCAGGTAACTGTGGCTGTGAATTCCTCAGTACGATGACCACTTATCTCAAGAAAATAGCTCTTCCACCTCCTCCCCATCTCTGCCGCATACATTCTTTCTTCTCTTGCTTTCATGATGTTCTCTAAACCTCAGGGGAAAGATGTCCCATTTAGAACAATCCTTGTTCTCAGCACTTTGGCTACTTATGAATCTTTACATTGACTGCTGCCCACTACAAAAAGAAACATCTCTGACCATGATTGAGAGTGGCACTAATCTGTGGATATATGCAAAATTGTTTATAAGATAGTTTGATAATATATTTAATTAGCAAAATAACAGTAAGAAGTCCCTTTCAACCCCCAGGGCCATTCCTAGATTTTTGACCAACTTTACAGTAGCCACCATGAATTGTCCTCTGTGGAGCAGTTGGTTATGCCCATAACCATTATTCCACTAGTGTACCCTCAGGCATGTCTTGTCTGACAGGTCAGAGTCTACTGCTTTTCTTCTCCAATAAACTTCATAGCGCCTTTTGGCACTCTGAAAGCTAGCCACCTGGGAAGAATTTTTCAGATCAGTTCCATATTGATTTCTCTATGTCATATAGCTAGATTTTGTTGTGTCTTCAGCACTAGCTCTGGTGGTCAACCAAGAAAATCGCCTCTGTTGTTTTGGGGGTTCTGAGGGCTCTCTAACCAGTAACTTAGAAAGATGTATTGTAAGCCTGACACTGGGTTTTTGTTTAATTTATGTCTTCTGGAGTTAAAGTATTGCTCATCCATGTAGGTAGGATACTATGTTCAAACTTTACCCCTTTTAAACTCCTCCTCCTCCTCCTCCTCCTCATCATCATCATCATCGTCGTATTTTTAAAATTAGCTTACAAAGTAGTGTGTTTCCATGAGGCTTTTTTCATACATCGTTAGTCTTTATTAACCCACTATAAATTCCTTTCCCTTTTCATTCTCCAATTCCCACTCCTGCATAAGCCTTTCGTCCCCAGTATTCACATCCACAGCCACTGTGGATTCTGTTTTCCAAATACAGACTCAGTTTTCAAAAATGGGGGCACACTGCACACATGTTTGGGGTAGAGGACAAATTTTCAGATAAGCAAAGAGTGGCAATCAAATTTTTTTACTTCTCATCACTGGAGGGTATAAAATGGTGGCTCTTTTCCCCTCCTGTAAACAGCAGTGTCTCCTGTAACCTAGCTGGCCTTGAGCTCACCATGTAGCTTGAGGAGGACTTTGAACATCCAGTCCTCCTGCCTTCATCTGCAGGGCTGGTATCTTCCAACACACCCCACTGTCCATTGA
>JADRCH010000014.1:18213405-18232999 GCA_019843965.1 Rhynchomys soricoides | reverse complement strand
ATCTGCAGGGCTGGTATCTTCCAACACACCCCACTGTCCATTGATTCTATTTACCCCCGTCCTAGTGTATATTCATACCATAGTGTGTGCATAGAGGTCAGAGGATAGCTTTATGGAGTAGATTCTTTCCTTAAACATTTGTAACAGTTTAGGGGTGTCGGACTCCAGTCATGAGGCTTGTATTAGCAGCAAGCACCTTTACCCACTGAGTCATCTCAAGTAGCCCAGGCTTCCCTGACCTGGAACTTAACTATCCGGCAGTCCTAAGCATCACCCCATCAGAACTGACAGGATCCAGTCCTCTTTCCCTACAGTCATTACAGTCATAGAAAGACTAGGATTCTAGGTGACGACGCCTCACCCTCCCATGTCCATGCCCTGTCCATGGAACCTTCCCCATCTAATTGCTGTTCCCTTGGGTCTATGTTGTGTTTTAATTTTCTGCATAAAAAGTTAGAATACTTACCAGTGTCTCAAAATATTGTGAATGATTTGTCTTCATGTAGAATCATGAGGTTAGGAACTTTTTGTTTTTATTGCTGCTGTTCTCAGGTTGACTAGCATCACTTTTCTAAAAATGCTTGAAGAATGGCTATTCAAGAATTGTTGTTAGAAAAGAGTTACCTCACATGAGGCAAAGAAGTGGGTTCCAGCTGGAATGGGTCGCCAAATTTAACAACTTCCAGCAGTCTATTTTTTAGTACTTTGTGTTTTAAGAAAAAAAAAATCATTTGACTTGTAGACGGTAATTAAAAATATGGTATGTTTTATGCTAACTAGAATGTTCATTTGTTGAAAGACTTTTAATAAGTTGTGGTCTTGTGATTGTAATATACATACTATGAGATGACTTCATTGTTTCAACTTAAATGGTACAGTTGTCCTCATGCTGTACTGCCATAGTGGGCTACTTACTCAGGTTGTATATAAGGGAACAAGATAGTAATTAGTACCATACCTGTTCCCCTACTCTGTATCTTTCTGATGTTCCTGAAATGGTGCCTCATAAACATGCATGCTGGTCCAGTCACCAACGATCAGGTCAGCACAGTATTGCTTTTGATGCTGTTTATATGGCAGGTGTTCTTATGCTTTCTTCCTTCTCTCTCTGTAGTTCTGGACATGGCAAGACATGTGCCACTCTATCGGGCTCTGCTAGAATTGCTCCGGGCCATTGCTTCTTGTACATCCATGGTGCCGCTGTTGTTGCCTCTTTCTACAGAGAATGGTGAAGAAGAGGAAGAAGAACAGTCAGAATGTCAGGCTTCTGTTGGTACATTATTAGCCAAAATGAAGACCTGTGTTGATACCTATACCAACCGCCTAAGGTACGGTACCATGTTTATTCCTCTTGACCCTGCCTTTAAACATTTTAAAAATAGTTCTGTTGATAGTTTTTAGCTTTTCTTCTTCATTGACACATACTATTTAAACATACACACAAACATACTAGTATACACAAGCAGTATATCAACATAAAGAAAATGTATCCATTTATATCTTACATTTATGCACCTTTACCACAAAGCTTGTTAGACATCCCCTTGTGATGATACAGGTATAGGCAACAAGTATTACTAAATGCACCACAGTGTGTCCACTATCCAAAGATGTTAGTTCCCCTCAGCACTGACGTCAGAGGCACCCTTAAGTGCCAATAAATACACTCTAATGACACTATTCTTATTTCTGATTCCACATTAAAGATGTTGGATTTTACTTTGCTAATACAGTTTTGAAGGTTGTATAAACCTGTACAGGTAAAATCTTAGTGTCCAGTATGTGTGTCTACATTACTTTTGCCATTTAAATACATAAACCTTTCTTAACACTATAAGAAGGGTTATAGTTATAATCTATAACCTTTCTTAGAAGGCAGAGCAATCATGATTTGTTGGAGTTACAGTGAAGCTAATTGCTTATGAAACAGAATTATTTTTAATTCACTTTTGGTCAAAGTTTAAGCATGGAGTCAATAAGTTCTGTTTTGAAGATAATCTAGAAAACGTTTCTTTCCTTCTTATGGAGTCCATTTTCCTTACAGATGGCCTTGTTCTGGTTTGAAAGCACTTATAATATTGATGCAAATACTGTATCTCCTTTGTGCTCAGTTGTTTTGCAGGAGTCTACAATTAAGATGTTACCAGTTTAAATAATGCCACTGAACTGTTGCCAAATGGATAGTTTAAGAACTTTTTAAATATTCCTGTGTTGACTCAATGTGCTAACTCTTTGCCAGGGCAGATACAAATAGCTATAGGTTCAATCAGGAGTGATGTGTTGCTGTTTGCTAGGCCAAAGTACAAAGATGACTTGAAGTAAACCATTCCCCTTGGGCAACAGAGAGACTTTTTGTTTCTGTTCTTGTTGTTAAAGGTGAAGGTCCGTGCTCCTCTTCATTTGGGAAGGAAGTTGTAAAGATCTGTCTTTACTGATGGTTTTCTGTTGGATAGAAGAAACCAATGTTGTGTTGGTTCTCTTCTCTTCTGTTCTCCCCTCTAGTTCCAGTCTTTGACTGGGGTCCAAGAAGACAGTGTAGTTCTGTTAAAATAGAGTGTTGCCACCATTGAATGGAAAACAGTAATTTGTCCAGTTGAAGTTGTCTTTAATCTTGAGCATCTTGTCCCCAGCACTGTACTTAGTCTCTTATTCCTGTATTCTAAACATGTAGTTCTTGACTGCATCTCTGTAACAAACCAAAATAGGGATCTGCCTTACATTTTTATACCTTACTCTATATTTACGATAACTATATTTCTTATAACTAAGCAGTATAAATATAAAAGCAGAGCCAGGTGTGGTGGCTCTACATGCTTTTATTCCCTACACTCTAGAAGGCAGAGGCAGGTAGACCTCTTTGGGTTCAAACTACTATTTAAAAGGATCTTTCTTTAAGCTGTGTTTACCCTGGTTCTGTAATAACCTGGTAGATCCTGTACAAGTCCCATGATAAGGAGTCCGAGTTGGTTAGGAGTAAATTTTGTGCAGCGAATGGCAGTTAGGGACACCGCTGTAGCTTTCGTTTCCGTAGCCCTCATACAACGGGTGACGTAATTTTACGGAATTATTTGAATGGGTTTGTGACTTTTTTGTAAAATGTATTGTTTCTTTGGGAAACATGAATTTCAGATACATAATTACCGCTTTTCTTTTCAGTTAATTCTCTTGAAAAGTGACTCAACTAGAAAATGCTTCCTACTTCAGATTTAAGGCTCATATAGTAACAAAGCATGCATGTGAAACCACAGTGACCGTTTACAGAGCTTGTTTCATTTGTTATTTTATCTCCACGAAAGGCCTATGCGGTCACTGGTTTTAGGAACTCTCTCCTTTACTGTTTGTGTTAAGATGTGCGAATGATGCTTGGTTGAGATCCCAGTGGTTTCTGTTGTGGGGAAGGGTGTCTGCTTAGAAAAGGTAGTCAAGGCTAAGTGTGGCTCCATCCCTGCTTCCCAGTCAAGATTGAACACCAAGTTCAGTTTCAATATCACACAAAGTAAAATCTGTTCTCCTTTAGTCTGCCAAGGGTTAAGACTTTAAAACTGCCCAAGCAGGTTGCCCTCTGCCCTCCCTGTACGTACTAAGGCACAAGCATGCCCTCCTCAAATGCAATGTAATCAAAAAAATGTCCATAGTGATCTAATCTGATTTGTGTTATAAACAGAGAATCTGCGAATGTAGTTGAATGTTTGGACTGGGAGTAAGACTCTGAAAGAACTTTCCATCGCAGCAACTGTGTCCTGAGAATTGTAACTGAGAAATTTGTTGTTCAGTAGCATTCTTGCTGTTATTATGGGCTTGATACAGAGTTAGTTCCTCAGTAGAAATATGTTTCATGGTCAAGACACTTGACTTAAAAAGCAATCATGGCGCTGGAGAGATGGCTCAGCATCTAAGAGTACTTGATAGATACTCTTACAAATGACCCAGGTTCAGTTCCTACCACTCACGTGAAGGCTCACAAAAGTCTGTAACTGCAATTCCAGGGAATTGGATGTCCTCTTCTGACATACACAGGCATACATGTGGTGTACATAACATGCATTCAAACAAACAAACACATAAAATAACAAGTTTGCTAGGGATCCTCCTCAGCAGCATGCAAAATGCCATGGAAACTAATGATCTCAGGTTGGAAGATCTATGAAAGGGATTCTACTGCTTCATCAGAACCTCTGGGCCCGATGAGGCCCAGTCTTTAAGGTCCTGTATTAAGGTCTGTGAGGTTGTAGGAGGTAGGGATGAAAACATTGGGATGTGCGTTCAAGTTAGGTGGTTAAGTGTAGTAACTTGTGCAACAGTAGGAAGTTTAAAAACAAAACAGGGCTGGAGAGACGGCTCAGCGGTTAAGAGCACTGACTGCTCTTCCAGAGGACCTGAGTTCAATTCCCAGCAACCACATGGTAGCTCACAACCATCTGTAGTGGGAGCCAATGCCCTCTTCTGGTGTGTCTGAAGACAGCTACATTGTACTCACATAAAATAAATAAATAAATTTTTTTTTTTTTAAATCTTATTCTCTGAAGCTCTCTGTTAATATTATTTTGGAATATACCTAGATCTCAAAGTGCATTCATATGAGAATGGGTTTTAGAGACTAATCAGATCAATCAGACAATTTTCTTTATGAAAACTGAAGATAAATTTCTTAGTGGAAGTTTTTTGTCAAGACTACAAGCTTCTAATAAGTGAAGAAAAGTTTGAATCACAAACACCCCTGCTATTACTTACTTAAAATTTGTCATAATCCAGTAGCACTTTTAGAAGATTGTCACAGTTTATTTAAGGAGGAAATACCATGTCAGAAACCATGCCGTTTGGAAAATTAGCATTAAAATAAACAAATCTGAATAAAATAGTTTATTCTAGAAATGTGGCAATCCATATTCTCAAAGAAGAGTTTGTAATTTTTGAACAGTTTTATTTATTTTCATTTTATGTGTCCTGAGTGTTTGCCTTGTGTGTGTAGTGCCTGCTAGATGTCAGAAGATGGTGTCAGATCCCCTGAAACTTGCAGTTAATAGATGGCTTTTAAGTGCCATATGGGTGCTGGCAACCAATTCCAGTCCCTCTGCAAGAGCTGAAGTTTTGACTACTGAGTCATCTCTCTAGCTACACATTCCTTAAAAAAAAATGGGAAGAATAAGATTCATATCAAACCAGCAGAGGTTTGTTTAAATAAAAGTGTTCATGGATGTAAAACATTGGGAATTAATAAAGTGGATCTGTATTTGTTTCTAGATATAAAGAACTCTGAAACATCAGTTGGTTTGTAAAAGGTTGAAGTATTGTTTCATATAGTAAATAATATGTGGCATAATTGTTTATTTTTAATAAGTTCACAATTGTTGAATGAATTTCATCTTTTTTCTTTTGGTGTGTAGTTTTGTAAACTCTGATGCAGGTTAAGATTCTTTTAAACCCAGTCATAAACAAATCATATGACGGTTTGAACACTAAAAATTGCCATAATTTGTAGTTAAGCCTTCATCCTATCTGTAATTCCTGGTGTGTCCCCTGGCATATTTTTCATCACTGTGTTTTGACTCTTCTGAAGATGTTTACTAAAAAGTGACAAAACACAACAAATAGCCAATATGTCTTTACAAGTGTTCATCTTCCTTAGCTAACATAGAAATGCAAACAACTTTTGAGATGCCATCCTACTGCTGTTATGACAGTGTCCTTAAGGAAACAAATGGCACGCCTTTAATCCCAGCACTTGGGAGGCAGAGGCAGGTGGATTTCTGAGTTCCAGGACAGCCAGGGCTACACAGAAAAACCCAGTCTCAAAATACAAACCAAAACAAACAAATAAACAAAAAAACCAAGAAAACAGATGGCTTGCCCGGTGATTGTAACACACGCCTTTAATCCCAGCACTTGTAGGCAAAGACAAGTGGATCTCTTGAGTTCAAGGCCAGCCTGGTCTACAGAGTGAGTTTAAGGACTTCCAAGCCTACATAGAGAAACCTTGTCTGTAAAAACGAAAAGGAGGGGTGGGGGAGGGAGGAGAGAGAGGAAGGAAGAGAAGAGATTCTAGTGAAGCTGTGGAGACAACAGAACCCTTATCCTCAGCCTCTCCTGGTGACAGTGATAACATTATTTGGGGAATCCATACGGAGACTTTTTGTTTGTTTGTTTGTTTGTTTGTTTTCCCCAGAGTTTCTGTGTGCGCGTGCGAGTGTGTGTGTGTGTGTGTGTGTGTGTGTTTGCATTATTCAGAATAGCCAGAAATTTGAACCAGCTAAATAAAAGGATAATGAAAATGTAGGGTGCATGTATACACAGTGGGACTCAGTTCAGCTCTATGTAAAGGGAGGGTAGATGGGTTAGGAAGGGGGAGTTAGCAGACTCAGACAGACAGACAACCTTGGGGGCTCCTCCATGTGGGCTTTAGTGTTTGATGTTTAGATGTGGATAAAGTAGGCATAAGTTGCGAAACAAGAGACCCCGTCTGTTATGTGACAAGACTCTGTCCTGGGAAATGTAACACTCACACCTACTCACCCCGATAGGGAGCCACAGCAGACCAAGATTCCCTGGAACCGGAATTACCAACAGTTGTGAGCTGCCATGTGGATGCTGGGAATTAAAGTCAGGTCCTTTGGAAGAGCAGCTGCGCTCTTAACTACTGAGCCATCTCTCTGTACTTACAGGAATATGGGTGAAGGAGCAGAAATGACTCAGAGACAGCTGCATCACCATGGGTGACAGCTGATAAAAGCTAGAAAACCTGGTACACACTGCCTGCAGGCAGCTCAATGTGTTGGAGAGTATTCTTTCCAAGTGCCTCCGTTGTTAAAAATCACTTCCAGTTAGCTGGTCTGGCCTCTTGTAATTGGGCTTATCTGAGTCTTCTTTACAGCTCAGCTTCTCTCCTCTGAGGGATTCCCAGCTTTTGTTGCTTACTCTGACAGGGAGAGGTCTAGAAAATCTGGTCAGTTTTAGGGACTTCCTAAAACTGTTTATTGTTTTTCACCTTCCTGCTTAATTCGCTTTTTTGTGGGAGGGAATGTTTTAGTCTCAAAGGAAATTGTTGTACAAGACTAAGAGAGGGGAAAGAGATGCTGAGAAAGGGGAGGGGGGGTGCAAGCAAAATGACAAGTTACATGAAAGTGGGGGAGGTGAGAATGAATGGAAATAAACAGAAGACCTGGTGCTGGTGCTCAGTGTTGGAAGTGGGGATTGGTAAACTAAAGAGTCACTTTATGCTTCACCAAGAACTTCCTGTGTGTGTGTGTCTGTGTGTGTGTGTGTAGACCCAAGGCAGGAGATACCCTTGCCTCTGCCTCTCAATATTTCAAGGTGTGCCACCATACCCAGCGTATTTCAGTAGTTCTAGTTGTTTCACAATTAGTAGAATACCAAACCATATTTTTAAGACTTAATATTTTGGGGGCTGGAGAGGTAGCCCAGTGGTTAAGAACATTTATTGCACTGGGTGGTGGTAGCTCACATCTTTAGTCCTAGCATTCAGAAGACAGTGGCAGGTGGATCTCTCAGTTCAAGGCCACCCTGGTCTACATAGTTAATCCTAGGACAGCCAGAGCTACATAGAAAAAAAACCTTGTCTCAGAAAAACCAAAAGATGGATGGATGGATGGATGGACAGACGGACGGACGGACATTTATTGCTCTTGCAGAGCACCATGATTCAGTTCCTCGTGCACGCGCACACATACACACACACACAGTACTTCACAGCCATCTGTAATTCCAGTTCTGGTCAATTTGACATCCTCCTCTGGCCTCTGTGGGCACCAGGCATAAATATGTTTCACATACATGTACACAAGGTACTCATATAATAAATGAAGATGTATAAAAGAAGAGCTGGGTTATATAATACATTTCTCCTAGGTACTGAGGAGGCTGAGTTAGGTTTGCAAGTTCAAAGTCAGCATGAGCAACATAGCGATGCATTCTGCCACCTTATCATCACCCCTCAAAAAGAAGATACTCTGTCCCTTTAATAAAAGAACTAGGAGGGTGGATGATCTGATACATTGTGCTTTTGTGTACATATTATTTCCATTTGAATGAAAACATAATTGTCTAGTATAAAGGTTCATTCTGTTACCCATTTGATGTCTGTACTGTGAAGATATCTTGGATCCCTTTGTTTTGAATGAGACCCTTTCTTCACTTGTTCAGAGACAGGAGAAAATGGGTTGTTTTATCTCTGCAGATGTTAACTATTGTATTCAGATAGCCAAACATATTTGACAGCATTCTGGATTTCATGGCTTCCCCAAAAATTTGAGAGACAGACGTATTGCTATTCAAAATTAGGCTTCTAATCGCTATCAAAACAGAACACATGTGACATTCAGTATAGGATGTTCTGAATGTAACACTTTTTTGCCAATCCTCAAATGAGCATTCTTAATTTCTATGTTTCTTAGCAATTTCACAGGGTCTTCCTAGTGAAAGAAACCCATCACACTTAACATTTTGTTAGAAGTAACCTGTTTATTTATTTATTTTAAATCAGTTGTTTGACCTACTCTCTGAAAAAAAAAATCTGATTCTCTTATTTTAGGCCCCCCTGACTTTGATCTTGTAGAAGTTCAAAGCTTTTCCATTCCCTACCTTCTACTGAGTTAGGTTTCTGTTGAGAAAACCATCCTAGTTTTTTTTGTGCCTCAGCTCTTATGCATACGTGAATGTTCTGATCCCTTAATCAAAAAGCATTTGACAGAACCACATCTTTAGACAGTCCTTTTTAAAATGACTTTAAGCAGGTTCAGTTGTTCTTTTTAAACATGGTGTCACTATGTAGCTCTTACTGGTGTGGAACTCACTGTGTAGACCAGGCTGGCCTAGAACTCACAGAGATCTACCTGGCTCTGACAGCTTTTTTAGTTGGTGCTATAAACAATAAAGCTGGTGTTTGTCTCCCCACCCTCCCAACCCCAGCTGAGGACTCAACCCAGAGAGCCCTTGCTTCCAAAAGCTAAATTCCCAACTGGTTAAATTGGTTAAGTTGGGTTATCCCTGGTAAACTGGTGAGGTGTTATTTGTGGCACCTCCATTTAGCAATCGCACACAGTGCCGTTACTGTAGCTGGTGATTTTCAGGACCTAATATTTTGAACCTAAACGTGACTATAACTTAGTGTAGAAACAAGAAAGGCTCGGTGACTCCCTGTCCTGCTCATTTATTTATTCTTCCCATAGCATGGAAGCTCCCCCCCCACACTCATTTAAATCATTAAAAATTAAGATGGCACTTTAAATTATAGAGAGTTTAAGTAAAACTAAAAAGAAGTATTGTTAAAACCTAAATTTTAAATTAATCATCAGTCATATTTCACATTGTTCCTTGCCTCACTTGTGGGCATGTTTTATCAATTACTTTGATGCTTTCTGGAGACATGGGAAACCAACAGTTCTAAAGTAAAGTTTTAAAAAATCTTATTTACAAAAAAACCCTTTATTTACTTTTAATTTGCTTTAAACTATAATTGTTGGCAGAGGGCTTTCCTTTTAAAGAGAGAAGTACAGTGTAGTAATTGTTTCTTGGGTAAATGTAGGTGCTAGTTTCCAGTAGTTGTGCACCTTTCAGGCAACTTCCCCACATGACCGTGCCTTTTACGTGCTTATTTCAGCTATTTCAACTTTGGGCTTTAGGAGATTAAACAGAGTTTTCCATTTTGTACTATCAAGAAAATAGCTGTTTGAAGTCGTGTTCCATTTCTGTATTACAAAGCCACGTGATTCAAATAGTATATTCAGAGTAATGTCTGACTTAATTTCGGTAGTAGTGTTAGTAAAGGCCATTAATTAAACAGTGTTGAGATCTGGGCTTTTTTAAATATATATATCATTTTTGTTTATTTTGTGTTTGCTTGTGGGTGTGCATGTGCCATGGTAAACATGGCAGTCAGAGGAGGATCTGCTGGAGGGAGTAAATTCTTTCCTTCCGCAGTGTGAGTCCCCAGTGTGCAGCTCCGATTAGCAGGCGCAAGCCAGTTCCTTTGCCAACCAAGCAGTCTTGCTGGCCCCAGAAGTTTTTGTTTTGTTTTGTTTCTGGTTTTTAAATCTTTTTGTTTTGAGACAGATTTGCCCATTTTGCTCACATCCTAGTTCAGATTTTCTCCATGGAGCCAAACCTTACTTTATTAGCTATTTAGTTGGAATTCACAGCATACAGGCAAATGTGTACAGATAATTTTTTGTAATAGTAGAAACTTCAGTTGCTTCCTCGTATTTCTTCAGGGCAGTGATCACAACCAGATTCAACGTTTGCACAAAGCAGCGGATGCCATGGTAGCGGCCGTCGCTGATTGCTCTTACCATGTTGGATCCATTGTCAGTCTCAGAGACCTACTTCCAGCTAGGTGCCTTGAACTCAAATAGCTTTTCACACAGACTTCAGGATGTGAGCTAAGGTATGGCCTTTTTTCGTGAGCTGGGCCTACATATGGGTTGACAGTAACCTGCAACTTGTATAGAACGACAAGGGACTTCTGTCAGACAGTGAGTGGCTGCGACCACTGATAGGCAGGTAGCACTTTTCCTTCCTCTATTTGAAAATCCTATTACCATTTGGAGGTTTTTTTTTGGTTGTGGTTGTTGTTGTTTTAATGTAAGTTTTTGACAAAGCAACTATCCAAGTAAAAAGTATTTGATAACATGTGTAAGTCTAAAATACACCTTTGTGATGATTCTACCATTATCTTCAATTTGAAATAATTGTTTTTATGAACTTGTTGTAAATTTTCTTAAACTTCTAGATTCTTGAACTGCTTCTAAAGATGGTTTTAAAAACCATAAAACTTACTACCTTGCTAACACTCTCATAATAGCCTGTCAGTAATCTTCCTTTAAAAATTGCAATTAAATGTATTTATACTCGGGAGTAGGCATTAAAACTTAGTGGTTTCCCCAATATAACCTTCATGTCAGGCTGGTAAATACAATAAAGCACTTAATTACATTGATGTAGTTCACGCTCCACATTGAAGGATGTGTTTTCAAAAAGAATATACATTTTGGGGTGGGGGGGAATGAGCTCTATTTTTAGATCTTCCTTCTTAGCTTGGTGAGATTCATGAGTCTGAAATCTTTTCCAAGTACAATAGATCTGCTGCTTAAGGCTTAAGGAATCATCTAAAAAAATTTTTGCTACAAACAGATGTTTTTTTCAAATAACTTCCCGCTTCCTAATTATTATCCAGTGCCCTAGTAGTTGTCTATTTAAACCTAATGATGATCCCTTATCATTCGGAAGGGAAAGTCCTTGTAAATGAGGGTAGTTTCTGTAAAGAGCCTTTCTACTGTTCTTGACCCTTAGCCTTTGATAGCTACAGTTGACAGCCTAGTTGAGATTTTCCACGGGAGTCATTTCTTCTTTAAGAAATGGCCAGTCTCACTGGTGAGCTGTAGACTAAATTTTACTTCAGAATTACAAGACACTATGTCTTTGGTTTACTCTAGAAGTATAAGTATCTGATATTTCAGCTTTGAACCCGTCTGTTCCCTGCTTATAGGTAAACACAGATGTGTTCATGTATATGTACATACATTGAGATTGATACTGAAGTGGTGTACATTCCCAACATACTCTAAGTTATTTTATGGGTGACAAAGGAAAGTAGCCATTTGTTTTCCTTGACTTCATACATATGAGGGAAGACAAGGACAGTGATCCAGTGATACATTGTACTGTTTTAGTTAGGTCACCTTTCCAGGTGAGAGATGGTAGTAAAGCCGGGCAGCGGTGGTGCACTTTAATCCCAGCACTCAGAGGCAGAGGCAGGTGGGTGTCTGAGTTTGAGGCCAGCCTGGTCTACAGAGTGAGTTCCAGGACAGTCAGGGCTACCCAGAGAAACTCTGTCTTGGAAAAAAAAAAAAAAAGAAAAACAAACGAGAGATAGTAGTAGACAAAAAAAGAAGAAAAACAAACGAGAGATAGTAGTAGACATGTTTACTACTGTTACATGTGGCAGTTTTGACACATTGAAACCAAGTTCAGAGCACACACCTCTGTGCTGTCTTCATTTGCTTGAGCAGGGCTTCTTGGTTTACTACTTACTGTCTCATATATAGGTAAGGAAGGAATTGCTTTTGAGCAGGTTGGTCTGTGTGATAAGGTTCATTTTTATCTGTACATGGCATATTATATTTGTTATATTCTTCATTCTAATTTTAAAAATTTATTCTCAGCCAGGCATATTGATATTGGTATATACCTTTAATCCCAGCACTAGGGAGGCAGAGGCAGGTGAATCTTTTGAGTCTGAGGCCAGCCTGGCCTACAGAGTGAATTCCAGAACACCCAGTGCTACACAGAGAAACTTGACTCAAAACAACAACAAAGATTCTCTGTGGCTTCATGCCTACTTTGTGTGAAATATTTTAATATAATGGTAAAGTCTTTCTGTTGGTAGGTATTTATGTTTTTTTTAAAAAAAAAAAAAAGCCATACAGTTTAGATAGTGCCTTCAAAAGATTTCATAGATTTTTATCTGTGTTGTTTGTTTTGAAACCTCTACTGAATTAACAAGGATAAGTCATTTTGAAGATCTAAACAATAGTTAATTATTAAGTGTCAAGAGTTGCAATAGAAGAAAAATACTTAATTTTGATTTATAGTGACTCTTACATTGACCTGACACTGTACCCTGACACTGAAACCCCGCTGTTACACTGCTGTTGTGATAATGTGATACAATGTTGCGTCATTTTCCATCGTAAGAAGAGGTAATAGAGTGATCATTTGAAGGCTTGTGTGCTACCACTTGGTGTTAAAAACAGATAGCAGCTGCACACGTTGTCTTGTAAGAGACCCACTTGTAGTCCTGCCTGGCTCTGAAATGCTGAGTTCTTTAGTTCTCAGAAGTCAGCACATTCTGTAAAATACAAGCAGTATTTTAAAATTGCCATGTACTCTCAATTCCAAGGCTTTGTGAGACAAGAAGTTGTTAGTTTACCACAGGAGTGTAAGTGGTCCCTTTACCTCTGGGTACTTGTGGTTAAGTATTTCTACATGTGGGTCTAAGATCATAGCAAGCATTTGGTTGTTTAGCTTAGTATTTATGCAGTAGTTCTTTTTTTATCTTTTAACTAGCTGGGAACAATCTACCCATAATTTTGTTATCTTAGGCATTAATCTATTGCTTCCAAAGCAGTAATGACTCTCACTAGCCTCGTTGCTCATCACATGTGACAAGTGTAACACATACTCTGTCGTTTTTAATTTCTGTTGCTGAATTCATGTATTTTTATTTTCAATTTTAAAACTTAATTTTTCTTTCATTTCTTTCCATGTTTAAAATAAAATTCAGATCCAAAAGGGAAAATGTTAAAACGGGAGTCAAGCCAGATGCACCTGATCAAGAACCAGAAGGACTTACTCTTCTAGTCCCGGATATCCAGAGGACCGCTGAGATCGTCCACGCAGCCACCACCAATCTGCGGCAAGCAAATCAAGGTCAGTAGTGTTTTATATGATTTTTTTTTCACTGCACAAAACATATTTTATGTAGTAATTGAGAACTGTCTTGTTTTTTTCCCTCATTTTGTAGGTAAGTTCTTGTACTTAACAAGTTCATTGTCTGGTATATTTTGTTCTTTGTCAAGTTTCAGTTAAGAGTATCTCTTGTTGTAGAATATTCATCTTGGCTAATTGTAGTGGTACATGTCCTTAATTGCAGCTCTTGGAAGCTCAAAGCAGATGGATCTCTGTGAGTTTCAGGCCAGCCAATAGCCAGTTCTGGGCTAGCCAGGGCTACATAGGAGATCCTGTCTCACAAAAAATCAAAACAAAACAAAAAACCCCACTAAAATAAGAATTTATTTCTTCTATATATGCTAAGACTAAATGTAGTAACTCAAGAACATCATATTAATTACTTTTTTTCTTCTCATTCAAAGTCATAGAATTGGAAAGCCCCATTTTGTTCATGAGCAGTAAATTGAGGCGCCACATGATGGTGCAATGGTTCTGGTCTCTTTCCCCAAGGTGATAGCTGGGAAGTCTGGCAGAAGTCTGGAATGCGAAACATACAGGGAGAAGTGGATTGTTTCCAGCTTAGTGACACATGGAGAGAGTAGAGAGGGGCAGGCTGAGAAGAAGGGATTTGTCTGAGGGGGACAGGACAGAGGGCAACGGGATGTGATCAGAGTATATTACTGTACATAATCAAACACATTATTATAGACAAGTGAAGCAGCATTCACATATGCTGATAAAAACTTTTTAGCATGCATATTTATGTTATTTATCTTGAAATATTACAGAAAAAAAACTAGGTGAATATTCAAAGAAGGTGGTTATGAAAGCCAAACCTCTGTCAGTATTAAGATCACTTGAAGAAAAATATGTGGCTGTCATGAAAAAACTGCAGTTTGGTAAGTTGACGTTCCTCTGTGCCACAATGCCGTTGCCGCCCTTCCAGCGGTGCTGCTAAGGTGCTTCAAGGAAATGAGAGAATTCTACACTTGAGCTAGGTTGGTGATGCTTTCTTGGGATTCCACTACACTAGTGACCGAGGCAGAAGAATTGTGATTGTGAGACTAACCTGTGTCAAATTAAGATGCTGCCTCAGCAATTGCTCTGCTCCCCCCCCCTCCGCCCTTTACACATGAAAGCTTCTGCCATGTCTGCTTGAGATCGCCGTGTTTAGTCCCAGCAATTCTCATCCTGATTTCAGCACATGCTTTCACAGATAAGAGCACCAGAGGAGGTCTGCAGAGAATGATTTTCTTTTGTCATTCTGCAGTGCTGGGATTGAACCCAGGAGCCCATGCAAGCTAGGGACCTGCTCTGGCACTAGGCTACACCCCACACTCAGCAGCATTCTTGAGCCTTTCCATTAGGGGACAGAGAGACTTCTTTATGACTTTGGTATCATAACAACTATTTCCCTGCTGGTTCTTCACTTTGGTCTTCTGTCTCCTTTTAGATACATTTGAAATGGTTTCTGAAGATGACGATGGGAAATTGGGTTTCAAAGTAAATTACCACTACATGTCTCAGGTGAAAAATGCCAACGATGCCAACAGTGCTGCCAGAGCCCGCCGCCTGGCTCAGGAAGCGGTGACACTTTCAACCTCACTGCCTCTGTCATCGTCTTCCAGTGTCTTTGTACGCTGTGATGAGGAGCGACTTGACATCATGAAGGTAGAAAGCAGCTTCATCCCCACCCTTCCTAGATTTTAAATTTCAACATGAATTTTGGTGACCACTTGGGGTGGCCATAAAGGAGCTGTGTTGTAATGTCAGTTCAGGGTGTGCAGATGAGACAGCATGTCAACCTAGGAGACGCTGCTCATATGTTCGCTCCCTCACAACTTAAGGCCTTAATGCTGAGCAGGAGGAGGATGTAGTTCCAGGGTAAAGCCATCCCAGGTGCCACACTTTTACCAGAAAACGTCTTTTCTCTAGATTTATCAGCAATCTGTGGTTTTGAATATCTTAAGTTTTATGAATAAAGTATTAGCAATATAACATAATTTGTACT
This sequence comes from Rhynchomys soricoides, assembly GCA_019843965.1. Lineage (NCBI taxonomy): Eukaryota > Metazoa > Chordata > Mammalia > Rodentia > Muridae > Rhynchomys > Rhynchomys soricoides. The sequence continues at coordinate 18,217,527 of JADRCH010000014.1, read as the reverse complement.
TTTCTGTTTTAACATTGTTATCTGCCTTATCTTAAAGTCTAAGAGAAAACTGTATCAAGAAAAACTAATTTGATATGTAGTCTTTCCCTTTATGATCTAATTCATAGGTTAAGTAGTCCATCTTCCTCAGACAGCTAAAAGTATTGATGTGTTGACTTCTCTGAGTACTTACATACATGTAAGATCTTCAGCCTAGAGCCTCCAAAGTAAATCAGTTATAATCTGTGGCCCCCACATGCAGCTGTAAACTGCAGGTGGTGCTGTATCTGTTAATTGACTCAGATGAAAAATTTCTCACAAAAAAAGTTTTTTATATTTTAAAAGAAGTTCGAAATTCAAGTGAACTTTCTTGATGCAAATAAGAACTCATTTTAACCCAGGCTGCACTCTGTCTGACTCAGAGCACTGCCTGGCAGCCACAGCACTCCTTCTTCTAACACGAACCCTTTTTCTAGTCCTGTGTGTGTTTAACTTCTGATTCCGCTCTTGCAGCTCCTGCAGTGTTTTTTAAGGTGCTCGTGAGGATGATTCTCACAAGGCTCTGTTTATGTGCATACCAGGTTCTGATAACTGGGCCAGCAGACACCCCTTATGCAAATGGCTGTTTTGAGTTTGATGTATATTTTCCTCAAGATTATCCTAGCTCACCTCCTCTTGTGAACCTAGAAACAACTGGGGGTCATAGCGTGCGCTTCAATCCCAACCTTTACAACGATGGCAAGGTAAGGTGGCTGCGGTCTTTTGTTTCAAGATCACACGCTGCTCTGAAGGTTGTTTGTGATTCAAACAAAAGTTGGTGTGGTTATATTTTTTCTTCATTCTTAGCGTCTATATGCACAGCTTGAAAATAAGAGAGAAGAAACTGAAAAGAGCAAAACAACAGCTTTCATGAATTAATCCTGCTCAGAATATAGCATAACCAGTGTCTGGCTTGGTTTTTAAAGCAGTAGTTAGTACTAAGTGTGGAATTTACTACTAGAATGCTATTAAATGATCTAACATTACATTAAAAATTTAAAAGAAAAATTATCATTTTCAATGTAATTTTGGATCATTTAATAGTATTCTAGTAGTAAATTCCATGCTGAGTATTACTGCTTTAAAAACCACGAGAAGATAAGAAATCTGTAGGGACAGAGAGATGGCTCAGTAGTCAGGAGCACTGTCTGCTTTCCAGAAGACCTGACGCCCTCCTCTGGCCTCTGTGGGCACCAGGCACACACATAAGCAGATGCTTCTTGGTGGTAAGAATAGCAAATTTTTAAAAATGGCCTTTTTATCAAAGATGTGGCGAAGGTTTGGCTCTCTTTCCACTTTTATTTTCATCCAACTTGACATGGGATGTTATTATTTCATTCTCATTGAATGGTAAGTCATAAAACTGAAACTAGTTTTGTAGCTTTCTTGCAGAAAGTTTAACAGAGGCACCATTTATTTTCCTTGGGGGGTGGGGGGAGGAGGAACAAAGAACAGGTTTTCTGGAACAAAGCTGAAGTAGCCATGTTGGCTTTTCTTGATAGACCCTGAATCCCAAGAAACATATAAAATAGGATTTTGCTTAAGCAGTTCGTTCTGTAGGGCTGAGTGGGTTAAAATATAAGACACCTGTATCCTGAACAGTTAGTATTTTAAGTGTCTTTGATGGATCACCCACACAATATACACTTTAAAATTAACTGGGTTTTGTCATCCTGAGATCAGCTGGATGGCCTTGTACATGTTGAGTAAATGCTCTACTATGAGTAGTGTAGTAGCGTCCAGTCCTATCTTCAGACAGGTGGACCACAACCACGTTCTAAACTCCAGATACAAGGGGACCTGAGACCTCTGGCACCTGCGCTCATATGCACATGTGTATGCTTACACACATAAAAAAAAAATCACAGTTGGGGCTGTAGAGTTGATTCGGTGGTTAAGCGCTATTCTGCTGTTCTAGAGGATCCAGATTCAGTTTGAAGGACCCACATCATGTGGCCTCACAACTACCTGAAGCTCTAGTTTCTGGAGATCTGGCACCCTTTGACCTTGGTGGGCAGGCACCTGCATGCATGTGGTGTTGGTGAGATGGCTCAGTGGGTGAAAGCACTCGTGACTAACCTTAACAACCTGAGTTTGATTTCCTGAACCCTCATAGTGATAGAAGAGACCTGACTCTTCAAGCTGTCCCCTGACCCCATGCATGCCCACACACATCCACAAAGAAATAAATTTCACCCAAAGCTTCTAGGTTTTGGAAAAGTATTATTTTTCACTACGATATATGTTACGTAGGACTGGTGACATAGTTTATTGATAGTGTGCTTGCTTAACATACGCAAAGCCTTGGTTTTAATCCTTACTACTGCATTGACTAACTATGATGATGCATCCCTTTTATCCTATGACTAGAGCAATGGGGCAGGAGGATCAGAAACTCAAGGTCATCCTCTACTGCTAAACTAGTTGAGGGCTAGCCTAAGTTACATAAGCAACCTTGTATCGACCAACAAAAAAAGATACATGTTATTTATGCAGATATGGATATAATCAGTGAGTTTTCCTTGTGCAGAAACTATAACTCCACAAGGGTTTGGATCACATCTGAAGATGCACTGGGCTTTTATAGACTTAGATAGACTTTGACATGAGAGCATAATGTTTTTATTTCCGGCTGAGACAAATTACTATAAATTCTGTTAAATTCTGTCTTTTCTCCTTAAGGTTTGTTTAAGCATCCTGAATACATGGCATGGAAGACCAGAAGAGAAGTGGAATCCTCAGACATCAAGCTTTTTGCAAGTAAACGAAGTTTCTCTGACAGATTTACTTACACACTAAGATCTGTATATGATGTGGTGAAAATTAGTGACTAAAATAAGCATAGACAACTGTTTTAAAAGCAGGAAATAATAGTTTAAAGTCTCAAATTATGACATAAGATAAACAGTCTTGTCAAGACCAAATCCTTTCATAAGTTCTTAAAGTGCAGTATGCTGCATGAAGGTGATTTAGGTCTGCCTCCTGTCTTGTGAGTAGAGTTTAATACACTTGATACTACCCACTTCTTCATGTATGATGTGGTGGTACTAGTTAAGAGTTTTTACTTAACTGATGCCTAAAATTAATGTCCTGGAATTCATAAAATTTAAGAGTTGTAGTTTCTATTATCAGAGCATTTGATATATAAGATTTAAAAATCTTCAAAGTTTACATTTCTGTAAGTTAGTGAGTGCATAAAATCTGTTGCATAATATCTCATTTCTGCTCATGTTTTTACTTTATAATAGATTAGTTTCTTTAATGCTAGTTTGTGTTAGATAAGAGATGTGAAAATAAATTCCCTTTAGAGGACTTACCTAGTTTAACTTGAATAAACTAGAAAATTTGAAGCATTTTTTAAAGAATTTTTTTATTGGTTATTTTATTTATTTACATTTCAAATGTCCTTCCCAGTTTCCCCTCTGCAACCCCCTACCCATTGCCCCTCTCCCTGCCTCTATGAGGGTGCTCCCCCACCCACCCACTCCAGCCTCCTTGCCCTAGCATTCCCCTACTCTGGGGCATCAAGCCTCCACAGGACCAAGGGGCTCCCCTCCCACTGATGCCATATGCAGCTGGAGCCATGGGTCCCTCTATGTGTAATCTTTGGTTGGTGGTTTAGTCCCTGGGAGCTCTGAGAGGTCTGGTTGGTTGATATTGTTGTTTTTTCTATGGGGTTGCAAACTCCTTCAGCTCCTTCAGTCCTTCCCCTAGCTCTTCCTTTGGGGTCCCTATGCTCAGTCTGATGGTTAGCTGCAAGCATTCACATCTGTATTGCTCAGGCGCTGGCAGAGCTTCTCAAGGGACAGCTATATCAGGCTCCTGTCAGCAAGTACTTCTTGGCATCAGCAATAGTGACTGGGTTTGGTGTCTGCAGATGAGATGGATCCTTAGGTGGGGAGATCTCTGGATGGCCTTTCCTTGAGTCTCTGCTCCACTCTTTGTCCCTGCGTTTCCTTTAGATAGGAACAATTCTGCGTTAAAATTTTAATTTTTTTTTTTTTAAATGTTGTTTTGATTTCAGTTTCAGTGTTTTTAAGACGAGGTCGCACTAGGCCACACTAGGTCACACTGGGTCACACTAGGTCACACTGGGTCACACTA
>JADRCH010000014.1:18163328-18213395 GCA_019843965.1 Rhynchomys soricoides | reverse complement strand
TCACACTGGGTCACACTAGGTCACACTGGGTCACACTAGGTCACACTGGGTCGCACTGGGTCACACTGGGTCGCACTGGGTCACACTAGGTCACACTGGGTCACACTAGGTCACTCTGGGTCACACTAGGTCGCACTAGGTCACACTGGGTCATGCTAGGTCACGCTAGGTCGCGCTAGGCCGCGCTAGGTCACACTAGGTCACACTAGGTCGCACTAGGTCGCACTAGGTCACACTGGGTCACACTGGGTCACGCTGGCTGGCCTGAAATTCAGATGTCCTCTTTTCCTTCCTCCTGGGTGCTGGAGCCAAAGGCATACCACCCCTGGCTGGAAGTACTGTTGAACTTATATCTGGGGCTACAGCATCTCATCTCAAAGCTATTTTCTCAAAATAGGCTGGGTTTTAAATTTTAGGCTTGTGATAAGAATTTGACTTTTCTCTGCTTTTGTAGAATTTGAGTAATATATCCTATTCATGTAAGTAAAAGAGGAAAAATATTTTAAAACGGCAAATGATAGAACTAACCATGTTTTAAAAGCTCTCTGAGGAATATCAGATTTGAACAACTCTCCTTCATTGACAAGTGGATCAAGGACCACAAGATAAAACCGTATACACTAGGGTTGGAGAGATGGCTCAGTGGTTAAGAGCACTGGCTGCTCTTCCAGAGGTCCTGAGTTCAGTTCCCAGCAACCACATGGTGGCTCACAACCATCTGTAATGGGATCCGATGCCCTTTTCAGCTACAGTGTAGACATATAAATAAAATAAATAGATGTTTAAAAAGAAAAAAAAACCGTACACACTAAATATCATAGAAGAGAAAGTGGGAAATATCCTTGAATGCTTTGGTGCAGGAAACAAGTTCCTGAATAGAACATCAGTGATCTACATAGCTAGTTCCAGGCCAGCTAGGGCAACACAGTGAGACTTTGCCTATAGGTAGGTGGTAGGTAGTTAGATTGGATGGACGGATGGATGGGTGGGTGGGTGGGTGGATAAATAGACAGACTTAACTGATTTGCCTTGAGCTTAACCTGATATTCATGACTCAACTGAGATAGTGTGTATGGGTGCTTTGCCCCCATGTTTGTATGTCCAAGACATACATATGCTGAGAATTCAAACATGGGCCCTCTAAAAGAAAGAGCAGCTCTTTCCAGCCCCCCCTCCCATACCAGGTTTTATTTGTTTGTTTTGTTTTGTTTTATACCAGAAACTGTAGAATCATGCTTATAGAGACTCCTTGGAGATGAAGCAGGGTAGCAGCTTGTTTGCAGTAAACCAATGTCTTTAATGACTTTTCGATTTCCTGTGTTCCTCAGGTGCTGGTTTCGGTGCAGTCCCTTATATTAGTTGCTGAACCCTACTTCAATGAGCCAGGGTATGAGCGGTCTAGAGGCACTCCCAGCGGCACACAGAGCTCTCGAGAGTACGACGGGAACATCCGGCAGGCAGCGGTTAAATGGGCGATGCTGGAGCAAATCAGAAACCCCTCACCGTGCTTTAAGGAAGTATGCGCTCAGTACTTTTCCACATCCAACGGCAGGCTCTTAGTGCTGTATGATGAGAATTCCCAGAATCTCATACACTAAGCTTTACTGCTTATAACTAGCACTTAATCCTAAAGTTGTTAATAACAAAGTGCAATTAGTAAGGCATAAAACTACATATTCCAAAAGACACCATACTTTGGTGTGGAACCTTTCTTTCTATTTAAATTTTACTTTGGCATGATTGTGTGCAGATTCACATTTGGTGAGTAGATACTTAGTACTGGCTCAGTGAGTAAAGGCCCTTTGCACCAAGCCTACCCACCTGAGTTGGATTCCTGAAACCACCTACATGGTAGAGGGACAACTAATGCCTTTGACCTCTAAGTGTGCTATGGCATCCATGCATATCCACAATAAAAAATAAATGTAATTTGTAAATTTAAGAAAAAAAACAAACTTATTTAGATTTCTGTGAAATCTCGTTTAAAGATTTTTTTTTTTTTTTTTTTAAATTTTGTGTGGGATGGGATGTGTGTGCACATGAGTGCAGTGCCTAGAGAAGCATTAGATCTCTTGGAGCCTGACTTAACAGGTGGGTGTGAGCCTCCTGACATGGGTGATGGCAACTAAGCACAGGTCTTTCGTAAAGCTGTATACTCTGGGCCTTCTCTTCAATCCCGGAGTTCTCTTCTGAAGACAAAAGTTTTCTGCTGCCAGTATGGTGAAAATATTTTTTTTCTTGCTGATTTATTCTCATTTATTTTATGTTGCCTTTAGTGTGTCCTATGCTATTTAGATGCGATTACTTCAGTATTTGAGTAGTTTTGGGTATTCATTGCCATGACGGAATTGAATATTTCAGTGTGTGCCATATGATGTCCTAAGCCTGGTTTGTAATGATGTAGAACACATGAATCCAGATTTTCTGGACAGATAAGCATTGCAGTGTCTAAAATTTTTATTTTAGTAATGCCATAAACTTTTACTTTTTGATGTGTAGACATGATCTGTTCTACTGTTTTATTTTCAAGGTTATACACAAACATTTTTACTTGAAAAGACTTGAGATCATGGCCCAGTGTGAGGAGTGGATTGCAGACATCCAGCAGTATAGCAGTGACAAGCGGGTGGGCAGGACCATGTCTCACCATGCAGCAGCTCTCAAGGTGAGTCAGTTGTAAGGTCATTGACTCAAATGTTCCCAAAGAAGAGAATTGTTACAGAGTGTATAGATAGGTGGATAGGTTTGACAGAGGACTAGAGATTCTTCACCTTAAAAGTGGCTACAGGACCTGAGCCCAAAAATGTGAAGGGGTCCAGGGCTTGGCAGGGTATTGGGTCCATAAATTTTGTTTAGTTTTGTTTTAATTTATTTATTTAGTCACTGTACAACCGAATAGCAGCCCCTCGTCTCTCCCAGTACCCCCTCATGTAAGTCCTCCCCTACTCTGCTTCATCGGCTACATATGTTCAGGAGGCCTAGGTTCAGCCTGTGCTCTCACCTTGCTGGGTTATTCAGTCTCTGGGAGCCCCTAGGGTCCAGGCTAGTTGACTCTGTTGGTCTTCCTGTGGAGCCCCTGTCCTCTTCAGGTCCCTCAGTCTTTCTCCCAACTCTTCTGTAAGACTCCCCAAGCTCCATTTAATGTTTAGGTGTGGATCTCTTCATCTCTTTCCATGGGCTGCTGGGACTGAGGACGGTTACACTAGGTTTCTGTCTGCAAGCATAACAGTATCATTAATAGTCTGAGGGATTGGTTCTTGCCCATGGGATGGGGCTCAGTTTGGAGCAGTCATTGGTCGACCATTCCCTCAGACTCTGCTCTATCTCTGTCCCTGCACATCTTATAGATGGGACACATTTTGGGTCGAAGGCTTTGTGGGTGGATTGTTGTCCTTATCCTTCCCCTGGGAGTCCTGCCTGGCTATGGGAAGAGGTCCCTTCAGGATCCATATGCCCCACTGCTAGAAGTCTCTGCTAGAGTTACCCTATTAGAGACTCTGAGGCCTCTTCATCTCAGGTCTCTGGCACATCTTAGAAATTACCCACATGAGTTTTAGCCTTACCTTATGTCTCTTGCCTTACACAATTTTATTTCTTGGTATTTGTATGAAGAAGAAGGTACAAGACGGAAGACCTCTAATAGCTGGTTGGGAATAACCACTGTGACAGGAGCCAGATTTGTGGGGGGTTGGCGGTTGCTTTTTACCTGAGCATTCCCTGATGGAAGTGGAGGATACAATGGCTTTGCAGGATTTTTCCCACACATGGGAATCATTCTTTGTATAGCCACCCATCTATGTGCGCAGTGGTTTCCATCCCTCCTGGCTCCCTTCCTCTTTTGTTTTTCAGTCCTCCTTGAAAAAAAAATGGAGGTGGTCAGTTGTGGTGGCACACACCTTTAATCCCAGTACTTGCTTGGCAGGGGTGGGTTCCCAGATAGTGCTGTGTACTAAGACCCTCTCTTAAAACAAATAGCCGATAATAAGAATATTAGTTTTTCAGGTGTGATTTCTTTTTCTTTTTTTTTTTTTTTCCTAGTACAGAAATATTTACGAGTGACAAATTGTATGAAATCTGGGATTTGCTTCCAAATAATAAGAAAAACGAATAGATGAAAATCAGACTAGCCAGGAATTGGTAGTTACTGAAGCTAGGTTCTGGATCATGTGCATTGATTTTTTTTCCCCTCTGCCCACTTTTGTATACAGTTGGAGTTCTTACATTGTGAAGACTTTAGAGCCATGACTGGTAGTACGTGTCCTCCATCCCAGCACTGTGAACTCTGTACAGGAGAGTAGGAATGCAAGACTACCCTTGGCTAGTGAGGCAGCTGTCTAGGGATAGAACACCTTGCTTGATCTATGCTAGTTCTGTTATGTCCAATACTGGAAACCAGTTTGTGTTTTGAACCAAACAGGAGTATGGACTTGTGCAGATTTGTGGGTCTCTTCTCTGTCCTTACACCATGCCTGCGCCTGCTAGCTCACCTCCATTTACATTTCAGCTCCAGTTTCACTGCTGGAAGCCTCCCTTGACCTGACACACTTCAGATTACTCATGAGCACACCCACCCACCACTTATTAACTGTCATGGATTCATCATAAACTGTTTTCTTTCTCCCTGTTCCTTGTTCATTCTCTTTTCTCTTTTTTCTGAGATCCAATTTATTTCCTCCTCCCTTTGTCTTGTGGTCTTTGGGCCTGAATGTGGGACATTTACTCTTTAAAAATGATTCATAAGACAAACCTACAAGTCGTGGATCTGAAGAAGGGATTGGTAGGGATGAGGCAGGTTTGACGGGAACAGGAGGGAGGGGTGGAGAGAGCATCGGGACTCATGCATGGGTGAAGTCTACCAAAATAAACTCAGTCAATTAAATGTGATTCTTAAAACACGTTTCCTTCGGCGTCTCCTGACTTGTGTTACTAATGGTTTCTTCTTCATGCCCTCTTTAAACTTGGAGAGCAGGACTGTATCTTCCTTCAGATAGATTCTTCCAGCTTTCTACACTTAATTTCCAGACTGCCCTTTTCTCTCAGATATTTGGAGATTGCTTAACTCCCTTCATCTAGTTCATGTGCTTAGTGGGAGACCCTTCACACTTACCCTCAGAACAGCCTGCTTGTCATCTTCAGTGTGCACCCTGTGGTCCCCTTCCCTGGGACCAGATCCATACTCCCCGGATAGGTGTTCAGCTGCAACCTTGCTCACATCCGTCCTCCCCACCTGCACTCTACCTGTGGCTGCTGCTCTGTTCTGTTATTTCAGCATTGGCTTTTACCTGAATTATTTTATTGTATTATTTTGAAGGATTTTTTTATTTTTGTTTGTGAGTTGGGGGTCTCACTCTGTACTCGTGGCTGGCTTGAATCTAACTATATACACCAGGATGCCCTCAAACTCAGATCTGCCTTCCTCTGTCTCCCCAGTGCTGGCCTTAAGAGACATGAGCTGCCATGCCAAACTACTGTATTATTTTTCTATCACTCTGACTTAGAAATCCTTTATTTCAAAACTGGTGAAGATTTTTATTCTTTCAACTGAAAGACATTTTGCTGAAGAAGGCTAGTCAAGAAAGGCTGTATAACACTTGAGTTCCTAATAAGAGTTAGAGCATCTATCCCACCGCTCCCACGTCCTCATACGAGTGAGATGTTTCTTTCTCCATCCTCTGTCAGTGTTTTTATCACAGTGCAAAGGAGATCAGTGCTGCAGAGTTTTGAGTTTCAGGTATGGCAATACCCTTTAAGCCCGTGGAGGTGGCTGACAGTATACGATTGTCTCAGCCTTTCTCTGTCTGTTACACCTCCGACTGACACTCAGGCTTCACACAGCTACAGTGTCGGTGCTGGGCTCCCTGCCCTTGTTTGGTAGTGATTACCAGAGCATCTTTTATGTGTAGGCTGTTCTGTGAAAACTGCTTAGTGGGGCATCCAGATCTCTCAGTGAGTAAAGGCATTTGCCTGATGACCTGAGTTTGTTCCGAGACCCACATGGGGCAAAGGAAGAGCCTGACTGCTGCAAGCTGCCGTAGGTCTTCTCACGTGCACATGCCTGCCTAAATGCACTCCCTAAATCAGTGTTTTAAAATTACTTAGTTAATTTTCAGAATCAGCTAGTTTCTTCTAGTCATCAAACACTGTTCTCTTTTTAAAGACTTCAGTGTGCTGTTTTCATTTATAAGTATCCAGTCACTCTTAGCATCTTATATTTTAAGGCAAGATGTGATAACACAATTGTTTAGTCTCTAGATATTATTTTTTATGTGTTTAAAATTTTAAAATCTGAATGATAAAATTATTTCTCATGTTTCTTCTGAGTTAAAGTAAAACACTGTGGAAACTTTTGCAAAGTTTACAGAGACCCTGCTATGGAAACATGCTAGTTTCCATTTGTAAAAGCAGCAGTGTATATGTGGGCTGTGTTTTGTAGTTTAGGCTTTTGTTTGGTAGTTGTGTGTTGTGTGATGTGTAGTATTTTCTGCAATCCCACCCCCAACCCCAAGTACTAAAGATCAAACCCAAAGCCTTGCACTGCCAGACAAGTGCTGTACTGTTGGATAAGTAACCCATCTGGGTATATTTTACTTTGTGCACTTGTTTTATTTCAGAGTTGGCATCTGTGACAACACAAGGAATTACTGTCTTTAATTTAAAATTATACATATATCAAACTATTGATGTTTGAAAGTCATTGGTGATGCTGATCCTGTGGTCAGGGTCAGGGCACATTCAGGTTCTGTGGAACTGTACTGTTTTTGAGGAGGTGGGGTTTACTCTTTTGTACCTGTATAAAATATTGCTCCAAGCTTTTCAACATCTGTAATTAATTTTGAGCTTAGGAATTTTGCCTGCATGTGTATGCATATGGGGGTGTCAGAAGCCCTGGAACTTGAGTTATAGGCAGGTGTGAGCTACTGTGTGGGTGCTAGGAATTGAACCTGGGTCTTCATGAAAAACAGCCAGTGCTCTTCACCTCTGAACCATCTCTCCAGCTCCTAGTTGTGGGATTCTTGAGAGTTTTGTTTACTGTGTGTTTTCAATGTGTGATACACTGGCTGCCATAAGAAGATAGTGAGTAAATGTTTGTACACTTGATACTGAAGTACGTTAAAACCAAGTTCTTGTCTCGGTGATATGCAAGAATTACAGTGCTCGCACTTCTGATATTAGCAATTTTCTCCACCTAGCGCCACACTGCTCAGCTCCGAGAAGAGCTACTGAAACTTCCCTGCCCTGAAGGCTTAGATCCAGACATTGAGGATGCCTCCCCGGTGTGCAGGGCCACAGCAGGTACTGAAGAGACTCTAACACACGACCATGTCAAACCCAGCAGCAGCAAAGACCTCCCCAGTGACTTCCAGTTATGAGCTGCATTGATGTGGATTTCGTAGACACAAAGGCTTCGAAGCACAAGCCAAATATGTCAATATTTGTATGTAAGAAACTAATTATGTAATAGGTAATGAAACTGAAACTATACTATGCCCTTAAGGAAATCCAGTTTAATTCAAGGTGATCTTTGATTTACCTGTACAAGAGTGTGAACTTTTTTTGTGCTTTTATTTTTCAGTTGTGAGAACCACTGATTGGTATGTTCAACAAATTTGTGTATACAGAGAAATGGATAAATCACTGATCTATAAGGGAAACTACCTTAGGAAAGAGTGTTTACTGAATGTTTATCTTTTTTTTACTGTAGAGTGAGAAGTTATTAAAAAGAATATATGTTGACCGTCCTTACAACTGCTGTCTAAAGTCAGCGACTTCTCACTGAGTCTGATAGATTTTATGGTTGGCCATATCTTCATGCTCATAGTTGATTTCTGAAGACTTCCTACATACACTTTAATAAAAGTTAAACAGACATAGCCCCTCTTTTTTGATTTACTGGTACATTTTTAAGTAATAAATCTGCCATAAAATGCACTATAGCTGAAGACTTGCACTTGTATGGATGAATTTATTACATTCAACATATTTAATTTTATGCCTTCTAAGATGCAGAAAAAAATAAATGAACATGATTTTATTCTATGCCAAACATTTGGGCCTCTGAATGTATCCATTATTTGAATTTAATATATGACAAAGTGTGGTCAATTGGAAAAGTCGCTTTAGACTGTTTTCCTCAAGGGCTCCTCTTTTTCCCGGACTGTGTGGTTTTGTTCCTGAAGTCACATGTATGTATCAACACAGAGGCTCTGTAGAGGAGAGGCTGGGCCTCTCTGGTGCTGTTACAGTACGTTCTGTACCTGACGTACAGGCTCGCTTTCATGCAAATTCTTCCTAGAGCCAATAAATAAAAACTTAGGTGAATTAGTATGTCTTGTTTCTAAAATAGTTGCCATGGTGTGCAGTGGTATTTCTACAGAAAAACTTTTGAGACTTGACCCTGTCTGAAAAAAAAGCAGAAAAAGAAAGAGGTAAGAGCTGACGTGACTGTTGATACTATTTTAAGAGGTATTTTGACTCTGAAGAAAAAGTGGCAGCCTGGCATGGTTCCTTTCACATTCCTGCCTAGGGAGATTGAGGTATAGAGTTTGCTCAGAGAATATTGTCTGAAACCCTGCCTCAAAAATTGGGGTAGGGAGAAAGAATCGCAGTGGAAAATGGAGTTAAGGAACATGATACCCCTTCATGTGTGAGGCCCCAAACTCTTTAAATATCATGAACAGAAGGCAGCTGGGCAAAATAGTGTGTCTAAAACACAGTAGTTTTTAAAATACAGTGTGTAGTTAAGCTGCACCAAAATGACAAGATGCTGAGCTAGGCTGACAGTGAGTTCAGATCCCAGGAACACACATAAGTAAAAGGACTGAGTGGACAGTACCACTCGTGTCTATGCCTGAGGAGTGAAGTTCAGTACCAGGACCTACAAGGTAGAAGGAAAAGAACCAGTTCATCCAAGTTGTCTTCTGTCCTCCACTCACATCCCCCACCTGACACAAATAAGTAAAAGTATCTCAAACAATCTCTAAACAAAACTGGATGCTGTGGCCTGCATCTTTAATATCCAAACTCTGATGGTGAGATGGGAGGTGAAGACTAGAGAGCCACCCAGAAGGTGGCAGGCTGGCTAGCCTGGTGTATATGACAAAGCTGCCCGAACAGTAAGACCCTGACTTAAATAGAGTCAGTGATGATGGTGGCACACGCCTTTTATCCCGGCACTCGGGAGATAGAGGCAGGCAGACCTCTGAGTTGGAGACAACTTGGTTTACTTAGTGAGTTCTGGGACAGCCAGGCCTACACAGAGAAACCATGACACACAGAAAGAAAGTAAAAGAGTGTGTGTGTGTGTGTGTGTGTGTGTGTGTGTGTGTGTGTGTGTGTTTCCTTCCTTCCTTTGGTTAGGATCCCATTCTAATTTGGCATGAATGATAAAAGCTACTGTTAAGTCCGTTTTTTTTTTTTTTTTGGTCACCCCTCATTGTTAGAAATGGGAAAGCGTTAGAAAGCAACAAGACCACTATCAGAGCCAATAAATGATTTACAGACACTAGAAGACACAGGTGTGATGGCTCACTGGGTAAAAGTGCTTGCTGCCAAGCCTGACGTCCTGAGTCTGAATCCTAAATGGTGGTTGGAGAGAACCACCTCTTCCATACATTCTGTGAGTAGTCATGCAGGCATGTCAAATGTGTAAGTAGTTGGAAACCCGCCCAGGAACACTTAAGTGTTCGCTTTGTGTAAGGTTCCTGCGCTCTAGGAGTGAGCAGCAGGTGTGAGGATGAGGCATGTGTGGTAAGTTCTTTGGAGAGTTATTTACAAGGCCTGTTGGGAGCATGGGTGAGAGTTGTTGGGTGTGGAAGTGATACAAGCAGGAGGGGCTTCCTTGAGGAAGGCATCCTGAGTACCAAAGAGGGCTTGCTGATAAAGTGTTGGAGAAGCAGCTGCATCCTGGATAATTTGGAAAGCTCTCAGGCAGCTTTGACTGTGGAAGCCTGGTCATCGCACTCTGCCTCCTGCTGTGGATCCAGAGTCCCTGGGGTAGATTATCACCTCAGACTCAAAGGGTGGGCTGGAGGAGGTACTTGACAGAGCTTGGAGAAAGGCATATATTTGTTGATAAGAGAATGAATGCCATTTTTGAGCTGAGAAACTAGGGTAGAGGGGCAGAGCAAAAGAACAGACTGTGGGATTCCAAGCGTGTGACAAACACTGGGAAAGGTGGATGGTGTGGTTTATAAAGCAGTGCTGATGTTCTGGAGTTAACCTCTTTAGAAGGTGTGTCTTCCTCTGTCGTGTGTTCCATCCACACACCAGCCGTGCCCGTTCTGAGCTATATCCCAGCCCCTAAGGAATAGTTTGTTCTTTATAATTTTTAGTTTATAAAGGCAAGAAAAAGTCTGTTGACGGAGTGGCTGCCTGCAGCAAAGAGACTTGAAAATGACTTGCCTTGTTTCGCTTTAAACTATTTACAGTCCTCTCTAGGAGCCTGGAACAGTGCTTGAGACCACTTGTTGCTCTTGCAGAGAGGACAGGGGTTCGATTCTCAGCACCTACCTGGTGGCTCTCATCCATCTCTTAACTCCAGTCCCAGGAGATCCCAGGCCTTTCTTCTGGCCTCCGTGGGCATACATACATACATACTTACATGTATATACTTAAACATGCAGGCTAACTCTTATAAAATGAAAATCTAAAGGGGCAAGAACGAAATAAAATTTTTCTAGCATTAAAATCAAAATCTTCCATCAGACTAATGTAGTAAATAAATATTTTTTGACCATTGTTATCTAATAGGTTATCTAATAGGTTGGTTTATGTGGGATAAGATTAACTGAGGTGAGATATTCTAATTAATAATGTGTCTCATGCAATTTGTGGTGATGATCCAAAGTTTTGGACCATCTCTCTCTTCTGTCAGACTATTTCTTTTTAAGAGGCAGGAAGATGTGGGTAGCTGTCAGTGGTAGAGGGCCTTTAGCTTATACAAGGTTCAGCATTGTCACCTACAAAATAAGCATAACAAAGTAGTATTGTGTTCAAATACACCTGTGTGATTAGGTCCTGTGGATTAGTAGTAATCTGTGAACCATGATTTGGGTAATGCTCTTTCACTTAGAGCTTATTCGGTCTGGGGCTGAACTCCCCATGAGTCTACCCTCTGAACTCATGGTAAATTAACTAGTAAATTTCTACAGGTACATTGTTTCACCGTAGTCTATAGCCTGCCCAAATTAAAAAGACTCTAGACCTACAGTAATTCTTAACCTTCCTAATGCTGTGACCCTCTAATACCTCACGTTGTTGTTACCCCAACTATAAAATTATTTCGTTATTTATAACTAAGTTTGCTACTGTTGTGGATCATAATGTAAATAGCTGATATGCATGGTATACAAACTCAAGGAATCTTGACACAGGTTGAGATCCACTGTTCTAGGGGTCTGAAGAAATGGCTCATTGAAGCACCTGCTCCCCTTCCAGAGGACATGACTTTGGTTCCCAGCAGCCAAACCACCCATCACTCCAGTTCCAGGATACCTGACACACTTCTCTGGTCTCTGTGTGCACCACACACATGTGACATATGCACATACGTGCACAAAACTAAATCTTAAAAGAATGAGTATTCTGAGCCGGGTAGTGGTGCTTGCCTTTCATCCCTGCACTTGGGAGGCAGAGGTAGGCAGATCTCTGAGTTCGAGGTCAGCCTGGGCTAGAGGGCAAGTTCCAGAACAGCCAGGGCTGTTGCACCAAGAAACCCTGTCTCAAAAAGAACCTTTAAAAAAAGAAGAGGAGGAAGAGGCTGGAGAGATGGCTTAGAGACTGCTCTTCTAGAGGTCCTGATTTCAATTCTCAGCAACCACATGGTGGCTCACAACCATCTGTAATGGAATCCGATGCCCTCTTCTGGTGTGTCTGAAGACAGCTACAATATACTCATCATATATAAGAAATAAATAACATCTTTTTTTTTTTTTTTTTTTTTTTAAGAATACTCTGGTATGTTGTTACATGGTTAGGCAGGACTACAGTGTTCCCATCATTTGCAGAAACGCTAGGCAAACCACTGTGCTCCTGCCAGTCTGGGAGACATCAGAGCACAGTAGGGCTGCAGGTTCATCTGGTTTCAACTCTGACATATACCACAGAAAATTGGGAAAATACTGAAAAATATAAAATGTGACATTTTTTGGTATGTCTTGTACTTTTGCTATAGACGATTTTTGTTATCAAACTTTTAAGCTATATTATGCATGTTTTATCATAAAATGCCTGGCTAATGTGGATGTTCTTAAACACTTAAGTTTTTTTTAAAGATTTTTTTTTATTGGTTATTTTATTTGTTTATATTTCAAATGTTACTCCCCTTACCGGTTTCCCCTCTGCAAACCCCCTATCCCATGCCCCCACCCCCCGCCTCTATGAGGGTGCTCACCCCACCCCACCCCTCCCACCTCACCACCCTAGCATTCCCCTATACTGGGGCATGTAGCCTCCACAGGACCAAGGGCCTCCCATCCATTACGATTTGCTTGTTGGCCTATCCTGGCAGTTCCGCGATCTTTGTATCATCCATGTTTAAAAACAGCCTGGTGGGGCAAAGCAAGCTTTGTCTCTCTTCCCCTAGTTAAACACTATAAATAGTTGGAATTCCTCCATTAATGAGTTTTCATCTTTCACAGGAATGAGAGGGTGGAGGGAGGGGGATGACACAAATACTGAGCCTTACAGTCTTGCCCACAGTAACTTCTCATGAGCAGAGGAAATCTTTTGACTTAAAAATGCAATTCTTACCAGGTAGTGGTGGCTCATAGGCCTTTAATCCTAACACTTGGAAGACAGAGGTAGATGATCCCTGAGTTCGAGGCTAGCCTGCTCTATATAATGAGTTCCAGGACAGGCAGGACTAAACTGAAAGTCCTGTCTCAGGACGAGTAGGGGGAAGCGCTTCTTTAAATGAACAGACCCTGTAATATCTGATTATCCTTCTTTTCATAGAGTTGGCTGAGGTTACAAAACTTGCTTATTCAGATAAGGCATAATCACGTCTCGGCAGCATCTGTGCATCAGTATGTCTGCACATCTTGTGCATGCAGTGCTCATAGATTCCAGAAGAGGCATCCAATCCTCTGGAACTGAGGTACACATGGTTCTGAGCCCATGTGAGTCCTTTGCAAGGTCAGTTAGTGTTCTTAAAACTGCTGAGCCATCTCTCTAACCCCATAGTCAAGTTTCAAAGTCCCCCTCTGGTCAAACACTTAACCA
This sequence comes from Rhynchomys soricoides, assembly GCA_019843965.1. Classification (NCBI taxonomy): domain Eukaryota; kingdom Metazoa; phylum Chordata; class Mammalia; order Rodentia; family Muridae; genus Rhynchomys; species Rhynchomys soricoides. Next base: position 18,200,174 of record JADRCH010000014.1, on the reverse strand, counting down.
GTTCAATCCTATATAGGAAAGTTATATGAAATGTGTATCTTTTATGGGACCTGAATTGTTCTTTATAGCATGTTTCAACTGACTGAGAAAACAATTGCTTTCTGTTTAATGAGAAAGTAGACTACTGTCAGGAAATAAAAATAAATTAATGTAGAGTTTTCCGTTGAGCAAAGCTGAACCCCTGCTTACCTTTGGGTACAAGCAGGGCAGACAGCACTTTCCTTTGTTGATCTTCATGTCCTCTTGTGCATGAGCCACATTGGGCTTGTATTGATGCTGTCGGATTACTTTGCATAGATTCTCCATCAGAGAAGTTACAAACAGGAGCCTGTAGTGGATCTGCCCATGTCTAACAGGTAGTGTGGATGAAGGACTGGGCTCTGCCACTTACTGGGCCTCTGTCAGTATCTGTTGCTCTCAAACTCTGAAATGTTGAAGAACATTTGAGGAACTCATTAACATGACGATTTCTTAAAACCAGGAAGGACATAGACATATAGTTTTAGTGATTGCTTAGACAATTCCTATTCTTTTTTTGTTTTGATTTATTGGTTTTTAAGACAGGGTTTCTCCAAGCAGCACAAGCTGACCTGGAACTCAGAGACCCACCTGCCTCTGCAGGGACTAAAGTTGTGCACCACCACCACCCAGCTTCTTTCTTGTTTTTAGTGTTCTTGCCCCAGTGAGTTTAATTGGGGTTAATTTTAAAACCATGTATAACTTATCTGTGGCTGTCTCTCCCTCACCCAGCAGTCTTTCATTGCCTGCAGATCCTCAGGGACTGTGGGAACTCATGACATCATTCCCCTGACTTATTCAACTATGTTGCCCATGTAGTCTTGAATTCCAAGACTTGGAGCAATCCTCCTGCCTCAACTTCCTGCATGACTATTCCATGGGTCAGCCCTCCCACCCCCCACTTATGGTAATTCTGATGCTAATGATCTCTGGTGTTTGAGGGATACTGATACCCAGGGCAGAAACTATGATGCTTTGGTGTTTTCCTGCCATGTTGGTTTCTAGTTCTGTCGTCTGCTCACTTATTTTCTGAGAAATTGTACTTTTCTTTGCCTTTAAAATAAGGCCTCAGGATGGTAGCCTTAAATGATATTTCAAATGGGAAGAACTGACGCACTGCTAAGACTTGTATTCTTGGAGCAAGATCAGCCACAGCTGGATTTTATTACTTGGGTTTTTCTCTTACCTTTTGTGTTGAAGTCCTTTGGTACACTTTCAAACAACAATTCTCTCTTCTCTTGGAGTTTGCTAGTCACAGCCATGGAAATGGAAACATTCCCCTTTTGGCTGAGAACAGGCACAAAGCCTGGAAACATTTCAGTCAGCCTTGCAGAGGCCCTAGGCCTCTTTGTGGGGCTTCCTGGTTATACCAAACTCCTCCTCCCACAGTGTGAACAGAAAACACTGATAGATTGCAGAGTGCATCATCCATCATACTGCCCAGCCCAGTAATGTGTGATACATTGTCTAAGGATGACAAGACCTGTTTAGAACCTTAAAAAAGAGAACTGAATTTATTGCTTACTGAAGGAAAGGAAAATTTCACAGATCTGTTGCAATCCCCTCTTGCACAACATGCTGTTAATCATGCAGAAGGTTTAGAGTTCAATTACTGGTAGACTTAGAGGCATAAGCATTTAACTTTAGCATTATCTGTAAAAGGGCCTTCATTGGGTGAAGCTGTTGTTGATTGGCTGCCATTCAGGGGCGCATGTAGCCAACGGAGTCTGTCCTGGATTTTAAGCAATGTACTTCAAAAAAATGTTCACTTCTGGCCATTACTCATGGAGTGAACAGTTCTAAAACCTGTTCTGAAGACTACTTGTTATTGTGTTACAGAGCAATGGGTCTTTCCCAAGTTGATCTGTGTGTTTCTTTTGATTTTTAGATTTTTTTTTCTTTGTGCTAGACAGATGGCTCAGCTATTAACGGCTAGGGCTTACAACCAACAAGACAAGACTTTATTTTATGTTTTAATTATGTGTGTGCATGTGTGGCACATAAGCGTAGGAGCCCACAGAGGCTTGAAGAAGCCATCGGATGTCCTGGAACTGGAGTTACTGGCAGTTAAGAGCAAACTGGTGTGGATGCAGGGAACAGAGCTTGGGTCCTCTGCAAGAGCAGCATGTTTTAGGTGCTGAGCCATCTCTCCAGCTACCTAACACTAATCACCAAAAATGCATTAGAAGCCATAAGAGGGACAAGGCTTTATAAAGGTGTGGTTGACGCTCCCTAGTCACTTGTTGGCTTATCTGTCAGGACAGTTGTTGTGTGGAAGGACTAAAGAGTCCGGACAGCAGACATCAAATGAGTGTGAAGCAAACCGATGTATTTAGAAGAATCTTGAGAGACCAGGAGGAAGACACGTTGCAAACATCTAGGTTTAATCAAGAAAACAAGATGTGGTGACTCACCGTGTCTACTTTACACAGCCAATTTGCTATGTGGTATAAATTTAGACACAGTTTGAAATGTTAGCAATGTCCCAGATCCCTTCCTTGTTGGCCCAAAAAGAGAATGAAGGGTATTTATGATCCATATGCTACTCATTAGTCATTTTCCTATAAATCCTTGTGTTAGGAAACTTAAACGTTTTGAATGTCCCCAGGGCTAGTCTATCCTATGCACTGTGTCAGCCAATATGAGTAAATATTTTTTTGATGACCACTCTGGGTATTTTAGCTTGTATCATAGGGACATTTTCCTTAGAGTCTTTTCACCAGAATCTTCGTAAGTGGATACGGGCTGTTAAGCTGTCGTAGTCTTGGAATGGTCTAATTGTCCTCCATAACAGCTCATTTGCCTTGGAGTTGGCATTAAGAGTCTTAGTTTCACCTAGGAGAGGGACACTGGGAACACACAGGAGGCATGACCGGTCCCAGTGGAGCTGCGGGAATGTTCCCTCCTGATGATGTGAGAAGAGTTAAACTCTACATATGTTAGATCCCCATTTCTGCCACACCACAAGGGCTTACTTTACTTTTTAATACGTTCTAAGGGATGGTGCTGTGGATTAGACCCAGAACTTTACTTAACCCTTAACATACCATCTCCCACTAAGCCACACTCTGGCCCCTATTAGTATTTTCAGATAATCATTTTTAGGCCTGGGGATGTAGCTCAGTGGTGAAAGGCCTTGAGTTCAACCCTCAATACTGCGGAAAGGTGAAATGATTTTCAACTTTTTGGGCATGTGATTGCCCTCTATTGTATTAGCAAAGGCCCGAGAGAACTTAATCATAGATGGTAGTGATGCGGACCTCTTGGAAAGACTGAATTTAGAGCAGTGGCAGTTCCCTCACCATGAGAACATGAGTGGATACAGCAACCATCATTGTTTTTATTTGTTGACTTTTCACATACAACTGACAAGCCTGTAGTGTCTTTTATCCAGTCCAACATGAGATGTGACATTAAGAGGGGTGATGTCCTGTTTAATGTCCCGCCTCTAAAATGTGCTATCTTTGAACCAGCTGCAAACAAATTATGAAGGTGTAGGAGAGTAAAAGTATCTTTTATTCCCCTGATGTGATTGTCATCTCTGAGGTTTACAGCCTCAGTCAGCTGCCTAGGCCCTGTCCTGGAAGCTTCAGGCCTCCCTACAATCTTATCTAGGCCTAGAGTGTTTTCAGCTTTTGAGACTTACTGCAGAATAAGATCACCTGTTCTAGTTCTTTCTGGATTCTGGGTGGCTTGTTCAATTTGACTGTTCTAGCTCAAACTCCTTTCCAAGCTGACTGATTTAATCTGGTTTCTCTTGCAACTCTGACCGAATTGTTCTGCTTGGCCTCATACTAACTCTGACAATCTAATCTTCCGTCTCCTCATTTCTCTGGCTCATCTCTCTTCAACCTGTGTCTGTACAACTAACTGTCCTGGTAAAATTGCTTCCTCTTCCCTCTCTGTACTGCTCTTAAGTCAATTCTTCTTTCTTCCCCCCACCCTCCCTTCTTCTCCTTCTCCTCCTCCTCCTCCTTCTCCTAGTTTATTTATTATGTATACAGTATTCTGCCTGAATGTATGTCTGCAGGCCAGAAGAGGGTACCAGATCTCATTATAGATGGTTATGAGCCACCATGTAGTTGCTGGGAATTGAACTTGAGGCCTCTGGAAGAGCAGCCAGTGCTCTTACCCTCTGAGCCATCTCTCCAGCCCCCTCCTCTCCCTTCTCATGAGGGTTGTGCATATCCTAGTCTGTTGAATCTTTCCCTGATTCATGACTTTGTCTGCCTCTCAATTAGACATCACGTTCAAACATGGTGCTTCCTTCTACAAACTAACTTTATCTTCATTGTTTGGGATTAAAGGTATACTGAGGGTGTGTCTATTCCAGCCAGTGAAGCCGTGCTGCTGGATTCAAATCCCTCTACATTTTCCCAATTTCTGTTTAAGTTAAAAGTTGTTCAGTTTAACTATTATGTCAGAAACAGTTATCAACCCCATAAATTTAACAGTCTGAATGTACTTACTAAGATCCATTGGTGAGACTTGGGTATTTCGAACTTTTGGGCTAATAACCACTTAACAGTGAGTACATACCATGTTCATTCTTTTGTGACTGCGTTACCTCCCTCAGGATGATACTTTCAAGTTCCATCCATTTGCCTGCGAATTTCATGAAGTCATTGTTTTTAATAGCTGAGTAGTATTCCATTGTGTAAATGTAGCACATTTTCTGTATCCATTCCTCTGTTGAGGGACATCTTGGTTGTTTCCAGTTTCTGGCTATTATAAATATGGCTGCTATGAACATAGTGGAACATGTGTCTTTATTACATGTTGGAGCATCTTCTGGGTATATGCCCAGAAGTGGTATAGATGGGTCCTCAGGTAGTATTATGTTCATTTTTCTGAGGGTCCCCCAAACTGACTTCCAGAGAGGTTGTATCAGCTTGCATTCCCACCAGCAATGGAGAAGTGTTCCTCTTTCTCCACATCCTCACCATCTGCTGTCACCTGAGTTTTTGATCTTAGCCATTCTGACTGGTGTGAGGTGGAATCACCTTGGGCTGAGTGTGAGGTCCCAGATGGAGAACTTGGAGAAGGGACTGAAGGAGCTGAGGGAGTTTGCAGCCCCAGGGAGGGAGCAACAATGTCCACTGGCCTGACCCCTCGATGCTCCCAGAGACTGGATCACCAACCAAAGAATACACATGGAGGGACCCATGGTGCTGGCCACATATGCGGCAGAGGAGGGTCTTGTTGGACATCAGGGGGAGCAGAGGCCCTTAGGCCTGAGGGTGTTAGACCTCCCAGTATAGGAGAATGCCAAAGAGGGAGGACGAGAGTGGGTGGGTGGGGGAATACCCCCATAGTGGCAGGGGGAGGGGGAGGGAATAGGGAGGTTCCAAAGGGGAGATCTGGAAAGGGGGAAACATTTGAAATGCCAATAAAGTATGAAAAAAAAAAAAAGATCCATTGGTGAGATGATCCTTCATACCTGCAGTCTTGATTGCCTGTTCTTCAGAAAATGGCCATTTCATCCTCAAGGTTTTCGCATCTGCCAGTCTGAAGAATGATCTTCAGCAGGTTTGTTGAACTGTCTCTATGTGGAGGGGAGGGGGGTTGGTTTCTACATTGTCTGTGTTGCTGTCTTTCTGCGTCTCTTCCCTGAGTTGTGCCTTTCATGTGGAAGCTTCCATTATTCAGATCAGATCTTTATTCATTTTGGTGGAGCACTTGTTGCTCTTCCAGAGGACTTAAGTTCAGTTTCTATGATGGGTAGTTCCTATCCTCCTGTGACGCCAGCTTCAAGGGACACAACTCTTTGTTTGTTTTCTTTTTATCCTCATAGGTACCAGCATACATATGGCAGATACTCACACAGATATGGCAGATACTCACACAGATATGGCAGATACTCACACAGATATGGCAGATACTCACACAGACACACATATACATAGATAGGTTTTTTTTCATAATGTATTATCAAGGACCAGAGAGATGGCTCGGTGGTAGGTAATGGTACCTGTTGACAAACCTGATTACCTGAGTTCAGTCTCTGGGCCCCATGTGATGGACGGAGAGAACTGACTCCTGGACGTTGTCCTCTGCTATGGGTGTGTTCAATGCTTTTTAAAAAAGTGAACAAGCTCCATGACAGTGGGCAAAGAGATACCTTGTTGTCAGTGGTGTTCTTATATCAGTCAGGGGCAGAGCAGATGGTAGTCCTTTGTTCTTCTTAGCTCAGTACCTGGCTTGATGACCAAAGTCTTATGCCAAGAACTCATAAAGATCCAATCCAATCTAATCCAATCCAATCCAATCAAATCCAGTCAGTGAAGCAAGGGAGGAGGAGCCAGATAGAGACCTGTGAACCACCATGCAATGCACAGGCCTGCCCTCCAGTGCCCAGCTCAGGCAGGTCATGACATCTGCTCGCTACCACACCACATAGCATGGATTGAGGATGTTACCCTGTGGACCAACAGTCACAGTGCCAGCCTGCAGCAGGATGTGAGTTTGTGGTGGTGAGATGGGAGAGAGAGAAGTGGAGCAGCTTGGGCATTATGGAGAGAGATGGAACTGGAGACTGAGGGTAGAGAGGAGGAGTGGCCAGCCCTGCCCCCTGGGGCCATGGTGAAGTCCCAGCCTGAGCTGCCTCTGAGGGCCTTGTCTGAGGCTGTGGCTACATAATGGCAGGGGTCAGTGTTGATGTCCGTGGCTCATATTACCACTAGAGAACATGGAGATATTCCTGGTTAGGGCAGCCAACAGGCACCATGAAAATGTTCAGGGCCTGTACATAGCCGACCCTGCCCCTCACTGGATGTGGTTCTCTGGAGAGCTGGCCCCATCTCTTGCCAGTGGCAGCACTTGGGAGAATAAGCCCTGCACGTCACCTGGACAGCACAGCAGAGCTGACCCAGGTGACAGAGGTGCAGGTGAGCCAGCCTTGAGGGTGAGAGTCCAGGAGAGCTGACCCAGCCACTTGTCTGCTGTGAAGTGGCATGGGTGTAGAAAAGGCCTTCCCTTCCTGCTTGCCCATCACCACATGCATCTCCAGGGTCATGAGAGCACGTGAGCTGGCCCTGCCCCTCACAGGCTGCAGCACTTGGGAGAGTGGGTTCTGCACTTCTAGACAGCACAATAGAGCTGGCCCTGGTGGAGGGGTGTAGGTGAGCCAGTCTTGAGAACATGAGTGCAGGAGAGCTGACTGGGCCTCCTATCAATGGCAGCATTGAGTGGCTTAGCTGGAGCAGTGCTGGAGAGCTCTCCCTGGTGGTGTGGATAAGGGAGAGACAGCAGGCTGACCAGCTCAGCTACCACCAGGCCCAAATCCAGGGCTCTGAGTTGGCCCACCCCCAAATCTCTATCATTTGTGAATAATTGGGAAGTATAGTGTAGGGTCTCCATGTCACAGGACAACAACAGGAGAACCAGAAGGAGTCCTGGTGAGGATTCAATATTGATAGAGTATTGATGTCGGAGAAGCCAAAGATCTTGAACCAGACTGACTCATTGCAATGAACATTTGCAAGTGAAGATGTGTGTGGACAGAGGGATATACACACTGGCTTACTACAGCTTCCACTATGAGATGTTTTCTATGCTTTCCTTTGTTGTTGTTTGTGTGTTTATGTAAGTGTGTTTTATTTTGGGGGGGAGGTTACAAGGGCAAAGGGCAGATATGAGGGGACAGGGAGATTAGCAGGATTGGGGTGTATGATGTAAAACTCACAAAGTAGAAAAAAAGTTTTTAAAAATTAATTAAAAAAAATAAATGAATAACATTTTGGTATTCCACTGGGTGGATCTATCAGAGTTTATTTATTCAACTAAGGACGGACATGTTTCGTTTTGTTTTTCCTTTTGTAAAACTCTAGACTAGGGCCAAGCTCATGTTCAGAATTCATGAGATTATCTATGGTTAAAAGTTATGAAGAAGCAGGCAGTGGTGGTACACACCTTTAATCCCAGCTCTTGGGAGGCAGAGGCAGGTGGATTTCTGAGTTTAAGGCCAGCCTGGTCTACAGAGTGAGTTCCAGGACAGCCAGGGCTACACAGAGAAACCCTGTCTCGAAAAACTAAAAAAAACAAAACAAAACAAAACAAAACCAAAACAAAAAAAAGTTATGAAGAAGAGCCAAGCAGTGTCACATACGTTTAATCCCAGCACTCAGGAGGAGGCAGAGGCAGGCAGATATCTATGAATTTGAGGCTAGCCTGGTCTACAGTGTGAGTACCATTACAGCCAGGGCTATACAGAGATGAAAAACCAAACCAACCAACCAAAAAAAGTTATGAAGCTGGGTTTGGTGATGAATAATGCTCCAATCTCAGTGCTTCAGCACTTCAGCACTCCCAACTGGCAGAGCTCAGTTAGTTTGAGGCCAGCCTGGTCTACATAGCACGTTCTAGGCCAGCAAAAAGTTACTTGGTGAGACCTATGAAAAAATTAGTGACTATATGAATTCCTTATTTCAGGGTAGCAATGTTGTCTCAAATAATATTGTAATTCACCCATATCTATTCCTGGATCTTAGTCAAAAGACTTGATGTTTCTTCTAACTAGAAATGCCTAGGAGCACAGGGGAGTGTGTATAGTGTCAGGTGAAGGATAATACTCAGTACTGTCTTAATCATACCTTGGGCTGCACTGGATGCTGTTGTTTTTCCACAGTGAAGCAGAGTGATAAAGAAAACATTCAACCTCTTTAAAAAGAAAAAAAAAAAAAAAAAGGCAAACAGCAAACTTCCTGCTCAGTAGCTGCCACACTTGTGGGTGGATATATTTCCTTGCAGGTCCCCCCCCAACCCCCCCAACCCAGTTCAGCAAAGTGTTCTGGGTTCTATCGACTGAATTGCAGACATCTCCAGGGTCTTGCCAGGTTTATATGATGACAGTATCAAAACTAGACCTTTCTCCCCCTTTTAAGAAATTATTCTCATTCTTATTTGGTTTTTTGAGACAAGGTCTATGTAGCCTTGGCTGTCCTGGAACCAGCTGTTCTTGAACTCAGGGATCTGCCTGCCTTTGCTCCAGAGTGCTGGGATTAAAGACATGCACCCCCACCGCCTTTTTAATTTTATGTGTATTTTTGCTTGCAGGTATGTTTGTGTACCATTTACGGGTCTCGTGCCTGGAAGGCTAGAGGAGGGTAATGGATCTTCTGCAGTTACAGGTGATTATGAACCACCTTGTGGGTGCTGGGAATAGAACTTCGTCCTCTGTTGAGCCATTTCTCCAGAAGCCCCACACACTTTTAGAGGAGGATAGCTTGGGACTAAGGGTGAAGCTCAGGCTGGCCCTGAAGTTGCAACCATCCTGCGTCATCCTCTTCAGTGCTAAGATTACACTTCCAGCTTGGTTTTCTTGCACTTTGAATCATCCAAAGGATAGCCTATGCCAAAGAAGGAAATACTAGCCTGGAGCTCAAGGGCTCCATTAGAAGTAACTTCTACATCCTGCGTTCCGTCTGTTTGGAGAAAAGGATCGGCATATTAACCTTTAAGGACTTAGTTTTGCCTCAGGTAGTCTCATGTTCTCACGCGGATTTTATTCCAACCATCTCTCCTAGAAACAGCTCTTAGCCCCTGGGACCACAGCCGCCCGTCCCTCGCTACTCACTTCACGGTCTGCGCATGCTCACAACCGAGTCTCCGAGTGGTCGTCTAGAAGGAAGCAGATCCAGCGTGGTTTGTTTTCCCAGGATGCTCTGCGCTGCTGTCATGGCTGCCTCCATGTACATATGTCCTCACATGGGACTCTAGGCTTGTGAGTGTCTTTACGCTACCTGTCGTGACTAAACGCCGGCGACTTTGGACCCTCCTGCTCTCGCTTTTGTCCTCCCTTGTGGAACACTGTATCGGGTGCAGCGATGCCGGGAGTGATGTGGACGCCGGAGCTGGCGCTTCTGAGGGGCTTCTCCACGGAGGCGGAGCGGCTGTTATGGAAGCAGGAGGGCACCTGTGGTTCAGGTGAGAGAGCTGCACCTTCGGGGAGTTAGGCTAGTGCCAGAGCTGTGAGGACAAAGGATGCCAGCCCTGGATACAGAGGAGGTGTCAAGAGGGAGGAAGTTTCGCTTGATGGTCTGAGATCTGCTAGTCTGGCAAATGTTTCCGAAAGACAGACTTGAGCTGATTTTTAAATTTAGAACTGCCACGTAAAAGAGAGTTCAGCAAGAAAAAAAACAAACCCAATGTTGTAAAAATGTTGAGACCAACATGTGTCTGGGGGAATATGAGGGAATGAGAGAACCGATGTGTTTGAATTCGCTTCCTGAGGGAGAATTACTGAAGGAAAGAAGGATAACTTTACTGTGTCAATTGGAATCTTTGTGAATTTCCTATCATCATCATAATTTTCTGCTCATAGTCATTGTAGGTATCGCGTACTTCTGGGAGAGATATTTGCTGGTAGAATGAGAGTGTGCAGTCAGTATTCTCCTTATATCTTTTTGCATATTAAAATAGTATTTCCGTTTAAGAAATTCTGTTGCCTAACTGGACTCATTTTTAATATTACAGATATTGGAGTTTTCTTAGAATTGCTGTTAGAAGGGAGCTATGAGGCTGTGTTCCTACATTCAACAACACAAAATATTTTAAATTCAACAATGATGGCTGAAGAAAAGATTGACAGCTTCCTGGAGAAGCAGATAGTAAATTTCCTGGATTGCTCTACAGATCTGGAAGAAATTGAAAGGTAGAATTTTATTTGGAATTGGCTTAGTAGTTAAGAGCATTTACTGCTATTTCAGAGGACCCAGGTTCACTTCGCAGCATCCACTTGGTGGTTCACAACTGGACAACTCCACTTCTAGGAGATCCAACACCCTCTTCTGACATCCATAGGTATTAATTACACATGTAGTATATATGCATACACCTAGGCAAAACACTCATATACATCACATAAATAAAAACATGAATAAATGAATAAGTTAATACTGACTTTTATGGCACCTTGACACTGTAAGACCCTGGTATTTTGTAGTTGTTGAAACACCTGGACTCAGGATAGGCCAAGTAATCTCTGTAAGGTCTCTGGTCCAGAAGATCTTCTAGAATGGAAAAGGAAAGTGGTGTAGGATCAAAATGAGTTTTGTATAGAATGACACATCCTTGGTGGTCACTGCTAACCAGCCCGACGCTTAGGTCTGTTAGCCATGAACTTGTTTCCTTTTATGTTGCTTGTTGGTTTTATGTTTGTTTTGTTTTGAGACAGGGTCTTACTATGTAGCCTTGGCCTAGAAATCGCTCTGTAGATCAGGCTGGCCTCAAACTCCCAGAGATGTACATCCTCTGGCTCCCATGGGCTGGGATGAAAGACATCCATTTTAAAGGGGGCAGTTCATTTTCTTAAACACGTAGATGTACCTTGGATCTTGTGTTTCTAGGTTCCTGAGAAATGCTTGCATTTATGTTTACTGTGTTTCAGGTTATCTGGAGAGATTAGAGAACTTAATGGGTTTATCATGGATCCCTCAGTTTACTGCTCTTCTGTTAGGATGTCTGCACATGAGTCACATCTAAGCCTTCTAGAGGCTTCTGACTTGTATTTTTGCTAGCACTTCCTCTTCTCAGCTATCCATGACAGCTGTCCAAAATTTTTTTTTCTTGTTTTTATTTTTATTTTTCATATTTTATTTACATTTCAAATGTTTCCACCTTTCCAGATCTCCCCTTTGGAACCTCCCCATTCCCTCCACCCTCCCCCTGCCACTATGGGGGTATTCTCCTATACTGGGGCATCTAATACCCTCAGGCCCAAGGGCCTCTCCTCCCCCTGATGGCTAACAAGACCCTCCTCTGCCGCATTTGTGGCCGTCACCATGGGTCCCTCCATGTTGTCCAAAATTCTTAACTATCTAGAATGCATACAGTTTCATTCCACCCTGATGTTTATAGACTAGTTTCATATATAGTCGTTTGAGGGATAAACTAACTCCTTATGAGGTTGTTTGGTTGTAGAAATAAGTAAAGACGGAACTCATAGTTGTAAGTAGTTCACAGACGGACGTTACTGTTTATTTTTCAAGCTAATACAGTTCTGTCTCATTTTTTCTAATTTTTGCTAGCATCATTCTTGATTTTGTTGTTGTTTGTGACTGTGTCTTGCTGTACTACTCATTTGGCCTGAAGCTTGCAATAAACTGCAGGCTGGCTTCAGATCTATAATCTTTTTGTCATAATTCTCAAATTTGGATTTGGGAATTATAGGTGTATACCACCATGCTTAGCTTATTTTTTTATTCTGTTTTTTTTTTTTTGCTGTTGTTGTTCTTTTTTCTTTTGTTACTGGAATTGAGCCTCTGGCTTCTCACTTACTAGACACACATGCTATCACTGAGCTGTATCCCTGACCCTTTTTTATACTTTTTATTTTGAGGCAGCGTCTTACTAAGTTGTCCAGTGTGGCTTTGAACTTGTGATCCTCTTGCCTCAGCCTCTAGTGGGGATTGCAGGCTTCAGCATGAGGCCTGGCTTTCTTGGTTCTGATTTGCTGGCTGATGTGTCTGTACTATAGTAAAGTTAGTCTAGTGGTGCCCATTAGCATCCCTCCTCTTCTTCCCCCCATACATTTGCACACACACAAATGCGTTATTCATAGATGGACCAGAATTGTAGTTTGAAAAGAGGCACTTTGTTTGCCCTGTTTTAGGTTACACTCTCCAAGAGAATATTTGGATGCTGGGGATAGTCTGTGTCTTTTGTGGTCAGTATAGCAGCCCCTGTTATTACTTGGCTGTTGAGCACTTGAAATATGGAAACTGTGAATAGAGACCACATCGTACATCTAAGTTAGATTTACATTTATGTTAACTTAAGATTGATTTGTTTGTACTTTATATATTCGGGTATTTTGCCTCCACAGTGTCCATGGAGGTCAGAAGAAGGCAGTGATCCCCTGGAAGTGGAGTCACAGACAGCTGTGAGCAGCCAGATGGGTTCTGGAAATAAAACTTGGGTCCTTTGGGAGAGCAGCCAGCGCTTTTAACTGCCAAGCCATCTCTGCAGCCCTAGATTAAATTCAGTTTAAAAGCCACATGTGGCTAATGGACTTATTGGGTATTGAAGATATAAATTGTAAAACATTAGAATAGTCTCGGCTATTACTTGATTTTTTTTTTTTCTCAGTTAAACTGAAATTCAGTCGTATGCATGCAGGCATATGGTGATGGTGGTCAATAGTTGTTTATTTCCTGTGCTGGTTGGTTTCTGTCACCTTGACACACTCAATGTATCCGAGAACGGGGAATCTTAATTAAGAAAACATCTCAGTAAGATTGGTGTAAGCAAGTCTATAGGGCATTTTCTTGATTAATGATTGCTATGGGAGGGCCCAGCTCACCGTGGGCAGTCCTACCCATTGGTGGGTAGTTCTGAATAGTATTAGAAAGTAGACTGGGGAAAGCCACGGGGAACAAGCAAGAGTGAGCGGTGTTTCTCCATCGTCTCTGCTTTAGTTTCTACCTTCAGCTTTATGTCTTGATTTTTGTCACTGATGGAGTGTGACTTGAAGGTTGTAAGCTGAAGTAAATAAACCTTTCCTACCTAATTTGATTTTAGTGGTGTTTGTTTTTTAGATCACAGCAATAGAAACCTTAAGTAAGACATTTATCATTCTTGTTTATAGACAGCAGCTGGTATTCCTACTTGGTGTGAGCAGCTTGCAGCTTTTTGTTCAGAGTAACTGGACTGGACCTCTTGTGGACTTGCACTCTCAGGATTTCTTACCATCTGTTCTACTTGAGCAGTCCAGTGAGGTATGCTTCTTGGAAATGTTATATATAATTTTTTTTACCTAAATATGATTCTTTTCAACCAAGTGTTTGTAAGTTGGAGTTAACAGCTAGGCAGTAATTGCCTACCTCTTTAATCCTAGCACTCGGGAGGCAGAGGCATGTGGAGCTCTGAGTTCGAGGCCAGCCTGGTCTACAGAGTGAGTTCCAGGATGGCCAGGGCTACACAGAGAAATTCTGTCTTGGAAAAAAAAAACAAAACAAAAAACAAGACAAACCAAAAACCACCACCACCAAAATTGGAGTTACCAGTAGGTAGGAAAGAGGTTACTTTGTAGTTTGCCCAAACTACTACTAAGGATGCTTGTTCATTGACTTCCCGACCTCCACATGTTCACGTCAACTTACACGTATATGCACGCATCATAGCACACATTCATAACATGCATGCACATTTGCATGCACACACACACACACACACACAGAATATGTCTCCTTTGCGCTCAGCACCTAATTGAGAGAGTAGACATGATCATCGTCACAGAGCAGAGCCTCTGATGGCTTTCCCTAGGTCTCAGTCTGTATCACGTTAGGCAGTTATTTCTTGAGTTGTTCTTTAGTTCTCCCCCACCCCTCCCTCCCCCTGGGTTTTACTGTGTCACTGTGGCTGCTGTTAATCCTGAACTCCTGGGCTTAGGCCGCCTCTGCCTCAGGCTCCTAGAGAGCTGGACGACTTGCATGCACCATCATGCCTCTTTTACTTTTACGGATGTTTCCTCACTTTCTAAAAAATATGTGTTTACTTATGTAGTGTGTGCTTGTGTGTTGTATGTGTGTGTTTTCATGTGTGTGCATACATACAAATGTGTATCAAGGCCAGAGTTGTCTTTATCATTTCTCACACTTTTTTAGTTTCCTTTTAAGGAATTTGTTTGTTTTTATTTTGTGTGGAGGACTATTTTGCCTGCATGTACGCGCATGTACCATCTGCATGCTATCTGAGGAGGTCAGGAGAGGTGGCTGAATTCCTTGAAACTGCAGTGGTAGATGACTGCTGCAAGACATGCTCTGGGTGGTGGGAGCATGCAGGAGCAGGAGGAGCAGCAAGTGCTTTTAATTGCGCAGTCATCTCTGTAGCCCCTTTCACCTAGTTTTGGGTCAGTCTTTCCCTGGAGCTCATTGGTTTCACGAAAATGACTGAGCAGGAATTTCCAGAGGTCCTCCTGTCTCAGGGTCCTCAGCACTGGGAGAACAGCTAGTTTCCCCTGGCCTGAGGTGTTTTGTTTTGGTTTTAGGAGGGTGGTGGGGATCTGAGCTCAGGTCCTTATCTTGTGCAGACAGCACTTTACCAACTGAGTCCTCTCCTCTGCCACAAGCATTCCCCTTTGGGGGCCTTCTGTTCACTGTAGGCGTTAGTCTGCTTGCCGATGGATATGAAAGACCTGGTTGCTAATTTTCATTGATGGAAATTAGGGAGTAGGATGTGCTACATAATAACTTAGGGCATGGAATGAATCCTAAGTGAAGTGTGTGTGTGTGTTTATTCATGTAGGGTTACTTCTTGGTTTGAGATAGGTTCTTATTGTGTAGTCCTGGCCATCCTGGAACTCACTCTGTAGACCATGCTGGCCTCTCACTGACAGGGCTCTGCCTGCTTCTGCCTTTCTAGTGCTGGGATTAAGTGAATGTACCAGGGTACCCGGTGTAGGCTTACTTCTTACCGAAGTAGGATTCTGTAGAAATGTGAAGTGATAATGCTTATTCATTGCTAGCATTTTCTCAAGTCCCCCTCCCTCCCTCCCTCCCTCCCTTTTTTGACATAGTGTTTTACTATGTTGTTTAAATTGCCATCAGCCTTTGACCTTAAGATGTAACCATGACTTTTCCTTGACAAGTGTAGACAAGGCCCTGGACCTAACCACATACATACACCTGTTTAGTGCTTGGAGGTCGTGGAGCCTAAGAGAATGAAGCCAGTAAATGGGATGGACCATTATGCAGTAGTCAGCTTTATTTAGTGCATCAGACGATTTATACTCTGAGGGTTAAGAAGAGTTACATAGGTGCTGGTGACATGGCTCAGCAGTTAAGAATACTAGCTATTCTTCCAGAGGACTTGGGTTCAATTCCCAGCATCCACATGGTAGCTCACAACTACCTGTAACACCAGTTCCAGGGGTTTCACAACCTCACACAGACACATGCAGGCAAAACACCAATGCACATTAAAAAAAAAAGTCATAAGCAATGTCTAAGCAATGTATACTATCACAGGGGCAAACTGCATATGGTTGGCAGGCCTCATGTGGCAAAACATATTTTTCCATGGAGGCATGTAAACAATAATAGCCAGTTGTAATGAATAATCTGACGTAAATTCACTCCGATCTGCTCTACCTGGGAGGGGCTCCTCACACGACTCCATTCTTGC
Organism: Rhynchomys soricoides; assembly: GCA_019843965.1. Lineage (NCBI taxonomy): Eukaryota > Metazoa > Chordata > Mammalia > Rodentia > Muridae > Rhynchomys > Rhynchomys soricoides. The sequence goes on along the minus strand of JADRCH010000014.1, from coordinate 18,184,034 downwards.
ACTGTATTGTGACATGCACCTATTTAAACTTCTAGACTCAGGCAGTTTTCTTTCCTCAGTCTCTAGAGTATTTAGAATTATTGATGCACACCCATCTACACAGTGAATTAGTTTTCTTTTAACATTTTAGTTGGGTTTCCGTTTCTTATTGTGTGGCTGTCTGACAGGGCAGGATGGGTTTTTAGGTCTCTAGTGACATTTGGAAGGCTGTGATTGTATATGGTGTCTATTCCTATGTAATTAATGCATGACCTGAATTAATTGGAATATCTGTATTTATTATGACATATAACTGTATATCTTCTTAAGTTGTATAAACCTTACACACCTTTTTCAGGTCAAAGGACTGGATGCTGTTATTATGGGTCTCCTCATTCTAGATGGTGAATCAATCTACAGCCTCACTTCAAAGCCCATACTGCTGCTAATAGCACGCATAATCCTAGTGAACATCAGACATAAATTAACAGCTCTTCAGGTAAGGCAAGGGAAGACTCTGGGCATTCCACACTGTCCCTTTGTGTTTGTGAACATCAGACTGATGCTGCTTGTGTCTCAGTATATTTTGTTTCCTATATCTTTATTTTAAAAGTTTTCGTGAAAATAAGGAAAAATATTTTCTTATCTTGTGAGATTAATCTTGTAGAGTATAAGATTGTATTGAGATCCTTCTTTAATGGGGGGGGAAGGCGTGTATGTAGTGTGTGAGTGTGTGTATGTATGTGTGTGTGTGAGTGTTCATTTGTTGAATCTTAAGTAAAGCTTCCAAAGCACCATTGGTGGTTTGTTACAAATTTGAGCTAATGATACTCAGTGTCAGCGAGAATGGAAGGAATCTGAATTCCTGGGCTCCTGGTTCTTTATTTGTGTTGCATGTAGTAGAGCATTGTTGGCTATCTGTTGTGTGCTTTCTTCAGGTCTCATGCACAGCAGTGAGGACAGTCATAGAGGAAGTTGGTAGGCACTTGGGATGACGCCCTGGAAGTACAGAGGTCTCAGGTCTAGGTAGAGGTTGTCGGTTGAGGAGTGTGTAGTCTGCATTGTGAATGCTTAGCCCTACTGTGGGTAGTTTGAGAGCATCCACAGTCTGTCAATAGAGTTCCAGTATGTGTTCCCATAAAGCTTTGTGGCTGGGCCTCGCAGTATATACCTTCAGCACTCAGGAGACAGAGGCAGGTGGCTCTCTGAGTTTGAGGCCATCCTGGCCTACAGAGTGAGTTCAGGACAGCTAAGACTATGCAGAGAAATGCTGTCTTCAAAAACTGAAAACCACCACCACCGCTAACAAATACTTTTTTAAATGTATATGGGTATTTTGTCTGTTTATGTCTGCACCATGTGTATGACTAGTGTGTTGGATCCCTGAGATTGGAGTACGCGTGTACAAGCAGAACAGTTGGGATAGTCTCTCTGATGGAGAGGCCGCAGCACTTTAGAAGCTGTTTATTATGTGCAGTTGAGCAAGGAGTCAGGGTTGGTTGAACACAGCTGAATGAGGAGCCAGGTTTAGCTAATATGAGTAGGAATAGTCTCTGTGCAAGGAGTAGTCTGCAGGCTGTGAACACGGCTGTGGGGGTGCAGGAGAGAGCCACTGTGGCGGACAGGTTTTGTACACAGTATCTGCAGTCCCACATGGACCTGGGAAGGCTTTGCCATTTCTCTGAGCCTCACCTGGAGAAGGCCTTGGCATGTTCCAGTGCTCTAAGGCACTGGAGTCCCTGACGTGGCATGTCCATGTCAATACACATTCACTCAGGATTTCACATGCTCCGTATGTTAGTGTGTGTCATGTGCATGCCTGGTACCTGCAGAGGCCAGGTTCTTAGACACCATGTGGGTGCTGGAAGTCAAGCCCAGGGACTCTGGAAGAGCAGCTAGTTCTCTTTGGAGCTCTCTCTCCAAACCCCTTAAGTGGGATGATGAAGATTTACAGTAGCCCCTCTTTTTATAAATTTATTTTGGTTTTTAATTATGTGTGTCTCCTTGTGGGGTGTGCAGGTGAGTGTGCATGCTACAGGAGGCCAGACGTCTTGAGTCCCTTTGGAACTGGGACTTATATGAGGTTGTGAGCCATCTGATGGGGGGTGTGCTCTGTGAGAGCAGCAAACATTCTTAAGTGATACGCAATCCCTTCAGCCTCTATATTATCCTCTCAATGATGCTGTAGCCCTGTCTCTCTCCTAAGTGATAAAGCGGCATCCCGCACTCGTGTGAGTTAATCTCAGCCTTGGAAGTTGTTATTTCAATGATGAGCAAGCCCGGGGTCTCGCACCTGTTAGGCAAGTTCTGCCCGTGGGTTAGACAGACAGCAGCCCCATTTTAAATTAATTTTTGAGTGAATCAACTCTGTAGTGTGGTTTATTTTGTGTGTCTGTCCCTTTAAAGGATCCCCAAGGGCCAGTCAGCTGATACTTCAGGGATGCTTAGCCATTGGAACTGCTTGACCCTATGACCTTCAGTGTCTGGGAACAGGAGAGGATATAAAAAAGCCAGCAGAGGCTGAGACAGAAGAGTAGGATGAGGTCAGAGAAAAGGAGGATCCAGGAGACAGAAGAGTAGGGTCAGAGAAGACAGTTGATGACAGTGGGGACAGGAGAAGCTGAGCTGAACCAGGGAAGATGTTAGGAGACAGGAGAAGAGTCCAGGAAGAACCCACAAACAAGAGTAGAAAAAAGAACATAAAGCTACACACCCTTAAAGCAGCGCATCCCAGTGTTTGCGCTGATGTTGAACATCTGAACATCCCCCTACCCTGCCCTGTCTACTCAATCTATGGGCCAGAGTTAGTAACATGTGCGTACGGAGTAAGCCTTAGCCGTGAAATGTAGGCCACAGGTCTCTAGCTGTCTGTCCTCAGCCGTGTGAACCTGGGCCAGGCAGTTTCTCTACCAGTTTCCTTACTGTAGAGTAGAACGAGAGATGGGTGTAGCTCAGCAGTAGAGCACTTGCCTACATACCACGGTGAGACCCTAGGCTCAGAGTGCCCAGAACTGAAAAGAAATGGAGACCTCAGCCAGAGCGAATTCCTACTTGACTGTTCTACTGACCCTGCTGTGGAGAAGGTGCTTGACTTCTTGGTCAGTCTTTCCTTAACAGGAGGGAAGGTGAAGAGACATCTTCCACAGTAAGGGATCAGTTTCTGTTTTTGTTTTTGTTGTTGATGTTGTTGTTGTTTTGGTGGATTTTTCAGACAGGGTTTCTCTGTGTAGCCCTGGCTGTCCTGGAACTCAGTCTGTAGACCAGGCTGGCCTCGAACTCAGAAATCCACCTGCCTCTGCCTCCCAAGTGCTGGGATTAAAGGCGTGCACCACCACTGTCCGGCAAGTTTCTGTTTTTGTTAACACCTCAGGTTTTCTGTGGTAAGCTGTTTCCCTTCCCAGTAGAACTGAGGAAAGCTCTCAATGGCTCTACACTCCTCCCTAAAGAGTTATCACAGAACTGGTTTTAAAGAGCTCAGCACTTTATGCCATATGTCTTCTTAATAGTGTAGCCTTCTGACTGGAGGCTACTGAAGCTTCTTGTCTAGGAGGGGAAAGAGTTAAGCAGCCAAGCCTGCCTCATCGCCCTGATGGCAGATAAGGGGAGGGAGTGAAAGTAGGCTGCCTTCAGGAGCCTCAGTGACTGGAAAGAGGAAAAGTGAGGAAACAGCTTAGGGAACTCAGGTAAAATGATTTGAAACTTCCTTCCTCTTAGATAACTCTTCCGTGGACTGAGAAACAGCACTCATAATGAAAAAGGATTTCTTCATAAAGTCAGAAATTTAGTTACACGGGCTGTGTGGAGCCCGTGATTGGAAGGGGATCCTCCTCTTCTGTAGCACTGACAAGTGGGCCTAGGCCTAGAACATGCTAGGCAGGCCTCTGCTGTTCCTCCAGCCCTCTCACTAAGCTGTCCTGCAGGCCCTGAACTCACTGTGTAGCCCAGGCTGGCCTTGAATTTTGATCCTTCTGATTCAGTCTCCCAAGAGTTCAGATATGTTATACAAGGTTTGTGAGAAAGGCACTCCTCAATCAGATGAGACACTAAGTTCAAGTAAAAAAATGTTTTTGATAACTAAGTCTTGCTACTAAAATAGGAAAATCAGTTTTCTTACGAATTAATGTAATATAATTCAGGGTAACAGGTTTTGTTTTTGAGGTGGGATCCATGGCTGACCAATTTAGATGGCCCTGTATGTACTCATTGTCCATATTTTAATAACTCTTTAAATGTGTTATGACTTGTGCCTATGTAGTGAAGACATGAAGGCGTACTGAAGAATATCTAGATTAACCTTTGTTATGACCTTTTCTAGAGAGTGGGGAGGATGGGGCAGTGGAACAGAGACTGTGTGTGTGTTACTGAGGATATACGCACAGTGCATTGGGTGTAGGTGTGTGTTTGTATAGAGGTCAGTGTTTGGTGTCTCCCTTCATTGCTTTCCATTTTATTATTATTATTATTATTATTATTATTAGTATTATTATTAGTATTAGTATTATTTGCTTTTGAGACAGGGTCTGTCTATATAGCCCTAGATGTCTTGGAATTTACCATGTGGAGCAGGCAGGCCTTAAACTCAGAGACCCACCTGCCTCCTTGAGTGTGCCTGGCTTTTCCATTTCACTTTTGAGACATGGTCTTTCACTGAATCTGGCTTATTGATTTGACTAGGTTGGCCAGTAAGATCCAGGCATCCATTTATACCCACCCACCCACCCCAGTATTGAGGGTGCAGATGCGAATCTATCATACTGTTATAGCTGCTGCTGCTGCTGCTGCTGCTGCTGCTTCTTCTCCCTCTCTCGTGTGTGTGTGTGTGTGTGTGTGTGTGTGTGAGAGAGAGAGAGAGAGAGAGAGAGAGAGAGAGAGAGAGAATCTGAAGCTCTCTATTTCTGCTAGGCTTGCTGGCCACTGAGCTCCTGAGACCCTCTTCTCTCCGATGCCAGGTTCTGAATTACAGTCACCTGTGATTTTTTTATGTGGGTGCTTTGGCCCCATCATGTCCATGTAGCAACTGCTCTCAGCTGCTGAGCCATCTCCCTTTTCTTTTCTTAATGAAGAGGTATTGGTCAAGCAAAACCAAATAGGAGTGAATAAAGAGAAAGCTGCTGTGTGCTCAGTGGCTACCTCAGTTAAGTTGTTGGCACTTGGGTTGTAAGGGAGTGGTGTGCCATGGCAGAATAGCATGCTTGTCGTTTTAAGGGAGATGGTAAGTCTGAAGCAACGTCAGAAAGCATATGGCTAAAGAGGGCATGGCTGCAGGCTTTGATCCTGGCGAGATCATGCATGGATGACTAAGCTTATCAAGGAATAAGTTTCTTGAGTGTAAAAGTATTCCAGAAATTAGTCTCAGTTAATGTAAAGTTTTTCCCTTAAGTGTTCTTAATTTCAGCTTACACGGTACTTTTTTTCTAGAGCTTGCCATGGTGGACTTTGAGATATGTGAATATTCACCAACAGTTACTTGAGGAGCGATCACCTCAGCTTTTTGCTCTTGCCAAAAACTGTATTGATCAAGGTATGTAGCAAATACCTATTCAACCTTTGTAGAAGCTGGGAGTCAAGCTCAGGTTGCCGAGCTCCCACAGTGAGCATCTTTACCTGCTGAGCCATCTTGCTGGCCTGCTTCCTTGTTTTTGAGACAGGTTTTGCTGTGTTTGCTAGACCTAGCTGGCCTGGAATTCAGTGTGTTTTTCTAGGTTGGCCTCAACTCATAATCCTCCTGCTTCAGTCGGCATTATATGAGGTGCTGGCTATCCTGTCCTTTTGGAGGATTTTTGTTTGCTATGCATGTATCCCATTTTAATTTCTTGTCTGAGAGGTTTCGGTTGAATGTATCTTCTGACTAATAATTACAGCTTCCCGTTTGAGCTTGTTTCTTTTTCTTCTGGATGGGTTCCATCATGAATTACTAGGTGCCGAGTACTGAATCCCTTCTTTTTGTTTTCTGTGGTATTGAAGACCAACGCCAGGGCCTCACACATTTGGGTACTTTACCTCCCAGCAGCATCTCTTGCTCACCTTTTTTGGCCTTTTGAGTTTTAAAGAATACAATGCCAGGCATGGTGGCACACACCTTTAATTCCAGCACTTGATACCAGAAGCAGGGAGAGCTCTGTGAGTTTAAGGCAGCTTGGTCTGCATAGTGTGTCTATATAGTTAAGACACTGTCTCCCCTCTCACTTCTCTTCCCTGATACAAGGTCTCTGTGTAGCCCTGGCTAACCTGGAACTCACTCTGTAGACCAAGCTGCCTCCAACTCACACAGATCCTTCCGCCTCTACTTCCTGAGTGCTGGGATCAAAGGTGGTTACCACCATCCCCCCTGGCTATGACCCTGTCTTTAAAAAACAAAAGGATGATCAGTTTTGTTTTTATTACCTGCTTAGAAAGAAGTATTGTATGTAATCATTATCGTCCATCTGTCTGTCTGTCTATAGAAAGGGTCTCACTATATAGACCAGACTGGTCTCAAACTTAGAGATCTGTTGACCTCTGCCTTCTGAGTACTGGAATTAAAGTATTGGAATTGAACGTCATGTCTGCTACCATGCCCAGGTAGACTGTATTATTTTCATCACAAATTACTTAAAGGTATTTTAAATTTTTCTTCTGTTCTTTTTTTTTTCTTTAGTGTAAGAAATTTTATTGGAAACAAATATAAACTTCATTTATTATTATCATTTTTAAAAAGGCTTAACTAGAGTTGAAGTAAACTGAGATAAATTTTACTTGGATTAGGAAATTTTTCTTTTTCCTTTGAGAATCAGAAGAAGAGCTTGATTTTAAAGACATTTGATAGAACACATTTTCCTGAGGACAATAGCAGAAGGCACTTATGCATTTGCCTTATTGTTTTAATAGTTTATAACATTAAATAGAAAGTACCCTAAAACACGAGCAAGCAAGAGATTTCCCAGAGTCACAAGGCAGACATGCTTGTCAGGGCTCCCTGCTGCTCTTGGCTGCACATCCCCTCACATTCCCTAGGAAGCCTTCAAGGAGAGGAGGACATTGGGCACCTCAGCACTTGTTTCCAGGCTCCCTTTGCTTGTAGAATGGCTTTTCTTGCAAAAATTGCCAAATATGGCTGGAGAGATGCTCAGTGCTCTTCCAGAGGGTCTGAACTCAGTTTCCAGTGCATGGTGGCAGCTCACAGGAGAGCTGATATTCTCTTCTGGTCTCTACAGACATCTACTTTGATGTGCATAGAATCACACACATGTATGTGTAATTAAAATGAAAAATAAAATCATAAAAATTTTCCAATCCAAATCTCTTGGTGTGAAGGTATATTTGAATACAAATGAACTTGAGGTTAGTAATAAATTTCTGATTTACAAAGCTGGGGTTTGATTTTGGCTGTGTCTGGTTCCAAGGCCTATATTCTTTCAAATTCCGAGTACAGTGCGGTGTGACTGTGTGTGCAGATGTGTTTAGCAGGGAGTCACGGGAATGGTGGTTCCCGTAGTTCTGGTGGAGGCACAGTGATCTGCCTGTAAATGAGGCAGCATACAGTGAAGGCATGAGTCAACTGCAGGAATCTGCATTTGTGTTTGGAGTCTGTTACCTTCAAGGCTTTATCTATATATTAATAAGCAGACTAGCATAGAGTGGGAAGGATTGTACTGTACTTAATAATTTCACTCAGCTAGGTGATTGGTTAAAACTAACTTCCCAACTTTTGTTTTATTTTGGACAGAAATATGTAAGCGTTTGCTAATTTAGATAAAATGGACATCTGTACATGATTTAAAAGGAAAGCAAAGAAATACATTCAGTCAGTATAAAAATTGGCTTATTTGTATGTTTGAACCAAGTCTTTGAGGATTGTAGGTAGTGACAGCATGTGGGACAGTTGAGACTAAAACCACACAAGCATGTGTGTCAAAAGCTATTCTGCCCTGAAACTTAGACCTGACCTGAGATAGTAGATTAATATGGTGATGTGGACCTGCTGGACCAGTGGTGCGTGGATCGAAGCAGGATAACCTCTTGAGCCCACAATTTCTGTCCTAACTAGGACAGCACAGTGAGGTCTGGCCTTAAAAGAACAACCAAAACCAGTTAATCTGCTTCTCTGTACAGTAATACATATCAAATGTATCCGACTTATTTTTAAAGTTTATTTTACTTTTATGTGTGGGAGTTTTGCCTACATGTATGTATGTGCCCCATATGTGTAAGGTGTCTTCACAGGACAGAGGAGGGCATCATATCCCCTAGAACTTGGAAGAGCAGCCAGTGCTCTTAACCCTGACAATATTTTTTTAAGTAACAAAATTAAACAAATTTTCTTCTTTTTTAAAAAGTACTTGGCTTTTGTGGCTGTAGTTCGAGGGATACTTAGAGAAGAGCAGTAATAAGTGCCTCTGAGTAACATGGGCCGGCAGCAGCAGACACCTACATGTCTAGCTAGCAGATACGAGGAGAAGTTGTGATGCTGCTCTGGGAATAACTGTCTTCCATCTCCATAAAGGTCCACCTGAGGTAGTGGAATCATTGTAGAAGTTATGGGAACTTAAGTCTAGACATTGCGTTAACACTGCATGTGTGGCCTTTAGTCTCCTCACTAGTGTTGCTTAGGTGTGACATTCTCTTCAGAATGGAGGAAGAGGTGGAGAAATGAGGACACAGTACCTAGTTAGTTGGCCGTGTCTTCTGTTTTTAGCAAGTGAGAACTGTGTAAACTTGGTTTTTCCCGGTTTGTGCCATCGCACATTTTTGAGATGCAGTGAGGTTACTCTGTAAAGAAGCTGCACGGGAACAGCCTTGTAGTTCGTGAAGCAGAGTTTAGAAAGCCAGGGAGGGGTGCACTGAATGTCATTGATGGTGATGGGGAGCAAGGGCGATTTTCCTGGAGGACAAGGAAAGCATTTGGAAGAGAGTGCTATGAGAAGTACCCAGTCCACTACTGAATGTTCTGTAATGACAGTCGCATCAAACTCCAAAGGCTGTTGTACACTTGCTCACACTTCACTATGGGTTTTTGGAAAATTGGTTTTTGAAAGGAAGGCCAGGTGTTGTCACTAGGAGTTGTTTTTTGTTTTTAAAGCAAACCTAATTTGGTATAATTTTGATAAAGTTATATTTATTCCTCTTTCATATTGTCCCTTATTAATACACCATTACTTATTGCTACATCTATAATATTTCTTACTGACTAATCTTTGTAAGGAGTAGCCTTCATTATTAAGGGAAAAAAACCTCTTAAAAAACACCCAAAACCCTATGATCCTTTAAAAGGCTGGAACCATATTGTGTACTTTAGAGGGAATTTTTTTTTAGAAGTTACATTTCTAGAAGTTACAATTCAGTTCCAAAGCTGGAATGGCTAACTGGGATAGATAGTTGGAAATCTGTGTGTAGGTGGCTCACCCCCAGTGGCCTACGGCGTTTCTGCAGAGGTTGGAGCACATCATTTGCTTTGCCCTGCAACCAAGAATTTTTATGTTGTTCTTCTAAGCTAATCAACAGTTTTCACTTTATCTGGTTACAAATTGGCGGCTTTACATAATTAGACATTTTATCTGTGTCTGAAGTGGTCTGTAATATTTCATAAATAATTTTATTTAAAAAATATTTTGTTCTGGGGGATATTATATTTGAAATATTGCCCTTTAAGAATCATCAGAGATTGTCAGGAATTTTTCAGCTTGTGAGACATATGAAAGGGTTTTATGAAGAACTGAGATCTCTTACTCATGTCCAGGAATGTCAGTTACTCCAGTGAGAGAGAGAGAGCCTATCACCATATGCATCAGCACCACTTGGCTGGGCATATCACATTTATGAAAGGAATAGGTGAGAGTCATGAGACATGCGTTCCTCAGGACAGCGTGAGGCATTCTTTGGGCTGTTGGACTGGATGGCACCACAGTTCTGCAGTTGACTGTTGGATCAGATACTGAAAGTGCATTGCATGGAGTGCATGAGGTGGACTATTGCAATTTGAACTCATGAAGACACTGTCTAAGAAGAAACAGGTGAAAATATTTTGTGAGCGAGTTCTGAAGTGTCTTTTCCCCGGAGCTGTGTGACCCTGGGGTTAGGCTGTTTTACAGCCAAAAACTGATATATTCAGTGATAACATTTCTTTTTGATATTTTGGAATGACTGGTTTTTTTTTTTTTCTTTTTTTTTTGGTTTTTTGAGACAGGGTTTCTCTGTGTAGCCCTGGCTGTCCTGGAACTCACTCTGTAGACCAGCCTGGCCTTGAACTCAGAAATCCTCCTGCCTCTGTCTCCCAAGTGCTGGGATTAAAGGTGTGCGCCACCACTGCCCGGCTGGAATGACTGTTATTAAATATACCATTTAACACATTATTAAAAAAATCTCTTGGGAAGAGATTTTGCATTTAGCTTGTGTTTTAAATGTATGGGTCATGAGTATGAATTGCAACATAACTTACGTAGTACTGCTAATAAGTGTATGTCTCTTGGATCAGCATGTTCTTCTTTTATTAGAGCCTACCAGAGCTGAAATTCTTTTTTACAGCTGACTCAGCTGTTGACTAGCCAGTTCTTGAATCCTTTTAGTTCTTCCCCAAGGGTTCCATGTCTGTCTCCTTTTCCATTCCTGTACCAATATCCTTGTCTGAAATCTTGGATTTGGAAAGGCCCTGTAGAGATCATCCTGTCTAGCTAACTCATTTGACAGAGTCAAGTTGACTGAGATACTCACGCACGCACACTCTGCAGGAACAGAAGAGAAAACACTGTCCCCCAGGGGACAACAGAATGATGCCCTGGGCTTCCCAGCTTCAAAGCCTCCTTTGGGTGCCTTTATCCCGGGCTACCTCAGCTGGTTTGGATCTATTTCAAGTCTTCTTCCCTGTGTACTGTTTCTAAATCTGCATCTCGGTGTAGAGCAGAGCACATCTGCAGACATTTCTTTGTGTTTCTCATGCTTTCTTGTGGGAAGGTGCCTGCCTTTGAGAATAATCAGTTCTCTCTGCTCTTCACTCTTGAAAGCTCTTTGTATTACTAGGCATTTATTGGGCTTTCTGATTCTGAGTTTTGATCACTTTTTCCACCTCTGGAAAACTCTTAGCTGGTCTCTCTTCACATACTTGGTGAACTGTCTACTCTTTCTTGCTCTTCAGACATGTCATATACCCCATTTGCATCCTCACCAGACCTTAGTTTTTCTTATTGTTGCTTCTCTTTATTTTACATCAGTTCTTTTGGGTCTGCCTTCCAGGGTTCTGTTCTGCTCATTTAATTTAGAAATTTAAGAACATTCTACACTTGTGATGAACACCTTGTTTTGCTTTTCTGGCTTATATATATATTTTTTCCATGTGTATGTGAGTTTGGTGTATGTTTGTTTGCCTGTGCATACACATGGAGACCTGGGTGTTTTCCTTTGGGTCTCTCATGTGTGCCTAGAGCTCATTAATTTGCCATTTAGTTAGTCAGCTTGTTCCTGGAATCCCAGCTCTACTTCCCACATACTGACATTACAGGTAGATCTGGACATGGCATGGGTCCTGGAACTCTCTAGGGGTAGCAGGTTAGGCAGCAATGAAACAACAGACACGTACAGTAAAAGTGGTGATCCAGTGGGATCCAGAGGGAGTTTTCTAACTCAGTAACACAGAATCTCAGCCTGTATTATGTACAGAACTGAGGGAGGGGTAATCCAGTCTCTATAGGAGATCTCTGTGGTGAGCAGTCTGAGGCTGTAAACACCAATGAGGAAGTGGTCATCTGCCTTTGCACACACTGATACTTTGCTCTCACTGATTCTCTGCCTCGTACTGAGAGCTTTGCTACCTCTCTTGAGCATGGCCCATGTGGGTAACAGCTTTGCCAATAGTCCTGTGGGCTCCAAGGCGTCCACTGGACATGGCTGTATCCAGGCCAACACACACACTCCCTCAGGACTTCACTCCAGGCTTGTTCCACTCCCTATAGCAACTTAGCATTTTATGTGTTGCTGGGGATCTGAGCTCCAATCCTCCCTGACCCATGTCAGCTGCTTTTCTGTAATTTCTTGTACGAATTTTCTAGCTTTTCTTTGTTTCCTTGAAGGTTTTTAACATTTCAGGTATATGGTAATATGTGCCACTTACTGATTTGCTAGGATCACAGACGGTTATATATCTGACAAGCCATGGCTAGACACTCAGGAATGATGGGCAGAATGAAGGAGATGAAAGAAAGAAGAGAGGCCCCCATTAAGAGCAATCAGGCTGATGAGGTCCAGCCTTTTCAGGGGTTGGTTTGCTATAGATAAATGGGGTTGAAATGTCCTGAGGTGCTTTCAAAGTGAGAACTTTCTATTGCATGTCCATGTGTCTCCTGAGGCAAGGCAGAGCCTGTGGACTCACCCTCTCTATCTCACTGCAGAGAACCTCTCAGAAGGGCTGGCACTGAGAAAACACCTGTCTTTCAGACCCACTCTGAGTTCAGCTCACAGCAGGACGAAGGCGGGTCTTATTCCTTAGCTGTAGAGACTGACAGGCAGATCTCTAGGTGATGAATAGCCTGGGCTTCTGTCATGCCTCTGCACTCCGTCCTTCTCCCACCCATGTCTGCTCCTTTTCTCTCCTAGAAGCTTAGGAGAAGTTTGGGTGCCATTGCTGGCTTTGCTACCTAACAGCTGAGGTGATCAGTCACTGCACGGTCTGAGCTGTGTTTAGTCTTTGTGGTGCTGGGAAGTGACCTTAGGGCCCCATGGCTAGGCAAGCGCCTGCCGTGGACCTATGTTCTCCATGCTGGTTAGTAATGATTTAAGTGGAGATAACACCTTCCCCAAAGGCAGGATTGTAAGAATTTAGGTAATCTCTGAAAGTGCCTAGCGCTAAGCAAATAGCTGTTTAGTGAATAGAACTTCTCTTTCAGCTTGGATGTTAGAAAATCATCACCAGTGTTAGGACAATGAAGTACATCTCCTGTGCGGGAAATATTAAAAAAGAAGGAATATTACCTATCACATGTTCCCAAGCTACGTCCTGGTTCTCTCATCCCCGGCGGGCTGGCCAGCCATGTACTGGCGGGCAATGGCCAACCTGCTTTCATCTCATGGAGCTCTGACTCAGAGCTCCATGATCTCTCCACCCAGCTTGCTACGTTCCCACTGGTGGGTCACTACCTCATCGGCCCCATGCTTCAATACCCCCATGGCCTATGTGGTGCACATCAGGCAAACCCACACTTTGCTGCTGGACCTTTCTCTGGAACCCAGACGAGAGACCGTGTAAAGGAAAACAGAACACACACTTAGTTCAGAAACAATGACAACCCAATCTCTGGGCGCATCAACTAAAACCGAATCTTGTAAACCTTATCAAAGTCTGATTCCTCTGGTGGTGAGTCCTTGTGGATCCACCATACCAGGAGACTCTAGCAGCTACATCTTACCTATCTGCTGTTCCTGTTCCAAAAGGACCCTCCCTCTCTCCTCCTTCCTCTCTCCGACCTGGAAGTCCCTATGCGCCCAGTGATTGGCTCCTTTTTTTATTAGGGGATTGGTTCACAAGAAGTCACAGGTGTAACTCACTCCTTCTCTGAAGCCCCTCCCAGGAGGGCAGAATTAACAGAATACCAACAGCCCCAGGGCTATCCACAATAATCTCCCACTTGACTTTTGTTCTTATAGACTGCTTTGTGAAATGCTGATAAAGCCATTACTGAAAATAGTTTAATGAACAGCTTGTCAGAAATGTTGTGGTAGAGGATTCTGTTGCAAGGAACCAGTTGGGTGGACGTCGTTACATGAACAGCCCCGAGCCCTGGTGTATGTGATAGTACTATGCTCCTTACTCTCTATATAATTAATTTTGATAATCATTTTATCTCAGATGTTTTATTGCTGGGTTATTATCCTCTCTTGCTTTACTTATTTTAAAATTTAAAAAAAAATTATGTCACATTAGTGTGTGTGTGTGTATGTGAGAGAGAGAGAGAGAGAGAGAGAGAACGAGAACACAACTTTTAGGAATTGCTTCTCTGCTTCTATCATGTGGGCTGAGGGATTGAACCCAGGTCTTCAGATTTGGTGGTAAGCACCTGTGCCCAGTGAACCATCTCACTGGCTCCATATTTTACCTCAAGTAGTTAGAGAAATAAATTAGAATCTGACTGCTAAGCCACTGTTTATTCTGTATTTGATATCTATTTACACATAAACATGCATGTTTCCATTCTCAAGGGAGAAAGTCTGTATTTTCTATGCAGTGAATTTAGCTAATCTCCCTTATTCAGATTTTCCATGGTGTTTAATTTATAGATTGATTTGGTACTTTGTATCAGCATCTTTTGTTCCCATATTCTGGCCATGTTTCTTTAGGATGGTTAGAACTGGTACCTAGGAAGGATCAGTGCTGTGAGTGGCATCTCCTAAGACTGATTGTGTGGGTACAGAAGGCTATGTACATAGAGCCTTAGCTATGTATTTGGAGCATATAAATCTCAGGGAATGTTAGATGTTAACTACGTTGTGTTTGTGTTCCTTTCTGTATTTAAAATTCTTCAAAATAACTTAAGCCCTGCGATGCATACTTTACTCTTTGGGACTGACTCTACATTGCACAAATCTTAATTTTTAATATTTCTTCTTTTGTCTCACAGTGATGAAACAAGAGAATTTATTTGAAGGTGATTCAGGTCGACTTTTGGCTATTCAGTTTCATCTGGAATGTGCACATGTATACTTATATTATTATGAATATAAAGAAGCAAAAGACAGGTTCAGTACTGCTAAGGACATCAGCAGGCTACAGATTGACCTGACAGGTAAGACTTTACTTTTCATGGATACTTGATTTAACTTTACAGAAAGCTAGTATGTATATTGGCAGTTTGTATTGTATTTTGCATTTGATTTTTTTGTACTTTTTTTGTCCTTTTGGTTGTGAGCCATAGTCTTTATTGGCTGAGCTATTTCTCCGGCCCTTTGGACTTTTTTTAAGTGTAGAGCTGGACTGACCCTAAGATAAAGCAAACTTGTTGGGCTGTGTTTATAATCTTCCATCCTCTAGGTATTTTTATATATAGCTCATGCTGGCCTTGAACTCGTGATAGTCTAGAATTATTCTTCTTAGTGTTGGAATTTGGGATGCCCTGCCATATTTGGTCTAGTATTTAATTTTCTAGAGCCTACCTATTTTTTTATTTCATAATACATTTTTAAAGATTTTATCTAAAATTTTTTTTAAGAACAAATTTAGAATTACATGTTGTCTTTTTTCACAGAGTCCATTCCTTGTTTTGTAGTCATTGCAGTCAGGCAGTATATGACTGGACCTTGGACCATTTGGTTCTGGTATAAACCTTCAAAGACCTCTCTTGACTCCCCAGTTTAGCCCCGCCCCGTGTATCGCCCATTCCTGTGAATACCTCCTGTTGTGTCCGTCCTCTGTTGTTGCATTCTGTATTGTATTTCTTAGGTGTATCTTCAGTGCTTGAGAATACCATCTGAGGGCTGGGGAGATGGCTCAGTGGTTAAGAGCACTGACTGCTCTGCCAGAGGACAGGGACAGGGGTTCAGTTCCTAGCACCCACAAGGCAGCTCACAACTCTCTGTGACTTCTGTTTCAGGGGATTTGACACCTGCATTCAGACATATGTGCTGGCAAAACACTGATGTATATAAAATAAAAGTAAATAAAAATAAATATTGCGACTTTAATTTCAGCACTTGGGAGGCAGAGGCAGGTAGATCTCTGAGGTCAAGGCCAGTCTGGTCTACAGAGTAAGTTCCAGGATGGGGGGGAGGGGGTATTGAGAGGGAAAGAGGGGGAAGGAAATGAGGGAGGGAGAGGGGGACCAGCTGAAATATAGCAGGTGTTCAATATTTCAAGGAACAAGTGAAGTTCCAAGTGAATGTGTTTTGTTTGACAAGGACGTGGCCATGTCTGAGACCAGTGCTTTAGTCTCATTGGGACAGGTGTGGAGGGCAAAGCCTTCCTCGGATGAGGCTCAGAGCAATGGCAGAGCCTTCCTGAGGTTCTAGTGTGACTGTTGATAGTGTGCAGGAAGTGCCCACTGAGCTTTCTCCACTTAGATGTTTACAGCTTACAGACCACGGTCCTGTGGAGCCTGCACCTGTCCACAAGGCTGCCTCTTTGTTCAGCTGCATATAATAACCCTGTCTCCTTGTTTATCTGTAATAACCCTTCCTTGATTGTCTATATGTAATCACCCTGCCTCCCTGTTCAACCATTATAATAAACATGCCGAGCTTCTGGGGTGCTATGGCTTCTGCATCCTAGCGCCCGTACCATCTGATCCCAGCTATTCTGTCCATGTGTCGGTCATTTTCTTTATCCCTTCTCCTCTCCCTAGTTAGGTCACCTTCTGAAGCTATCAGGACGTATACTGTATGTATGAATGTTGAGAGAGTGGACGAGTTACAGAATGTTTCTTAAATCCTCTGTTGTTTCTTCTGCATGACATGCTGCTCTACCCTACCTATTGTAGTACAGGTGGATGACTAACGAGAGCCAACAGCTCACAGGTTCAGGCTGTGATCCCTGAGACTTCTGTCCTATGCTCGACCTAGACATCTCCTCGGTCTGTTCTCAGCCCCAGTGTTCGGTGCTTCTTACTGAGTCAGGATCACTCAGGAAAGTCCTTTAGCTGTATCATGAGTCTTATATGACTTTATGGGACCTTAGCTATCTTTTATTACAGTGTTCATGTGGGAAAAGTTATTTAATATCTAGTTTATAAGTTTTTGGAACAGTACCATAAATAACTTGGAGTTTTGCCTGTATTTGAAAGTATAGTTATATGTAATAAATTTATGAGGTTCATTTCAGAGATTTTTTTAAAAAAATACTTTTGTTATAGGAGATTTTGGGAGGATTATTTAAGCATTAACAACATGGTGCTTATATATTCAGTGTTAATCAATTGGTATATTTAATGGCTATTACAGTTTTGTTTTTTTTTTCCTAAAGTTGAGGTGAAAAACTTGAAAATACAAGTATACTCACAAATAAAAAAAAAAAGAGAGAACCAGATTGGGTTTTCCACTCAGCTATAGACTTACTATAAAGAAATAAGCTCTTGGGGCTGGAGAGATGGCTCAGCAGTTAAAGAGTGCCAACTGCTCTTCCGAAGGTCGTGAGTTCGAATCCCAGCAACTACATGATGGCTCACAACCATCTGTAATGAGATCCGATGCCCTCTTCTGGGATGTCTGAAGACAGCTACAGTAAGCAGGGCTGGAGCAAGAAGAAAAAGTGTCTGAAAACAGCTACAGAGTACTTACATATAATAAATAAATAAATCTTAAAAAAAAAAATAAGAAAGAAAGAAAGAAAAATAAGCTCTTCAGCCACTTCTGTGGCTGTCTTGAGCATGGCGTGCTTACAGGGTTGATAGTTACTCAGAGCCAGAGTCCTGCCAGTATAGGAAGCAGATTTCGTCGGCTGCTCTTTAATCCCACATTTTCCAGAGAGGGGATGTTGAAACTTTTGCTTCTCTTCAAAGTGGTCTGAAAATAGCTCTTCTGCAGTGTATTATTTCAAAGACATAAAGAAGAAATGTTGGTATCATGAGAAGCCAGATGGGTACTCGCCTGGCATTTAGCAGCTGAGACCTCAGTGAAGTGCTGGCTTTAATGCAGAGGATTCTGTGATCCTGAGTGAGTGGTGACAAGTGTCAGCCCCTGTCTTTCCATATGTGTGTATGTTTATATGTATGATATACATGTGCGTATGTGTGAATTCTACCCACAGTACTTGGAGTAAACATCAGCAAAAATGGGGAATGAAAATCTCATGTCAGGAATCCTGGGTGTGAGCCTTGGCACCATAGTTCATTGGTTTTGGATTATCTGAAGTAATTTTAACATCACTAGGCCTCAGGTCTTTCCTATGTGTATGGAGAAAATACTTTAGCACTCTGAAAATATTAGTCATCATGATTGTACTATAAATCTGCCTGACAAATCCACAGGTACGATTTTATCTGAATTTTCAGGTGCTTTGGGAAAAAGGACACGATTCCAGGAAAATTATGTGGCACAGCTGATTGTAGATGTCAGGAGAGAAGAGGCTGTCCCTTTCAGTCGTGAGTTCAGCCCCGCCCCCACGCCCCGGGAGTGTTTAGCCAAGGTGAGTTGTTTAGTTCCTGTCACTGTTTCAGGAGGTGAGTTCTCAAACCCTGAGTATGAGAAGAGACTGAGAACCTTTGTGACATTGCTTATTTTTACCTATAATGGGGATAAGCATTTTATCGCAGTGGGTCAGACAGCACGGCTCCCTTACAGGGTAGCAGGCATGAGTTAGCGGTGCTGCGTGCTGCCCCTTGACATATAAAAGGCAGACAGACTGGGAGACTACTGCTGCCATTTCCGTTTACCTTAGTTTGTTTTTTTCCTTTTGAATCAGGGACTGGCTATGTACCCAAGCTCGGCCTTTAGCTCCTGCTTCTCCTCCCTTAGCCTCTTAAGTGCTGGTACGTCACAACCCAACTGACTTGGGTCCTGGAGCCCTGATAGGGTGTGCTGAGGGAATGGAGAGAGGACAGACACACAGACACATGCAGTAAAGCTGGGGTCAGGTGGGAATCTGCTCCCTG
This sequence comes from Rhynchomys soricoides, assembly GCA_019843965.1. Lineage (NCBI taxonomy): Eukaryota > Metazoa > Chordata > Mammalia > Rodentia > Muridae > Rhynchomys > Rhynchomys soricoides. The sequence goes on along the minus strand of JADRCH010000014.1, from coordinate 18,165,516 downwards.
TGTACCCTGGAACTGTAGCGTGTGTATTAGGTACAGCACAGGGTTGGGGAGGGCTTAGCTAGTCTAGATAAGAAGTCTGTAGGTGAACAGTCTTAGACTGTGAACATCCAGTACCATGAAGGGCCAGTTGCTAATCTCTACACACACTGATCAGTAGTCTGTTAGCACTTACTCTTCGGCTCCTGACGAAAGCTCACCATTCCTTTCAGGCCTGGCCCATGTTGCCATTTTCCTATGGGTCTGAGGCATTCCTTGGAGTTCATGTCAGCAGTGCTCAGGGCTTTGCTCACTCAGGGCTATCCCTGCTCCCTACACTGGGATGGTAGGCATGAGCCACCACACCCAGCTCTATATTAGTACCTTTACTTTGGTCTTCTGTGGATATTTTTAACATTCAGAGACTTGTCATTTCTCTGACTTCTCCTAAATACATAAACCAGGGACCAGAATTCCTTTTCTCTCAGTTTACGATCTGCCTTCAAGTCGGTCATTATTGGATTGCTTCCTGCTTCAGTATGCTTTTTGACATGTCTGATGAATTCTTGTGGTGAGTCTAGGATGCTTGCTTTCATGGAGGCCACAAACATATCTTCCATTTTCCAGAGATTCCCACACTTATAGTTTTATATGTTAATTTTTAAAAAAAGATTTATTTTTACTTTATGTGTATGTATGTTTGCCTGCACATATATCTGTGTACCACATGTGTGTAGTGATCACAGAAACCAACAGAGGGAATTGGATCCTCTGGAACTGGAGCTGCCACATGCGTGTTGGGAACTGAAGCTGGCTCTTCTGGAGAGCAGCCTGTGTGCTTTTCACTCTTGAGCCATCTCTCCAGCCCCACATCTACAGATCTTGATTGTCCTTTGATTGATTTTAATGTCTTTAGCGGCCATGCTTTGGTACACTTCATTTTAGAACCTATAAGTAAATTTTTCTTAAGTATACTGAGTACCAAATTTCTATTCTGTTCTGAGGCTAATGCCTCAGGGAGAGGCTAGGGCTGAGGGAGAGGGAGGAGCTGTCATTCAGTTCATTCTGAGGAGTGTCTTAGTCAGGGTTTTAGTGCTGTGATGAAACACCATTACCAAAAAGCAAGTATGTGGGGGGTTGGGGGGGAGAGCTTACTTGGTTTACACTTCCAGATCATAATTTATCATTGGAAGAAGTCAGGACAGGAACTCAAGCAGGGCTGGAACCTGGAGGCAGGAGCTGATGCAGAAGCCATGGAGAGGTGCTGCTCACTGGCTTGTTTCCCCTGGCTTGCTCAGCCTGCTTTCTTATAGAATTCAGGACAGCCAGCCCAAGGTGGTGCCACCCACAGTGGGCTACACTGTCACCATTGATGGCTAGTTGAGAAAATGCCTACAGCTGGATCTCGCGGAGGCATTTCCTCACCCAAGGCTCCTTTCTCTGTGATGACTCCAGCTTGTACACGTAGAACCAGCCAGTACAGACACATCTGATGAGAACCCTCGGCGAGTTCCAGTTCACTCACTCTTTTGTGGTAGCTTTCTTAGGGAGCAGCTGTTGGTTCTAGAAGACTCAGTGAAGGAGAGGGTCACAGAAACACAGAACCTGACATTACTTCCTCGAGGATGTGGCGCTGTGACTGAGCTGTGTGTGTGCCCTGCTGTGGTTAACACTAGTCAGGGAATGTGTAATGAGTGCATTCATCCTTAGTTTCCTCCTCTGTTCTCAGTCCTGCCCAAGCCCCTCATTAAACTCTAGGCTGCCCATTGGAGTCTGATCTTTAGGCTAGAACATGTCTTTTAAAAAAGATTTAGGTCTGAAGTCCAGTCACACAAAAGTTAAATCTTTCTTGATGTGTGTGGTGTGTGTGTTTGTGTATGTGAGCAGAATGTGTGTGAGGTCTGCGGACAACCTCGGTGTATGTGTTCAGATTCTCTAAAGAAAAGAACTGTTAGAATGAAAAAAACAAAACCATTATTTATATACGTATACGTATGTATATATGTGTATATATATATGTTAAAAGGGGATTATTAGAGGTGCCTGCAGGCTGAGCATCCTGGGATCTTCAGGACATTTATCACTGGTACACAGTGAGCTTTGCCAAAGGCCTTTCCTGCTCCTGTTGAGATGCCATGTGAGTTCTGTTGTTAAGTGTCATTCCGGCTCCCGTTGAGATGCCCATGTGAGTTCTGTTGTTAAGTGTCATTCC
>JADRCH010000014.1:18136120-18148547 GCA_019843965.1 Rhynchomys soricoides | reverse complement strand
CCTGCTGTCCTCAGACTCCTCTGTAGTAGATGCTCCCTTCTGTCCTCCGAGTATCTTTGTATACTTCTTGTCAAAGATTGCGGAAATGAATTTGTTGCTTCATTTATAAACCATCGTGACGATAAATAGCTAGCGCTATAGCTGGTCGGTGGCATACTTGCCTAGCATGTATGAGACCTAGGATTTGATCCTTAGCATACCCCACAAAAGACAACAAAACCAAAAAACCAAACCAAAACACATTGTAAACACAAATAAAAGAGATTACCAGCATTTATATCAATAGTCACAAAAATAAAAATATTAAGAGCTTATGAAAAATAATACACATGCTAAAGCCGACTGGTCCAGTAAATCACTTTTTGAAGATTTTGGTCAGTATAAATTGAGAATGAGAGAAAGCATGTGTCTTACAATAGCATGCGTGTGTTGCTCCCATGCAAGTGGTTTCTGTTTCCTTTTTATAATTAAAAGTGATGGAAATCTCAGCTCATACACATGTATGGGGTTGCAAACAGACTACGGTTCATTTGTATCTGTGTTCTAATTCTTTCTAAAAGTGAGGTTTGCTGGATACAAAATTGCTCAATGTGTTTGAGACCACATTTGGATTTTCAGTAGTAATTTAATGTGGTGGTTATATTATCAGACTGCTAGAGTAAGGTTTATATTTACACTCCTATCTTTTTTCAAGATCACATTTGCAGCTGCTTGATACTAAGAGCTGCCTTATGCACCAAGAGTGGTCAGGTTCACAGGACCAAGAAGTAGGCTGCTGGTTCCTCAGCCTGAGAAGAGGGAGGAAATGGGAACTGGTGTTTAATGGTATAGATTTGAGCTGCACATGAGAATAATTCTGGAGATTGCACAACAAAGTGAATGTTAAAGTGAATACACTTAACATGACTGAACTGTGTGTTTAAAAGCAGGTTTGGTGATTATATTTAACAAAATATTGATAAGCTCTCAGTGGTAAACTCTACAGAACATTCTGAGAAGTTAATGAGGACCTAAATACCAGGAGATGCACATTTCTTCACGGGTGATTCAGTATTTAAGGCTTCCAGCCTCTCCAAACGAGCCTGCTTTGGCCAGTGTAGTTCCTAACAAAATTCCAGCAGTTCAATTTTGCTGTTTTTGCTGTTTTGTTTTTTAAAATGTGTGTGGTAGACCTAAGAGGGCCTTTTAAAAAACTGATTTTCAATTCATACAGAAGGCAAAGGTGAAGAATTTCTTAGGCAGTCAGGAAGAGAGCTGGAGGACCCGTACCATGTGAAGCAGTCTGACTGAGACTGTGGTGCTTGAGTGGCAACCGGAGCCCCAGCTGCCAGCCCTGAGAAGTAGAATCTTCCTGCCTCCACCCTGAACCAGACTGATGGAGAACTCAGGGCTGAGGCCAAGGAGTGTGGGTTCCAGCACTCCCCCTGGTCGTTTTTATGCTTGAAAGCCTGGGAAACATTGAATTAAGATGTTTGGACACAAGGAGATAGAGAGCTGCCAGTGGGGCAGATGGTTCTGAAGAGAGCCATTCGGATGTGGTTACCAGATTTATGACAGAGCAGGTACTGCAGCACAGTAGACTTTCCAGTTTATATGTCCATATGGAGAACAGGGATCTAACCCTTCGATCATGCTGCATAAAACAATCAGTTCAGACAGATCTACTATGTAAAAATAAAAGACTAAACAATAAAGCCAGAGAAGTTAAACATAGGAGACCTTAGGAAAGTTGAGCAGGCTAATAAAGTTCCAAACATAAAAATGATAAACTGGACTATATTAATAACGAGCATTTGTTTCAGTAGTAGGGATGATCCCAAGCCTCAGGTGTCAGAAGCCACGAAGCTCCACACGCAGCCAGAGTCTTTTTCTTTGGGTGCCTGGGCAAGCTTTTCTCAGCTAGTTCCTGCCATCTCCATCGAATAGTAAAGAACGGTGAGATAGTCAGTAAATATGAAATCTAATTGAATTCAACCTCAAGATACAAATAACTAAAGTTCAGCAAAGGAAAGCATGGGCTCAAGATGTTATTGGGATTTGGAAATGAAATTAGCATTAAGTCAGCTAAATTTTGTCCATTTTTCGCTCCTTATGAATATGACTTATTAGTCTTTGATTCCATTTATCGTGGCTGAGAAAGTAGGGGGACTCAGGCTAGTTTAGGAAAGAATTTGTTTTTAAGATTAAGGGTCTCATGTAACTCAGGCTGGCCTTGAACTTGGTTTGCCACAGACCAAATGGAATTTGTAAAAAATACCTTTTTTTTTTTTTTTTTAAAATAGCTGAACGCAAGCTCACATTAGCTCCTATCATCATTTAGATGAGAAAAGTCAGGTCTGAAAGTGGCAGACATCTTTCTCAAGGGAGCTGGTGGCAGAGTTGGACCAGTAGCCTGTGAAGCTTCCCCTGTCTATATTGACATGTCAGTTGGTGTGCTCCTTGTGTAGGGCTTGTTAATGCGCCATATTGTTGAGATTTAATGGGTATATATACCTGTCACATTTAGAAGACACTGTCTCACAGTTAGCTAGTGTCCTGGCTCTATGAGTTCTTTGGCCCCCTTTCCTACAGCACTCCCTGAGCCTTACGTATAGGGGTAGGTAGTGTTTTAGATGTCCTAGTTGGGTCTGGTTTCTTCATGGTCATTTATTCTCTGCATTTTGACTGGTTTTAGATCTCTGTACTAGCCTCATCTGCTACAAAATGAAGCTTGTTTGGTGAAGGTGAGAGCGACACTGTCTGTGAGGATAAGGATATGTTTTTAGAGCACAGTTAGAAGCTATATTGATTTAGGGAAATGGCACTAGTCCTCTGGTGTCTGTGACCTCTGTAGGTACATGCAGTTGGCTAGATTTACAGTACCAGACGTGAATTCCTACCTGTTGACTGGGCTATAGTTTTATAAACACCACCATTGTTAAATTTCACCTGTGTAGACTTCGCCCTCTGCTAGAGAAGTCGAGCAGTGTCCCATTTGTCCCTTTGCTCCTCCATGTGTACCTGTAGTGTGCCAGGCAGGCTTCAAGGCCCAGGGGAGCCACAGAACTCGGATTCTCCTCTGAACCAGACTGGGTGCAGCAATGGAGACTTCCCTCGTGAGGGTCGAGTCACTTAGGTAAGGTGATCCAGAACTGCTGCCAAGGAGCTGTTAAGCTGAGTCTGATCCAGAAGTAGACAGTGGGGGCAGTGATTTCTAAGGTTCTCAGTGGAGTGGAATTTCAAGCAGTGATTCTGTTGGGATCTAGTGAAGACAGAGTCACTTTTCCCCATAGGCATGATTTTTAAGCAGTGGAAATTCTTGCCTGCTGCCGAGGCAGTGGGCTGTTCTCACTGTTGGTCTTGATTGCAGATGTATAAATAAAATTCTCTGCACAAGCCAGTAGCGCATGTGTGAAGAGTGCTTTCTTCCTTCCTAGTGCTGCACATTATCTTACCTCATGGCAGTTTTCCTGCAAGGTACTAACTGTAGTGCGCAGTCTCCTCAGACAATAATTACCTTTCTCAGTGACATCGTTTTCTGGTCCATTCCTTTTTTGTTTTTTTGGTTTTTCGAGACAGGGTTTCTCTGTGTAGCCCTGGCTGTCCTGGAACTCACTCCGTAGACCAGGCTGGCCCCGAACTCAGAAATCCGTCTGCCTCTGCTTCCTGAGTGCTGGGATTAAAGGCGTGCACTACCACTGCCCAGCATTCCTTTTTCAAAGCCTTTAAAATATCTATTTGTCAGATGGCATTTTGTCTTCTGTGTTTAGTGGAAATGTTTTTCTTGACAGCCACATCAAAGTTCAAGGCAGATCTCCTGTTGTCACGCCTGTGAGGGAACAGTCTTACTTGGTTGGAAAATCTTATAAAGTGAGAGAGTTGTTTGGGACAGAATGCTACCATCAGCTTCTGCTGTTATCTTCATTTTCTTAATTGTAGGGAGATTGGTCTAGATTAAGGGTTAGAATTCAGGGGTCTTGAAACTAGAAAGATCAAGGATCAAGAGCACGGAGGCAGAGCTCTTTTGTGAGGGGAAGAAGGGCTGATGAGATCCATTCGAATAAGACCAAGATGGAGACTCTTCTTTGGGAAGGAAGAGAGGCAACTAGAGGAGGCTGGGGCCATGGGGAGAACAGTGGGGCAGCAACCAAGGAGAGTAACCTGTAATTGCACAGGTGTGTGGGAACACTCCGGTGAAACCCATGATTTGTATGGCAACCTAAGAAGTTACGGTGTTCATTTTTGTTTGTTTGTTTTGTTTGTTTTGTTTTTTATATGAAAGGAAATAAAAGGCAAAGCCACTCCTGGTGAGTAGCCAGTGAGGCAGGCAGCTGACAGAAATAGATGTAGTGAGCTGGGCATGAACAGTGAGGAGCTCTAAGGACTTTGGGCATTCATTCATTAATTAATCAATGAACATTGTGAGGTATGGATAAATTTGCCCAAAGATAAACTTGTGTTATTTTAACCTAATCTTTCTTAAAATTGGCTGTGCTTAAGCATTACCTATGGAGTACTTTAAAAAAAAAATATGGATGCCCAGATCCTCCTCTTCTTGGAAATCTGTTTAAAGTTGTAAGTGCTTCCCAGGTGCTTCTAATGAGCAGGTAGGCTGTGGGTGACTAATTGGATTCTGACTGTGGTGCTTCACACACCTGCCTTCTAGAGACAAGCAAATGCTTGTTAGAAAGCAGCCAGCACACAGTGGTGAAGGATGGCATCAACTCTCAGACAGATAAACAAGCCCCCTTCTTTGCTGTAGCGAAGGTTGCTGTTGGGATGACCACCCAGGGACAGTTGTGCATTTCCCATCGACATCTGAGAGACTGTAAAGTGTTCCCATTGTGCCAAGCAGCCCCCATTTACCAGTGTACACTTTGTGCCCCTCAAAACTTTTACTTTGTTTTTTGGCACTGCTGGTTCTGTTTAAAGTTTCTGCCTGAATTGTTTGAGGGCCTGCATGGCTTTCTCTGGGTTAGGTTTCACTGTGTGCATAGTTTAACTTTCCTTGTAGGTGAGTTTTTCTTAGGATGCCCCCTTTAGGAGTCTAACATTCGGGACTCCCTACTCTAACCACAGCTAAAAGGATTCTCCTACATTAAAAATAGTGTCCTATATATGAGTTGAAGAAGAGAAGAGCCCTTTGTCTGTCTGCTTAGAGGGTCAAATCTGCATTTCGCTGCATGTGATTTTGGGGGTGGGCACCTCTAGGAGCTGCCTCTCTGGATGACCCCTTCTTTCTCTGCCCTCTCCTTGTTTCCATCAGTGTTTACTTTCACAACCGAAGTTCTGGGCCATTCAGACGTCAGCCTTGATCCTCCGGACAAAACTCGAGAGAGGAAGCATACGGCGAGTGGACCGGGCACTGAGGCAGACCCAGGTAACGTGGTGGCACTCCCTCCCTCTGTTGCTGGAACACACATTTACATGTGGCACTTGCAAGAACAGGATGGCCTGTATTCCACTCACGTTTTGCTATTATTTAGGTTCCAGGTTTTAGAATTTGGCCACAAAGCACAGCTTTGTCACTTTCATTTATAGCTTTGTGACCTTAGCAGGTAATCCCGAATCTTGTCATGTATCCATGCTGTCCTCAAATTCATTGTGCAGCCAAGCATGAACTCCTGATCCTCCCACTTCCATGCCCAGATTGGGCTTTGGATGTTCCGTCTTTGGAGTGAAAGACTGAGAGCACACTGTGAGCAGGGGCATGGAGCAAAAAGCCAGAGACGTTACTCTGCTGCAGGGTCTGTTTTACCTCTTTGTCTTCTCGTGCTATGCCACCTTACCAAGAGAGGTGTGTGTCTACTTAAGGAACAGAGTTAGAGTTGTCATTTCTGCCTCTGCAGGACAGTACTTCAGGAGAACAATGTCTCCACCTCCCAGGTTTTGGAAATTAGCCAGCTCATGTGACAGGATGATTCTTTGGTCTGTCTAATTTGCTGCTTTTGTTGAGCCACTTAGCTCATGCTCTGATCTTTTGCCAGTTCCTCTGATTCACAGAGTAGTGCTTCAGTGTTTTTTGAAATTACTACATCTCTAAAGAGTAAGGAAATGATTTAAAATAACAAATGTATATATAAAACAATGGTTTTTATAAAAAATGTTTTAATTTCTGTAAAAATTGGTGTCTTTCCAACACTGTGTAGTGCTAAATGATGAACTGTTAAAGTTGAGGGGGTGGTGAGGCAGTTCAGAAGGGGCTCCAAGGGAAAAGCTCGATCTTGTGCTATTCCTGTTGGAAGAAATGCAGGTGTGCTGGAGTCAGGCTCAGATTTGTCTGGCTGGTTACTGACAGTTTGTATGGGCCATACCTTAGTTATAAGCAGATATATGAAGGGCTCCAATGACAGGTCCTAAATCATAGTGCACCTTTACGTGACATATGCCAAAACTAAGAAGAAAATGTAGTATCATATATGAAGGTAAATAACCAAAGATTCTAAAAGCCACAACGCGGGGTGGGGAGGTAGAGCGAGCGTGAGCGTGAGCAAATATGAATTACAAACTCAGGACAAGCTGTTAAAAACATTCCATCTCATGAAATCTTCTAGGCTGAGTTCTGTAACTGTTGTTGTCTGTTTAGGTTGAGAGAGTATGTGAGGATCAAGACAGTGCTTGAGAAATTCCTGTTCACTGTAATGCTGTGGTTTTTAGCTGAATATATTAAAGTGGAATCACAGTTGTCAATAGCTCTGGTGATTTGAATAAGAGTGACCCTCATAGGCTCATATATTTGAATGCTTAGTCTCCGTGCAATGGCACTATTTGGAAGGATTAGAAGGATTAAGAGGTATAGCTTTACTGGAGCAAATGTCACCGGGAGTGAAGGTTGATGTTTCAAAGCCCATGTCAAGCCAAGAGTCTCTCCCTCTGCCTTCAGATCAAGATGTAGTAGTTGTCAGCTGCTGCTTCAACATCTGCATGCATGATGCCATGCCTCCTGCCATGATAATAATGGGCTAAACCTCTGAACATGTAAGCAAGCTTCCAATAAATGATTTCTTTTGTAATAACTGCCTTAGTCATAGCTTTTATTGCTATAGAACACTGACTGAGACAGTGGTCATACTCTACTTTTCTAATGTTATTCAGCTTTTTCTTCCTCATGAGAATAGATTGGGGGGGTATTTCTTACTATTTTTATTTCTTCTTTTGAAAACTTTATTCAGATCCCATTTTTTCTGTTTTTTGAATAGGTCATTTGCTTTTTTAAGTTTTTGGGGTTTTTTGTTTTGTTTTACGTATTCTGGGTATTAATTCTCTGTCAGGTGATTCTCTGTCTGGTGATTAATTCTCTGTCAGGCCGAGTTTCTCCCTGTCTGGGCTTTCTCTTTGCTCGCCTGATTGCTTCTTATCTGTGCAGAAGAATTTTAGTTTTATGAGGTCCCATTTGTTTTTTTTTTAAAGATTTATTTATTTTATGTATATGAGCACACCATTGCTTTCTTCAGACACACTGGAAGAGGGCATCAGATCCCATTACAGATGGTTGTGAGCCACCATGTGGTTGCTGGGAATTGAACTCAGGACCTCTGGAAGAACAATCAGTGCTCTTAACCACTGAGCCGTCTCTCCAGCCCGAGGTCCCATTTGTTAATTGTTGGCCTCAATTCCTATTCAGAAAATTCTTTCTTCTACCTATTCCTGTAGAGTATACTTTTGCTTTCCTCTGGCAGTTTCAGGTTTCCTATTTAGATTTCTGGTCCCTTTCTGAGTTAGTTTTTGTTCAAAGTGATAGATACAGGCAAATTTCACTCTTCATGTAGACGTCCATTTCTCCCAGCACCATTTGTTGAAGATGCTGCCTTTTCTCCAGTGTTTGTGTTTTGGCATCTTCGTCAAGTATTGGATGGTTGTAGTTATGGGTACTCATGCATGGGTCTTCAGTCTTCTTCCATCCAGCTTAAGGTGGTGATTATAGTACATGAAAACAAAATTCCTTTACAGTCTCTCAGAAGCTTTGAAGATTCAAAGGGACTTGAAGTCAGAAGTTCTGACTGACCCAAGGTGTGGCTAAGGAAGTGGGTATCAGTGTGGCCCCCAGCTTCCTCACGCTGCCTCTGTTGGTTTGTGTTCACTGTGGAAGCATGAAGGGGAACACTAGCTCTTCAGCTCCCATTGTTAACAACAGCAGCTGAACAAGTTACTGACTGGTGGGTCCTGATTCTGTGTTATGGGACTTGAGTGCAGTTAAGAATGGTCAAATACAGTTCTCAGTGTTCCTCTAGCAAGAAGTTGCTTTTTGTTTCAGTCTGGCCATTGTCCAAATAGAGATGATACAAGGCTTAGAAGAAGCTGTCTGGTCACTGGCCTCTCCATAGTCCTGGCATTTTTACCTGGCTTTCTGTTTCTCACAGGTGTCTTTCTCTAATTGTTATGTAATCCTGGCTTAGCGTAGGTTTGAGGATGCTGTTGGAACTTAGTAGATCTTAGTTCTAATTCTCCTTCCCACGGGGACTTTTATTTTCCTGGGGAGTCTGAAGTGGCAGTCTACTTGATTGCTCGATTTGTAAATCACTGCTGAGTCCGACTCCTGTCCAAAAAAAAAAAAAAAGAAAGAAAGCTGTTGGTATTTTTGGTTAAGTAAATACTTTTAAATTTTTAAAATAAGTTCTATCCTACCTTCACAGATATTTACAAAGCTTGCACAACAAAGCAAATCAAAGGTGATCTGGCATGTGATCAGTCAGACCTTTTAGATTATCAGCTAGTCTCTATTGGCTTTTCAGAAAGTTAAGACACTTTGATATCTTTCTAGTGAGAACAGTTTGCTTTCAGTGACAGGGAAGGCCCTTTGGGATCAGCTCTGCTCCTTTGAAGATGTGTGCCTGTACTCTCAGATGCAAGCACACGAAGTTTAAATCATACCAGACCTTGTGCACAATTGTCTTACATACTAAATCATTCTCTGTGCTAATTTTAAGTTTTAGTCTTGATCTTCTGTAGGTGTTTCTGGGAAATTCCTTACTGAAAACAGCACCCAAAGGAAGAGATCCACCTTTGATTCTGTAGTTTCATTCATTCTGGCCCACGAGACTGCAGCTCCCGGAGATGCGGGCATTGTTATCGATGGGTGGCTGGGACTCCATCTATACAATGACTTTGCTTTTAGAAGGAGTTTAGGAGAAATATCCTTAAAAGGAAGTATTGCAATTGAAAACAAGCAGGTACAGTTGTGTGTATCTATAGCCCAGCATTTGGGGAAGGATGTTGGAAAGTTTGAGATCTACTGGGTTACCTATGGGTTGTGTGGAGACGCCCACTTTTGGACACCTGGTTTTGCTCCCAGTGAATATACATGATACTTGAGATTAGTAACTGGTATTAACAACCAGCATATCTTAAGTGTCTGAAATAAAAAGGTGTCAGGGGCTGGAGATGGGACTGATTGAGTAAGAGCACTTGTTGCTCTTGCAGACGACCCCGCTGCAATTCCTTGCACCCACATGGTGGCTCACAACCATCTGTAACCCCATTTCCATGGGATCTGATGCCTCTGAGCTCTGCAGGAAGGAGGCATACAAGTGGTATTCATGAAAGGCAAAACATGCTTATTAAACAGACATTAAGATAAGTAAAGCTACAGAAATTAAGAGAGATTTAAAACAACCATAAAAGTACCAAAGCTTTCATGAGAAAGCCTTCTTTGTAGATTTGCTGAAGGGGCAAGAACAATTTTTATAATCCTTTCATAGGTGAATGCTCTGAGGTTAAATGATCCTTTCTTTGTGGGTAGACCTGTAAGAGAATTCAGGTCATTGGTAATGTCAGCTCTGCCTTTTTCTGCTGACCATGCCTGTGAGGATTCCAGAATATGGTAGAATTATCTCAGAAGCTGCTAAAAATTAACTTCCTCTGAAAAATCTAGTAACTCACCGTTGCCAGCCAGGGCCCTTGGCTCAGAGGCTCCATACCCTCCCTGTGTCATATCACCAGCTGGAGATTAAGTATGCAAACATCTCTGGAGGACATTTCACCTCAAACAATGGCAGGATTTTGTTAGGATGTGCCAGTAAATTAGCAAATAAAAAGAAAGTACTTGGAACCCAGTGGAGGGACTAGCTGTCTGCCTCCATCCACCATTTTTTGTCTGTTAGTTTAATGTTCTTAGTTTTAGTGGCAGCTAAACATTTCGTAGGTAATTGTCAGGCTTAAGATAGCAAAAAGTGAATTCTGTGCAGGAGAGAAGTACCTAGGTGCCAAATTAATCTTTCTTACAAGTGGAGCCAGTTCAGCTCTTAGAGGGAGCTCACAAGAGTGGTTCTCACCCTGTGCAAGGGTCACCTACCAGGTCTTTACATTATGTTCATAACAGAGCAACATTACAGTTGTGAAGTAACAGCATCAATAACTTTATAGTTGGGATCACCACAACATGAGGAACTGTATTAAAGGGTCTTAGCATTAGGAAGGTTGAGAAGCACTGTGCTAGACAGTTGACTCTGTTCTATTTGGTGGTCTTTGCTGCATCAGAGAGCATCAAGTACATCAGACATAGATACCTGTAGGTCATCCAGAAATATCTGAAATGCGCAAAACATTGATTATTAATAAACCATGAACTACTCACCGAGTATTTCATGGTACCTCATCATATCATCCAACAACATGAATTTTGTTGTAACTAGGACTTGGTAACTTGTATATGTTACTTTTCAATTTTAGGTTTATTAAGTAAAAGCCATTTTTTTTTTTTTCTTTTTGAAAACGTGGTATGTTGGTTTATTAAAAAAAAACAAAAAACCTTCCTTTCGACATGAAGGAATTCTGTGATCTTTATTTATGTATTGTGACCATATGTCTGTGCTCTCCCACCCTCTCTCCCTCCCTCCCTCCCTCCCTCCGTCCCTCAGTGAAACAGCCTGGGTAGAGGCATGCAGCCTTTTTGCTATTAAGTTTCTATGAAGCAAGGCCAGGAGCTTTGTCCAAGATAGTTGAGGAGTGTGGTTATGTCTCAATTTGTCCTGACTGACTTTGGTTGAATAGGATCTAGGGCTGTCCAAGAAGTGATGTGTACTACTGCATTTGTTCTGGCACATGAACTCACTCTGTGAGACACGGAACTAATGAGTGGACGTCCTCCCTAGCATGCTTCGGAGAGCCACAGTTTCGGAGCCGTTGTACCACTTAGGAACTGGCCTGTGCTTGGCTCTGCGGTACTTCCTGTTCTCATCATCTCTGATAAAATACCCAACAAAGACAGCTAAAGGGATTGATTTTGTCTCCAGGTTTCCGGTGATGTTAGTTCAGTGTGGCAGGGAAGGTGTAATGAGAACAACTCAGTGTGTTAGTGGGAGCTTCAGGCAGCATGGCTCTTCTCATTGGCCAACCAAGAAACAGAGAGTCCTAAGGTCAGAATTAAAGGCAGATAACCCTTCAAGAAGTTGCTCCTGTTGTGCTGCCTGCTAGCACTCTTGGCCCATAGGTTTTGCCCTCCCAATATTGTCCGACACAGCTGGGGACCAAGTGCTCAAACTCATCAGCCTTTGGGGCACATTTTATATCGTGTCATGGCAGGATTTTGTCAGGATGTTTTAGATTCCTGTCCTTATCTTTCTTCCAAGGAGGTTCATTATTGATTCTTAAATTTATTTTTCAATTTTAAATTGAATTTTGTAAAAAATCGAAACAACTTGAAAGAAGACCCAAGTAAAATACAGGAAGTATTGCTGTATGCTGATATGTGCCATATGCTGATGTGTGCCAGTGCTGTCACGTAGTGCTCTGCCATCTTCAGACAGCTTTGTGTGTTAAGAGTCAGAAAATGAAGAAAGATATGTTAAGCCCATCGTGGTGACACACCCCTTTAATCCTGTTATTCAGAGGCAGAGGCAGGCGGATCTACATGAGTTTGAGGCCTGTCTGGTCTACAGAGCAAGCTCTAGGACAGTACCTGGCCATCAAAAGCTCACACACAAAATGTCACCTCAAATACAGACAGTTTGAATCCTAGACAAAACACATGGACAGCAGCTCCATTACACAGTCATCATTAGGTTTGTGCTACACAGGCTTTTTCTAGTATCAGACTGTCTTTTGGAGGTTGTAGGACTTTACATAGAAAAATCCTGTCTCCAAATAAAAGGACATGTTACTAATAACTTGATCATTGTGGGGAAAAAGTCACAGTAATTCACATTTGAAAGTCTGATACAAAGATGAGTGGAGTTGTACATGCCTTTAATCCCAGCCCTCAGGAGGTAGAGACAGAAGGATTTCTGAGCTTGAGGCCAGCCTGGTCTACAGAATGAGTTTCAGGACAGCCAGGGCTACACAGAGAAACTTTGTCTTGAGGTGTCTTCCCCCAACTCCCAAAAGAAAGTCTGATACTAGAAAAACCCTGTAATGACTGTGGCAGTGGAGCTGCTGTCCATGTGTTTGTCTAGGATTCAAACTATGTCTGTATTCAAGGTGACATTTTGTGTGTGAGCTTTTGATGGCTAGG
>JADRCH010000014.1:18065911-18131110 GCA_019843965.1 Rhynchomys soricoides | reverse complement strand
TATATCTAGCCTCTACTCTTGCAACCTCCCCTCAAAAGAAAACAAAAGACATCTCCCCAAAACAAAACTAACTAAACAACAAAACATCTCACCATAGAAGTTACAGTGAGTCACACAATGTGCCATTTGTCCAGACATCTTTACTTGAAAATGTTCACTGCAGTGAGTCATTGGTCTGGATTGAGGCCTCTGGCTTCTGCTACACTATCAGTACTGCATCCTCACTCCTCTTGGATATCCTGTTGTTGCCCTGTGTCATGGGGATCCTGCAGCTTTGGATCTGCACGATGGCTCCTTCAGGACCAACAGTTCACAGATGGGTAGATGTTGGGGCGGGCCTGTGCAAAGCCCTGGGTCTGGGCTTGGGTAGAAGCTGAGTGGTCAGCCCATCAGCCCTTCTGCACCCACACCATCAAGGCCAGTTCTCCAGCACCAGCCCAGTTAGCTCTCCCAGTGCTGCAGCTGTGGGTGTGGGGCAGCTCTCTTGCCCTCATGCCCTTGGGGAGGGCTCACCCAGGCCCTTGCCACCAGGGCGAGCTCTACTGTGCTACCCTGGTGAGGTTCAGGGACCACTCTCCCAAGTGCTGAAGCTGGCAAGGGGTGTAGCTGGCTCTGCACAGCCCTTGGACATCAACATAGTCCCAAGCAGCAGCCCAGATAAGGGATATCCATGTGGCCTTTGACGGCAACATGGACCATAAACATAGACACAGATTACCTGCTGCAGCAGGGCCACTGACCCAGACAGCCTCTGGGTGTCTTCCACTTGCCAACACCTTGTGGTGCCACAAATTTTTCTTTATATATCTTTCTAAGTGTGTATACTATGAGAACTGTGACAGGGCTGGAGAGATGGCTCAGAGGTTAAGAGCACTGACTGCTCTTCCAGAGGTCCTGAGTTCAATTCTCAACAACCATATGGTGGCTCACAACCATCTGTAATGAGATCTGATGCCCTCTTCTGGTGTGTCTGAAGACAGCTACAGTGTACTCGCATACATAAAATAAATAAATCTTTAACAAACAAACAAAAGAACTCTGACAGTTGTATGTCTTTCATGAATTGGTCAATGGAAATGAAATTCTTTGAGTTGTCCAGTAGAGAGTAGAACCAGCAGTGTCACTGGGAGATTCATGGTCCCTTTCATACGCTTTAATATTGCAGATAAAACAACTTAAGATGGAGCTGACATACTGGCTCTGCAGGTAAAAACACTTGCCATTCCTTCACCCAGGAACAGATGGAAACAGATGCAGAGACCCACAGGCAAACATTAGGCAGAGCTTGGGGAATCCTGCAGAAGAGGGGATAGTAGGAGCCAGAGGGGTCCAGGACACCACGAGAAAACCCACAGAACCTAACCTGGGTCCATAGTAGCTCACAGAGACTGAACCTCCAACCAGGAACCTGCATGGGACTGACCTCTGCACATATATACAGTTGTATAGCTTGGTCTTCTTGTAGGACTCCCAACAGCAGGAGCAGGAACTGTCTCTGATTCTGTTGCCTGCCTTTCCTCCTATTGGGCTGCCTTGTCTAGCCTTAATAGGAGAGGAGGTGTCTAGTCTTACTACAACTTGATGAACCATGGCTTGTTGATATCCATGGGAGGCCTGCTCTTTTCTGAACAGAAAAGGAGGAGTGGATGGGGATAGGGGAGGGAGAGGGAAGGGACAGGGAGGAAAAGGGGGGTGTAAAAAACAAATGAGCAAGCAAATCAACAACAACAACAAAACCACCATGCAAACCTGGCTGGCAATATGGGTTCCATCCCTGAACCCAGGTAAGCGTGTGGAGAGAGCTAATGCCATAAGTTATCTTTTGACCTCCTCATGCATACTCATGCATACCTGTAATGCAGGCTTGGATTTTTCAGAACCTACTTTAGGGTTCTTAAGTGCTTCAACCTCCCTTCTCGCCCACCTACGAGAGGTAGGAGAAAAGAAAGGCTAGCAGGAAATCGGGGTTGTGGACCTGTTTAGACGTAGTTCTTTGTGGGAGACCCCAATCTTTATTGTCGGAATATCAGCAGCTCTGTCCAAAGCATCAAACACGAATCAGTAGCTGCAGTCCAGTCTAACCAGCAAATACCAAACATGAATTAGTATCTGGATTAGAATTCCAGATCAAGTGGTGGCTTGATGTAGAAGATACTGTAAGGCTCTTCTGAATCAGCATCAGTCTGCAGAAGCAGCAAGAAGCTGCT
Organism: Rhynchomys soricoides; assembly: GCA_019843965.1. Taxonomy (NCBI): domain Eukaryota; kingdom Metazoa; phylum Chordata; class Mammalia; order Rodentia; family Muridae; genus Rhynchomys; species Rhynchomys soricoides. Next base: position 18,128,903 of record JADRCH010000014.1, on the reverse strand, counting down.
GGGATATTACAAGTTCTTTGTCAAGTTACTCTGTACAAAGTATGGCAAGCGAAGAACAGCAACACAGTGCAAGAGTGTCATCAGCAAAGACTAGAAAAGTGGAGCAAGGCGAACCAATGCAAGAGCTTCATCACATTGTCTGTAGGGTTTATATTCTTTCTAATTATCATACATCCTCTCACCTGTGTCTGCTCAGCAAGAAACCAGAAATTTCCACTTCAGTGTACAGTACCAAAATATCACCAAAGAATTTAAAATAGATTCAGAGGAATACTCAAGGACAATTTTGTTGGTGTTTGAGAAGAAAAGTGAGATTTCAGCAGGTGTTGGGGAGAAATGTAAAAGAGAAGAAGTTAGGCTTTTTGAGTTAGAGGTCAAGAGGACAGACTGGCTCAGGAATTGAAGTCTGCTACCAGCTGCAGATGGGGTGGTGGATAGGGGTTCAGAGTCAGAATGCCTGCCGGGTCTGGATAGAGCAGCATTAGGATTTTGGCCACTGTCTGAAAAGGGAACTAGAGAGGAAATAAAAAGTTATACTTAGAACCGAGAACAGCAGTGGACTTGGCTGGGAGTAGGCAAGCAACCACATTGGCTGTGTGTGTGTGTGTGTGTGTGTGTGTGTGTGTGTGTGTGTGTGTTGGTGAGTGGAGGGTTTCTGGAGAATACACATCATAATCTCATTAAGCAGGCAGTTCTCATTGTGCCAGTATTCCCTCAGTGAACCATGTTTATTCCTATCTTCTGACTCCAGTCTGTCCTCTTGAGCCCATAAGCAGCATTTTCTCCATAGAGGTTAAAGGGAAACTCCTGGTGTCTTCTTCAAAGGTGTAGACCCTGGCTAAGGACCATGATATTTGTGTCAGATCATTTCACCATGTTGGTACTCCTGTGACACCCACTCTTGGATAGAGGTAATTTCTGATAGGAAGTTGACATAGATCTGCATCCTGTCCCAAATGGTGTCTGTGAAGCACTAGCTGCAAATGGCCCTTTGTATTAGTCTTTTCCCAGCACAGCATCCTTTCCAGAAAGACTAAGTGTTGCTGTAAAGACTATATAATATTTTGATCCCAGTGAAGAATTCCATTGCTACCCACTCATTCCCTTCTTTTGTACATCAGCAGAAGGCTCCCCTTTCTTTATGATTGACCTCAGATCACAGAGCCTGTCACTGATCACTCAAGCATCGTGACTTGATCATTAAGGGTATCTTCTCTGGACAGCTGCCTGGACCTGGATGCTCAATTGCTTTCATGCCACTTTGTGATGTGGGGACAAGTTACTTTATCTACCCTGTCTCAGTTTCCTTATTTAGAAGCACATGATCTACTTGGCTTCTAGGTTTTCCCATGGTAATGTATGTTTCCAGATGGTGCTTACCTTGTTGTGCCAGATGCATGTTTGCTATGGTTCTGAGACATATACCCTCTCATATTTTGGTAGCTTTGAAATGGGAACTTCAGCTAAGAGTCAGTGACCTCTTCCAATCTCATTCAGTCAGGTGACCCATACTTTGTGCATGCTGGTTATAGTGGGCACCATGTTGTCACAACATTTGACATTTGAAGGATTCAGTTGGCACTTAAAATGAAAAGATCTGAGTATTATTTGGCACTGAATCAAAAACAAAGCAAAATAAAACGAAAGACATAACCTAAGTAGAGAAATAAATTGGGAATACATGAAATAAACATTTTCTATTGGTAAAACTGTTATAATTTCACTAACATTTCTTTAAAAGTAACAACCAAATGTTTTGTGAGAGCTACAAAGGAAAGATACTCAAAAGTAGATACAGACCAGGTTTGTTGGTGCATGCCTCTGATTCCAGTTCTTGAGAGGGAGAGGCGGATGGATCTCTGTGAGTTCCAGGCCAGCCTGGGATACATAGTAAGAACCTGTTTCAGAAAAACAAAACAATCAAAAGTTGATTAAGCCTTGTTTTGTTCTAAGCTATATAAAGAGAGGTTGCCATGGGAAATGCCCAACAATGTACTTAAAGCAGAAAGAATTAATCAAACTTTACTGAATAGGAAAAAATTGAAGCATTTTCCCCTTTCAATAAGAATTTGCCTTATAAGAAATAATCAAATTAAGGGCTGAAATCAACCAAGTAGAAACTAAAAGAATTATACAAAGAATCAACAAAACCAAGAGCTGGTTCTTTGAGAAAATCAACAAGATAGATGAACCCTTAGCCAGCCTAACCAGAGGGCACAGAGACAGTATCCAAATTAACAAAATTAGAAGTGAAAACGGAGATATAACAACAGACTCTGAGGAAATTAAAAAAATCATCAGATCCTACTACAAAAGCCTATATGCAACAAAATTGGAAAATCTGGAGGAAATGGACAAGTTTCTAGACAGATACCAATTATCGAAGTTAAATCAGGATCAGATAAACCATCTAAACAGTCCCATAACTCCTAAAGAAATAGAAGCAGTCATTAAAAGTCTCCCAACCAAAAAAAAACCCAGGACCAGATGGGTTCAGTGCAGAATTCTATCAGACCTTCAAAGAAGACCTAATACCAATACTCTTCAAGCTATTCTATAAAATAGAAATGGAAGGAACACTACCCAATTCATTCTATGAGGCCACAGTCACACTGATACCAAAGACCCACAAAGACCCAACAAAGAAAGAATACTTCGGACCAATTTCCCTTATGAATATTGATGCAAAAATACTCAATAAAATTCTTGCAAACCGTATCCAAGAACACATCAAAACGATCATTCACCATGATCAAGTAGGCTTCATCCCTGGGATGCAGGGATGGTTCAATATCCAGAAATCCATCAATGTAATCCACTACATAAACAAACTCAAAGAAGAAAACCATATGGTCATCTTGTTAGATGCTGAAAAAACATTTGACAAAATTCAACATCCCTTCATGATAAAAGTCTTGGAAAGATCAGGAATTCAAGGAACATACCTAAACTTAGTAAAAGCAATATACAGCAAACCAGTGGCCAACATCAAACTAAATGGAGAGAAACTTGAAGCAATCCCACTAAAATCAGGGACTAGACAAGGCTGCCCTCTCTCTCCCTATCTATTCAACATAGTACTTGAAGTTCTAGCTAGAGCAATCAGGCAACAAAAGGAAATCAAAGGGATACAAATTGGAAAGGAAGAAATCAAAATATCACTATTTGCAGATGATATGATGGTATACTTAGGTGACCTGAAAAACTCCACCAGAGATCTGCTAGAGCTGATAAACAACTTCAGCAAAGTGGCCGGATACAAAATTAACTCAAGCAAATCAGTAGCCTTCCTATACTCGAAGGATAAACAGGCTGAGAAAGAAATTAGGGAAATGACACCCTTCACAATAGTCCCAAACAATATAAAATATCTTGGTGTGACTCTAACCAAACAAGTGAAAGATCTGTATGACAAGAACTTCAAGTCTCTGAAGAGAGAAATCGAAGAAGACCTCAGAAGATGGAAAGATCTCCCATGCTCATGGGTCGGCAGGATTAACATAGTTAAAATGGCCATCCTGCCGAGAGCAATCTACAGATTCAATGCTATCCCCATCAAAATCCCAACTCAATTCTTTGTAGACCTAGAAAGAGCAATTCTCAAATTCATATGGAATAACAAAAAACCCAGGATAGCAAAACTATCCTCAACAATAAAAGGTCTTCTGGGGGAATCAGCCTCCCTGACCTCAAGCTGTACTACAGAGCAGTAGTGATAAAAACTGCATGGTATTGGTACAGTGACAGGCAGGTTGATCAATGGAATAGAATCGAAGACCCAGAAATGAATCCACACACATATGGTCACTTGATCTTCGACAAAGGAGCTAAAACCATACAGTGGAAAAAAGACAGCATCTTCAACAAATGGTGCTGGATCAACTGGCGGTCTACATGTAGAAGATTGCGAATTGATCCATTCCTATCTCCCTGCACAAAGCTCAAGTCCAAGTGGATCATGGACCTTCACATAAAACCAGATACACTGAATCTAATAGAAGAGAAAGTGGGGAAAAGTCTCAAACACTTGGGCACAGGGGAAATGTTCTTGAACAGAACACCAGTGGCTTGTGCTCTAAGATCAAGAATTGACAGATGGGACCTCATAAACTTACAAAGCTTCTGTAAGGCAAAGGACACTGTAATTAGGGCAAAACGGCAACCTATAGATTGGGAAAAGATCTTTACCAATCCTACATCTGATAGAGGGCTAATATCCAATGTATACAAAGAACTCAAGAAGCTAGACTCCAGAGATACAAATAACCCTATCAAAAAATGGGGAAGTGAGCTAAACAGAGAATTCTCAACTGAGGAAACTCGAATGGCCGAGAAGCACCTAAAGAAATGTTCAACATCCTTAGTCATCAGGGAAATGCAAATCAAAACAACCCTGAGATTCCACCTCACACCAGTCAGAATGGCTAAGATCAAAAACTCAGGTGACAGCAGATGTTGGTGAGGATGTGGAGAAAGAGGAACACTCCTCCATTGCTGGTGGGAATGCAAATTGATACAACCTCTCTGGAAATCAGTTTGGCAGACCCTCAGAAAATTGGACATAATACTACCTGAGGACCCAGCTATTCCACTCCTGGGCATATACCCAGAAGATGCTCCAACATGTAATGAAAACACATGTTCCACTATGTTCATAGCAGCCATATTTATAATAGCCAGAAGCTGGAAACAACCCAGATGTCCCTCCACAGAGGAATGGATACAGAAAATGTGGTACATTTACACAATGGAATACTACTCAGCTATTAAAAACAATGACTTCATGAAATTCGTAGACTAATGGATGGATCTTGAAAACATCATTCTGAGCCAGGTAACGCAGTCACAAAAGAATGAACATGGTATGTACTCACTGTTAAGTGGTTATTAGCCTAAAAGTTTGAAATACCCAAGAGTCACTTCGCAGGAACAGTAGTACTAAGTACGAGGTCCCAGATGGAAGGCTTGAAGAAAGGACTGAAGGAGCTGATGGAGTGTGCAGCCCCAGGGAGGTAGCAACACTGGCAACTGGCCTGACCCCCCATATTTCTGGAGACTGATCCACCAACTAAAGAATACACATGGAGGGACCCATAGTGCTGGCCACAAAGACTGCAGAGGAGGGTCCTGTTATCCGTCAGGGGGAGGAGAGGCCCTTGGGCCTGAAGGTGTTATATCCCCCAGTATAGGAGAATGTCAAGGAGAGAAGACGAGAGTGGTTGGGGGGTGGGGTGGGGAGGTGGGTTGGAGAATAGAGGCAGGGGGAGGGCGCAGGGAATGGAGAGGTTCCAAAGGGGAGATCTGGAAAGGGGGAAACATTTGAAATGTAAATAAAATATGAAAATTTAAAAAAAATTAATAGTTAAAAAAAAAAGAATTTGCCTTATGATTGATAGCATCTCAAATTTGATCACATATAGAACTGTGTTTCTTCAAAACCTTATTTTTTTAAAGCATTTATTGTCTCAAATGTTTGTTTAAAGGAGGAATGAATGGAAGAAAGAATATCTTGGTTTCCATTCTCATCATTCCTTACTGTGTAATTCTTTTATGTTGGTTAATAAACAATAGTGGCTATAGAAAATGTGGTCACTTTGAATGGTAGATTTGTTAAAAATTATGTTTATAATTTTATGTGAATGTGTATTTGCCTGCATGTGTATCTGTGTCCATGTTCTATAGAGGCCAGAAGAGGGCGACAGATTCCCCTGGAACTGGAGTTAGAGACAGTTGTAAGGTGCCATGTTGGTGCTGGGAATCAAACCCAGGTTTTCCTGAAGAGCAGCCAGTGCTCCTAACCACCACACCATCTGTCCAGACACTGAAGTAGTAGATTTTTAGAACATTTTTTGAGGTTTTTGTTTTTTTGTGTTTTTTTTGTTTTTGTTTTTGTTTTTTTTTTGTCTTAAGAAAATTAAGCAAGTTGTTGAATCACAAATACCCAAAGCATGCTTTGAAATATCAATTTAATTATTTTCAGAAAGTATGGAAGCTGAGATTCCCTTATTGGAAGAAAAACCTTTAAGAGAAGGAGTTGATGCTTCCCCTAATAGCTGAAATACTGTAAGATTTCTTTATGTTCTTCTAAGAATGATCTTAGAGTAATGATAGATGCCTCTGCTTCTAAATATTATTGGAAATGTACATGTTTTTAGAAATGTAGTTATTTGTTTTTATAAAGTTTCATGACTTATAGCCCCCCCCAAATCTTGATTTTTAAAGGTTGAAATTAACAAAGAACTTTTTCTTTTCTATCTTTTTTTTTAAAAGGAGGTATTTACTTTGCCTTTATATGAATGCATGTTTTGCTTGCATGCATATACATGCACTGTGTGTGTGCCTGGTGCCCATGGAGTCAGAAGAGAGTATTTGATCCCTGGGAACTGGAGTTACAGATTGTTTGTTGTTAGCCTCTCTGTGGGTGTTGGGCACTGAAACCATGACCTCTGCACGAGCAGCAAGTGCCCTTAACTGCTGATCTATCCCTTCAGGTCCAGCACCTCCCACTTTTCTACGTTACATTTTCAGATAATTTTAACCATAGTCCCTAAAAAGTATTGCTTCAAGTTGGAAGCAAATGTTTTATGTCTGGAACAGCTGAGCTTCTGGTGCTTGGCCATGTGCCACTGGTTTTCACTGCCTTTTGATTTCACTGGATGTTTGAAATTTTAATCCTTGCATTTTATGCTTAATGGAATAATTTAATTTTAAAAGGCTCATTTAGAGATATGCCTGAGTCTAATGATTGTTGTGATGGTCATGTTTACACCTTGCCCTGGTAGGCTCTCAGCCTTTCTAGTTTAGAATACAGTTTGCAGACATTCTTACAATTTAATGGCCATTGGCAAAACATCTAAGATTGATTTTGGTTGACCCCGGGATCAGAACTGGCTCTCAACTGTTAGCATTAATTTTTCAGTTATTTGGCTCGCTTGTCAGACTTTCCTCTAGTTGATGGCAAAATCTCGTTTTGTTGAGTAAACCTAGTTTGGTCTCTAAATAAGCCACAAAGGCTGAGCTGGCATCAGCTCGGTGAAGGCGAGGATAGAAAGTGAGCTTTGGGGAGGAATAAGGGTTTCTTTACAGGAAGCCAGGGTTGCCTGAGGTCACACAGCTGTATCTTGATTATGCTACATTTTCAAATTACTGTAACCATGGACTCTTACCATTTTGTTTTAAGTTGCAAGTAAATTCGTTACTTTAAAAACAGCTGAGTGTTTTTAGTAATCAGTGTAGTTTTTATGAGGGGCAGGGTTATGTCTTCCAAGGTAAAAGTTCTTCCTTTATGTGATTTTGAGTTTCTTGTAAGTTCTTTGCCAGAGCAATGTTCCTAAGGCGGTATCTAACCATGGCTGTCCAGTCATCAGTAACTTTCCTTTTGTCTTCAGCATGGAGAGTGAATGGTTGCTGCTGCTTCATGATCTGCCTGTTTTTCATGGCCTCTTCCCTCACAGTCTCCTGTCCATGTCATTCCCAGGGTTTCAGGAAGATGAGACTCGGGTAGTTACCTGGCTTGGTGGCGTGGCCTGGGTTCAAGGCCCACGTTGGTGCTCTTGTCTCTAGAATGCTTGTCACCCTTAGCTAACTCTTGTTACTTTTTGGGTCTCCTTCCAGTGTTTGTAGTGTCTGGGCTCTGCCTCCTCTCTGGATCTGTATTGCTCTCCTGTCAACTCCTCAGCACCCAGGGCTACTCTGACATCCCTCTAGCTGGCTCATTTCCCCTGCGCTATTTAATCTATGTTATTTAGAGCTGTGTCCCCAGACACCCTAGACCCCACATAACAAATAGTTACTAGGAAGCAGATACCCCAGTAGAACCCTCCTTCTGGATGACTGGCTGGATGGCAAAACACCTGCTACCATCCTGTTTTGTTCTCAGTAGTGAGATTCTGCCCACACTTCCTTCCATGGAAACTCTCCAGTTCTAAGGTCACCATAGTTGTTAGATAAGGCAGTTTCTAAGCCTGTCTCATGGATAATTCTTTACGTGATCAGTTTGTAATCATCACATGCTACTCTTAAGAAACTATAAAATATGACTCACCTTTGTCATTTTACTGGTTAACACTGGTAAGTGGCAAATTTTGTTTTCCAAGAGCTGACTTCATTCCCTATGAAGTCTGGCATCTCCCCACACCTGCCTGCCTTCATGGTTACTGTAACTCCCATAAAAATTGGAGATTAGATTTTTAAGTTAAACCCCGAAGAGGCATAATAATTGAAAATGCTCCACAGCTGGGTAATGCAAAGAGGAGGTGACCAGCTAATCGGATAACTACGCCTGTTTTAAATTACTCTGTTTTATCGTGAACTTGGAGTGTTTGTGTTGGCAAGTACACTTTGAGAAATCCCAAGCCATAGCCTGGTGTTGTCACACACATAAATACAAGAAGCGATTAGTGAGGAGCTAGCCCTGAGCACGTGGCTCAGAAGCATCACATAGATTGTGAGGCTGGGAGGGTCCAGCCAGGCATGGGGCCTTTGCACTTTGTACCTCTTGGTCATTGCTCATGAGACATGACTACCAGAAGGAAGCTGTCCTGCTAGGAGTATTGTCCCTGGGAAGAGGAGAAGGTGTTTCAGCTCTATCCTATCTGCCCTAGGCATCCTCTTGCTTGTGTCAGGGGTGTAGAGCACCTTCCCACCGGGTAGGACTTATGCCTGAGAGCTAAAGTCTCCTCAGTGAAATCAGCCTACGCTTGTTCTCTGCTTGGGGGTTGGAGGAAGCTGGGGTTGGAGGAAAGCCACATGTGCTCTGTTAGATCTGGACATGTGCTTGGTTCTTTTTCACTCAGGCCTGTTGCCAGAAGGCCAGATATTTTTAATTTTTAGTTAAAAAATATGCTCATATGTGTATATCTGGTGTGTTCCTGTGTGTGATCACATGGATGTGCATGGAGACCAGAAGGGGGTGCCAGATCCCCTGGAGATACAGGCAGTTGTGAGCTGCATGATGTGGGTATGTGGGGCCACCCTCCAGTCCTCTGTAAGAGCAAATGACCCTGAGCCACCTCTCCAGGTCTCTAACAACACCATCTTAGGTTCTCGGCCTGTCTCTTCCACCTGCTTGCAGTGAACTGGCTTGGTGGTTAGGCCTGTCTGCCATTCTGATAGTCCTCAGCCTGCCCTTTCTATTCAGAACCACTGAGTCCACGCTCTAGTCTCTGCCTCATTTTTTGTTGGGAGGACTTGCTATAGTTGTTTGTCTGTCAGTTCCCCAGACGAGGGCTGCTCTTGTCACACAGTAGAACTTGAATTCCTTTCGTTAATCCACAATAATCAACATACAACTCTCAGCCAAGAAGTGCCGATTGAGAATTACTTCAGACTAAAGTAGAAAGAAAAAAACCTCGGTTCCCTACCCCCTTTGAAGATTGAACTCAGCTTTCACTCAAGGCTGACAGAGTGCTGTCTAAGTCTATAATGCAGTGAGTGGAGTCAGAAATAGAATTTGTTTTGTCATGTTTTTAATCAAATAGATACTGTTAGGGTATGGCTTGGTGTCCTGAGCTTTGGTTCCTACTTTAATGTGAGTATGAGAGTAGAGAAGCTCTTCCTGGCTTTTATTTCTCTAAGGTTAATAAGAGTATTTCCTTATTCATTTCTCTTTTAAAAGTGTGCGTGCGTGCGCGTGTGCGCGTGCGCGTGTGCGTGTGCGTGTGTGTGTGTGTGCGCGCGTGTGTGTGCGTGTGTGTGCGCGCGCACAAGTGAACAGGTGTGGGTCTGTGTGGAGACCTCTGTCCTTGTTCAGTTTCTTTTCACCCTGTTTTCTGAAGCAGAGGCTGGTTTGTTGATCTGGGAGCCCATGGGTCCTGACTGTTTAACCATAGTAGCCAGTTTGCCCCAGATATTCTGGGTCCCCCTCCAAGAGCCTGGGTTGCAGCAGCCTGTCTTGCTTGTGTTCTGGGGATCCAGACTCTGGTCGACACGTTTGTCTGTCCTGCCTCACCTTCTGAACCATCTCCCTAGCTCCTCATTTCTAACTTCAGTGACTGAGTCTTCGGAAACATCTTTTGGTTGGCTGTTTTTCTGTCCTGCCTCTTTTATTTTTGTTAATCCCTTCTTTCTGCATGCTTTGGGTTTAGTTTGCTCTTCTTTTTGATTCTTATGTTGGAAGCTGAGGTTATTGATTAATATTTTTTCTTTGTCAACATAGGCATTTAGAGCCATAAATTTTCCTCTGCATACTTTTGCCATGTCCTGTAAGTTCTGGAATGTCTCTGTTTTGCTTCATCTTAATGTGCTTTTAGTTTTGTGGTGATTTCCTCTTTCACTCCTGGCTGCTCAGGAGTGTATGTTTAACTTTTGCATGCTCACAATTCCCTTAATTCGTTCATTGCATGGCTGCAGTCCCTTCAGATTTATTGGGGCTTGTATCATGAGCCACCATCCATTAGATCCTGGAGAATGTATGTGCGTCCTTGAGGAGAATGTGTATTCTGCTCTTGTTGGTTCGGGTGTTCCTTAAGTATGTTTTCAGTCAGCACATCGGTGGGATTGCTCATGTCTTCCATTTCCATGTGCTGTGTAGTCTTCCGTCCATCACTGTAAGCTCGTGGGTCGTCCTCATAGGTCACTGCTGTAGCACCGATCTTCTGCCAGCACTGTCAGTTTCTGCTTCTTGCTCTTGCAGATGTGTTGTAGGCGCACACATCTATAACCGTTACCTCTTCTTGATGAGTGAGCATTCTATCATAACAGTGGTATTTTTCCCTATTGGCAGTTTTTTTTTTTTGGAGGTCTGTTTTTGACTGACCATATAGCGACCCCAGCTCTCTTGGTTGCTGGTCATTCCCTCCCTGACACTTTTGCTTTCAACCTATTAGTTTGCTCACATCTAAAGTATGTTTCCTGAAGATGACATCTTAGTTGAATAATTTTTTATTCTTTTTGTCTATTTTTACCTTCAATTCGATTCAAGTATTTAGTTCCTTTACACTTAATTACTGATAATATAAGTTTACGTCAATCATTTTTTAGTGATTTTTTTTTTTTTTAATGGTTATGATGTAATGTTTAGGTGATTTTTACTTTCTTTCTTTTTTTTTTTTTTTTTGGTTTTTCGAGACAAGGTTTCTCTGTATAGCCCTGGCTGTCCCGGAACTCACTCTGTAGACCAGGCTGGCCTCAAACTCAGAGATTCACCTGCCTCTGCCTCCCAAGTGCTGGGATTAAAGGCGTGCGTTACCACTGCCCAGCTGGTTTTTACTTTTTAATGCCACCCCTTTCTTCACTTTTGCTGTTCCTTTGTCAGTCACCGCTCGTGCCACTGTGAACATAACAGTTGTCTACACTTCCGAGGGATTTCCCTGACAAGCTCAGAGTGGGATGAATGTGGGTGTGCTCTTCAAGCCTTCGGCAGATGGGCAGATAGCACATTTTTGAGAACAGAGCTTTAAGGAACCAAATCCAGAGGGCTCCTTCTGGTGGCTGCCAGACCAGTTCTCACTGAGGCTACTACAGAGTTAAAGGAGAGGGGATAGGCATGGCAGAGTTACAGTACCATGAAGCCGGCTGTCCTCATCAAGGTCTGGCCGTCTGAGTGAACTTGCTTTGCATTATTGCATGTATGCACTTGGTAACTTTGAGAGTGCTAAAGAAGCTGGTTCTCTTTCTGGTTGCTTTTATGGTGGATTTTAATACACTCTTCCCCCCACCCCCATTCATTCATCAACCCATAGAATAGTATTAAGCCTAGAAAAAGGTTTTGCTTTTCAGCTTTGTGGCTTTTGGTTGGAGACTGACCACTTGGTTGAGAAGTCTAAGTTTTAACTTTGTCTCACATGGGTAATTCTCAGAATTATGATAGGGACTGAGGTAATGAAATTTCTCACTGATGAATTGACTGCAAATGAACCTGTGAATCACCGTATAATGGAAGGACACAAAAGGTAAAGGTAACAATGATGTAAAAGGTAAAAATGTCATGAGGTTGTACCCCAGACTTGCTCTATTTATGGAAGTAGTAGATGCTTTGCATCGTTTTAAGAATAAGGGGTTTCCTGCAGTTAGGGCTTGTATAAAAGGGAAAGTCAGGTTGTGAATTGAGAGTCAGAGGATCAGGAAGAGGTCTTCCAGCAGTCTGTGTGAGCATTGCTATGGGTGGGGCGGTCAGACACTGAAGGGGAATCTGTGAAGCCACATACTGCCATTGAGATGAGACCGTGAGGGGGAGTGTTAACAGGTCAGTGGAAATCTCTGGGAACTTTGTAGCTAGCAGCCCTGTGAGCTCCCAGAGGGCTGGAGTTGCTGGAGGGCTGATCTGTTGATCAGCAGGGTTGACTCACAGCTGGGAAGATCAGCCACACACACAAGGCAAGAGCCAGCCGGGCTCCCCAAGCTGATCTGGGTCTTGCTTGGCACTGTGTTTGCCCATGAACATGCCACGCAAAGGCTGTTAGTTCATTTTGCCTTGCAGTTCCCCTCTGGCTAGTCCTGCCATGCAAACAGAAGTACAGGGATTTCAGGAAGCCTCATTTCTAGGGTAAGCACATTGACATGACAGAAGGTAAGGCAAGGGCTTGACCCTTTGGCTTGGGAGCTTGGTTATCTGGACGACAGCTAACTACTGGCAGATACTTTGTAGATTACTTACACAGTTAAAGAAGAATTCTGATATAGGGAAGCTCTAAGCATTTATTTCTGTCTTGGAGTTTAGAGTGTATAAGACTAAGCATCTATTTCTCGAGCCTTGTGTCTTAACGACTTGGCGTTGTCATCAGCGCCCAACAGAAGCAACTTGAGGGGGAAAGATTTACTTTCAGTTAGTTTCAGAGGGATTCTAACTGTGCATGGAGGAACTTGGGGCAGTGTGGGTGTGTGGCAGATGCAGAAGTACCTTATCAGGAAGCAGGATGATGCTCAAATCGGGCTGGGTATCCCCTTCAAAGGCCCCATCTGCTAAAGGTTCTGAAATAATGCTGATACCTGGGGACCAAGTGTTAAAAATGAGCTTATATGTAACATTTTAGATTAACACCGTAACCACTTGTTTTAGTTAATAAATGAATTGCTGGTGATAAATTATGAAGACAATTTTTATAAACTGACTAGTTTCTCATAATAAGTGTCTTAGTCAGGGTTTCTATTCCTGCACAAACATCATGACCAAGAAGCAATTTGGGGAGGAAAGGGTTTTATTCAGCTTACAGTTCCACGTTGCTGTTCATCACCAAAGGAAGGCAGGACTGGAACTCAAGCAGGTCAGGAAGCAGGAGCTGATGCAGAGGCCACGGAGGGATGTTACTTACTGGCTTGCTTCTCTTGGCTTGCTCAGCTTGCTCTCTTATAGAACTTGGGTTCTACAGCCAACCAACTTGGGACTACAGCCCAGGGATGGCACTACCCACAGTGGGCCCTCCCCCTTTGATCACTAATTGAGAAAATGCCTTACAGCTGGATCTCATGGAGGCATTTCCTCACCAGAAGCTCCTTTCTCTGTGATAACTCCAGCTTGTGTCAAGTTTGACACACCAAACCCAGCCAGTACAATAAGCTATGGTATAAAGCAGATGATTTTCAGTTGGTTTTTGGTTGACACTGAGACGATTTCTTATCTCGGTTACTTGAATTCTCTCAGTAGAGTAACCTCAAGGCCTTTGACTGATGCGGTCTGATGAGCTGATAAGAAACCAAAGCATAAAGTTCATATTGTTCTCAGGCAAGATAAGCCATTCGTGCTTTTGCTGTGCTCTGATCTGACAGCATGTGGCTCTTGGATAGAGAGAAGCATTTTTCTTTATCCATATCCATTTCTCAAGGGCCAGGTGTTCAGAGAAAAGATCATGTCCTGGTCAGTAGCGATACTTAGTTCCACCCCTGTATTACTTATAATAAGTCCTGGTGCTTTCTAGGACCCATGCATGTTTGCAACTTAAATGGGCGGGCTAACTATAACCTGCACACATTTACTGCCTTTGAGGTTTAGACAGAACTTTCCATGGCTTATGTAGTCATCCAGTGCTGGATGGAAAGGTGAAGGCTGGGGACCATGGCTTGGCTCTCTATACTGCAGTAACACCCATGAGGTGTTCTGCTGGCTACTTATCATACCTAGCTCGCCGTGTTCAGGAGCTTAGGACATAATCATTGGTGGATTCAGACATATAGACATATAGGCCTACTCTGGAATGGACTGACTCCTACAAATTCTTTAGGTTCCAAAGCATTAGCATTGACCCAAAAACTAACTCTGAAAGAAGCCTTTTCTCCAGGATACATGTACCTAGTAAATGGCTATGTTTACTTCTTTCAAGCTGAATAGAAAAAATAATTTTGCTATGCACTTGGTACATTGTCATATGGTCCTTTCTAAGTGGTATTTGTCCTCTTAATTGTGTTTAAGAGACTTTGAAGATTTTCAGGTATGGGAACTGTGTGAGAGATGGTGTTTTAGAGTAGAGATCAGATACTATATACTTTTACAGTATAAAATTGACCTTAGTTGGCTGCCTGCCTGCGTTGGTTGGGATCAGTCAGCTACAACTTTACAATCCATTCTGCTCTCAACTGCTCTAGCATGACTTTGGCTAGCTGTGTCTGAATCATGCCCATTTGGCACGTAGTGCAACTGACAGGTGTCTGCCACCTTGGGTCTCATCCTCTTCATTGGAATCTGGAAGCTCTTGATGGCAGAAGTACTCCCAAGTGTTCCCCTATTTATTACGTGGCACATTTTAAACATTCCTTTTCAAATATGTTTCTTCTCCTCTGTGAACTGTGTTTCTCAAAGCCAAGATGGAGTCAACAACCCCTAGGTTCTCTGGCTGACAAAGTTGGGGTGGGTAAGCAGGTTGCAAGGGTTAAATTAACAAGCCCCTCCATCTTGAATGTTGGATTTCTTCCTCCACAGTACATGAGGAATCTCTGGAATCTCTGCTTAGTTTTTTGGCCGCATTTGAGTCCATGTTTCATCACGTACTAGAGCACGTTATTTAGAACTACCCCAAATGTTAGCATTGTGAGTCAGGACTCTTCTAGGGGATCTCAGTTCAGCCTGATTTCAATTATGATCACATTTGTCTCTGGTTTAACACCTCTAGAATCTTTTTGATCCCAAGATTTTCCCTCTATAAATTAAAATCTTTCAGTGCCTTCTGTGTGTGAATTTATGTGTCTGGAGGCCGTGACTGATAGGATGGATGGTGCATGCATCAGTCTTCGGTGAAGTAATGTCGACCCTCGAGAGAGGACTGCTGCCTCTGCTGGTATACGGGTCAGAAGAAGTTGGGAGTTTCTGTCCATTGACTAATCCAAAAATTCCTGAGTCTGCTCTTTCATGATTATTGGCCACTTCTGCTCCTGACTGTGATGGAGTAACTGGTCTATGGCTCACACTCCTGTGTTTCCTGTGCTATGTATGAGTCTGCCCAAAATACAGTGCCTTAAGCCTGTGTAACTCCCCCATAAGTTGTCCATTTCTCCTGTGTCTGTGAGACAGGAATCTGGGGAGGGCTTGACTGGGTTTTGGGGTTTCTCAGAAGTTACAATTAGGTGGTGGTGAAGTAGGTGCTTCTTGGGGCTTAGGATGCCCCCACTGACAGAAGTTCTCCACAGTTCAGATAGCTTGAGGCCAGCTGGGACTCTTGTCCTCATCTCAAGGCTTCTCTGGGTGGCTTCTCCTCATGAGTCGGCTAAGGGACAATGGGACTGCTTACATGGCAGCACAGGGCTCCAGCCCAGTGTCCAGGAAAAGCTCCCAACTTTGAAAGTCACTCAGTGTTATTTTTGCCATCGTCACAGCATCAGCTAAAGAATAAAAAACAGAAGCAATGTGTAGCTGAAAGTCCATTGAGAAATGAATAATAAAGTGAAACATATTTGATTAGCTCCGACTTTACACAGAGCGAATGCCTGAGTCTGCCCTAGCTGTGCTTCAGCAGTCCTGGAGCTGGTAGGAGGCACCCACCTGACAGCCACAAGGACAGCAAGCCCTCCAAGATCATCAGAAATTCCCTGGTTCTCCGCCTTGAGGATCGAAAACACCAAGGGCCATTTCCTTTCCTTTTGTTCAGCTGTCTGACTGGGTCTGAAAGCAGCTGGCCTATCTCTCACTGTATTCCTTCATGGCACCCTGTCACTCAGCATACAAAGAAAGCCCTGAGCTTGTAGGTACTTTAGTCTAAGGCACCAGGAAGGCAATTCCAGAATTCCTTCTTCAGTGTTTGTTCCCTTCACAATCATGGCGTCTTCTAACTCAACAGATAGATTTAGTCCCAGATTTCCAGGAGACAGTGCATGTCTGTGCTGCGTGGTGACTGATGTTCACCGCAGACCACAGAATCCACAGTAACGGGATAGAACAGAAAGGAATTTAAAGTGAGTCTGCTTTGGGATTTGTGGAAAGGTGTGCTACAAAGCTTAAATGCCTTCCTGTCAGAGAAATGCTTTGAACCACACTGTAAGCTTGGTCTGGCTGCTATCATTGGTTCACTGTTTGTCTTTATGGGTCACAGAATTTTGCTGAGATACATTAAAAACCATTATATTATTTGCCAGTAGAGGGAACTTGTATTCTAAAACATTGAATTATAAAGCTTCATATTCATTTTGGCTTTCGTGGACTTATGATTATTTTCCCTTGGAAGATGTTTAATAGGTTTTGATTCCATGTCCAACACTTTGAAAAGTGCGTTCCTTATTTAAAAGAGCTCAAAAATTAGATACCTTACAGATACATCCAACTTAAACTAAATCTGATAAACAAACTTCCAGATTGCTAATGTATCAGAAACAGGATGGCAGACGTGGGTGAGGTGAGTTGAGGATTCCTAGAAGTAAGTAATAAGCACAGAGTCACATGATCAGGCAGCCTTACATTATGGGCGTCAAGGAATAATGCTTACACTTAAGCCTGTATTGAGGTGATCTTTAAGTTGGTCTTTAAGCTGACTGACTGGAACCACATGTGCCTGGTTGGTGTTACCAAGCATGCTGCCCCGCCTGGATTGGAGTCATGGGTAAACAAGGAGAACTTGGGTTAAGTGCTAGTCTCAGTAGCTGTCTGATCATAGCACACTTGACAGCCATGATTAGGTAGACAGGTGTGAGCAGCAGGAAGTTGGGCCTGCTGGAGTTAAGGGATCCAGCTGAAGCCTTGGGGATCAGGTCCCCTGGCTCTGCAGTGTAGACCCAGAGAGTCAGGAGTCCTTAGCCTCTGACAGTTCCAGCTCCAGGCCTTCCAAGCTTACAGTTAGGACTCTGAGATTCTTGGTTCTAAAGGACAGACAGCTTCCTGGAGCCTGTCCAGTGACTAGTGCCCGCTCTTTCTCCTCTGCCTCTTTCTAACCCGGCTTCTACCTCAGTTCTCTGTCCTTTCTTCCTCTGTTGTCTGTTACTGTTCTCTTGAACCATTTAACTCCTTCAGATAGGCAGCTCCAGCCACCTTGCTGCTTTAATGTGGTGGCCTCCTGACTTCCCAGCTCTGCCTCCTGAGCTATCACGCAGCTCCTTTGCTGCTGCTTCTGTAGCTCAGCCTGCTGACTGCCCGCTGTGGCTGCCATGGTCCTCGGTCACTCCTGCCGCTGCCTCTGTCTGTGGTCAGTGCGTTTTGTTCTTGTTACCAGCTCTGCCCGCAGCACTAGAAGCAGGCAAGAAAGAAAGGGCCGCCAAGGAAAGTCCGTGTGTGTGTGTGTGTGTGTGTGTGTGTGTGTGTGTCAGGCAACACACAGTGTCTCTTAGCCCACTCACTAAATGAGGGTACACAACCTACTTATAGAGACAGAGAAGGGGTATTTGGACCAGTCACAGCACACCTCACATACAAATGAAGGCTTTTGCTTGCCCTAGTCACAGACCCCCTGTGAGGCTAGCTGGGGGGGGGGGGGATGGTTACAGTGATCACCAAGCTTTATGAAAGCAAAATGTCCTGGCTGAGGCCATACTTACCGAAGCAGAACATGAATGTGATTGTTGTTTAGTTGTTTCGAGATGTCTTTGGAGTGTTCCAGATTGGGGGGAAGAAGGGAGGGAGGGAGGGAGAGAGAGAGACAGTCAGTCCAGTTTGGTAGATTGCTCCCCTCCCCCATCTCAGCTGATTTGCTGTGAAACGGACATTAGGAACTCAAGGAAGTTGTCATTGACACTAATGGTGACTTCAGTAGACTTGCCAGGGCTTAGCATCTGCCCAGAGGAGGAGGGAGAGATGGCTTCTCCTCTCAGTGCAAAGTTTCATCTGTAGGTGAGAGGTGGCTTGGTTAAGCGGTACATTTTTAGCAATGGCTTTTAAATTTTATCTAAAATAAAATTTAAATAGAGAACACATAAAAACAAACAAAACCATCTTCATGCTATGGGGCATGGTGAGGTAGAGACACTTCCCTAAGCGCAGCAGTGGGACCAAGTGAAGCAGGAAACGAACGCTGTGGAGTGGTGGAGTGGATGGCCTTCAGACAGAAGGCTCCCTGGGCCCTTAAACTTGTCCCTGCCTCTCCTGATTCCTTTTCATTTGGGCCATATTTGTCTTCCCTTGGGCCTTTCTTGGGCAGCCTGTGCTCTTGAGTCATGGAATGAGCAAGTAACTGCAAATACAGACTATGAAATAAACACACACATCCTAAAAATAGGAGCTAGCACAGTTAAGTGATTTTGCTGTTTTTGTGGCTGTTTACAGGCAGAGGAAATCCTGAGGCAAGAACTGGAGAAGAGGGAAGCACCAAGTTTATACTGCTTGCTTGGAGATGTCCTGCAAGATCACTCTTGCTACGACAAGGCCTGGGAGCTGTCACGGCACCGCAGTGCACGTGCCCAGCGCTCCAAAGCTCTCCTCCATCTTCGGAACAAGGAGTTTCGGGAATGTGTGGAGTGCTTTGAACGCTCAGTGAAGATTAATCCCATGCAGGTGAGGCCTCCTAAAGCCTTCGGTTCTTGGCTTGGGGTTTTCTATTGGTTATATAAGGAGAAAATGTCGAGATTTATATACACACAAATAAAACATTTAAAATATGTTTTATGTATGTGTGTATGCAGGTGCACGTGTAGGGCAGAGGACAACAGGTGCCAGCCCTCAGCAGCTGTCCACCTTGGTTCTCAAGATGATCTCTCAATGTCTCTCATTGATCCAGAGCTCACTAATAGGCTGTGTTGACTGCAGTGAGCCTCAGGGATCCTGCTGTCTGGTCCCCAGTGTTGGCATTAAAAAGGCATGCCACCACTTGGGCTTTTGTACATGCCGGGTGTCAGAATCAGGCCGTTGTGCTTGGACACTGTACTGATGGAGCCATCCCTCCAGCTCCATTTAAACAACTTCATGAGATTTGAAAAGTTACTGCAAAAGGTATCTAGATCCTTAAAGTCATGACAAGTCTACAAGAGAGGACCTAGTTGTAAGGGGAGATTACCTTTCTTGGTACATTACAATACTCAATTGGTAAAATGATTTTGAGACTACCTTTTCTTTCTCTGTCAGACTTTATAATTGTTTTCTCATCTTACCAGTCATGGCTCCAGCACATGCATGGTGACTTAGATTATTCATGGTGACTTGATGGACACTTGGGTTGCTTCCACCCCTTGTCTGTTACACAGATTGTGCAAGGAAGAAGGGTGTGTGTAAATAGTAGACTCGGAAAGTGTCTTTTACACTGAAAAAATCAGTTTGCTTACAACAGGGGTGTCCAACCCTTTGGGTCCTTAGGGTCACACTAAATGGAGAAGAACTGTCTTACACCACACATTAAATCCAAAAGCAATAATGAAAGCTTATGAGAAAAAGTCTGTATAGGTTTTTGATGTTTGCTACTATAGATAGTAATCCTAGTCAACCCTCAGAGGGTCTTTTAAGATTGTTGAGCAGGTCCTGAGTTTATGATCACTAATAAAGAAAATGAACCTATCCATAACAAAACTCATTGTTTTTTAATTATAAATGTAACATATAATTATAAAAGTAGCATAAAACCTTTTTATTTGACGTTGCATTTGAAAACTGGATGCATCAGAATCTAGTTTAGTGTTGGCCACTGTGATTCTCAGCGAGCTCTTAAGGTGCTCATGAGATAGCTCGGTTCTGATTTTACTGTGAGTGTGCTTCGTTGAAAAGCGTTGCTCTCATGGGCTGGAGAGTTGGCTCAGCAGCTAGGAGCACTTTACTCTTGCCAAGGACTGGAGTTTGGGTCCTAGCAAGCATCCGGAAGTTCAGCTCCAGGGGTTCCAGCATCTTCTGATCTCCTTAGGCACTAAGCACACACATGGTGCACATATATACATGCAGGCGAACACTCATACACATAAAATAAATCTAAAAAAAATTTGTAAAGCAGTTGCTTGCAAATCTAGGTGTCAGCAGAAAGTGAAGGCATGAGCAGTGCAGGACATTTATCTGTGAAGATGGGACCTAGGAAGGGTCTAGGAAAGACATGTGATCACAGATTCCTCTTAAGTTAACTGTAAGATTGCAGTTTTCTGCATTCCACTTGTAAATTGGCAGATAACATAGATTTATGTTAATTGAAAATGGAGTCATGAATATACCAAAATACTATCTTTGTGGAAATCCTGAACTGTTTCTAAACTCTGTGTCAGATTGAGAAGCAAACCTACATATTTTGGTCATAGACAATATTTAGCAAGTGTCAAGATGCTTAAAATTGTTTGCCTTAATCTAGATTTGCCAATAATTGCAGCTTGACACATTGGTTTTTAACTTCGAAGAAACATGTTTAACTCATTTAAGAGAGAGGTTAAATCCATGCTAAGTCTATAAGCCAGATTTTGTCATCAAGTCCTGGCACAACTGTTGTTTGATAACTACAAGCAGCGTGATGATATGTTGAAAATCATAAAATCTTGCTGACATTTGGCCTTGGCTTGGCCTTCTTACTCCTGAAAAGTAGAGATGTTACCATAGTTAGCCAAGCCATCTTCCTCACCTCTCCCCCTCCCTTCCCCTCCCCTCCTCTCCTTTTCTCTCCTCTTCTTCCCTCTAATCCCCTCCCTGCCTTTCCCCTCTCCTCCCTCCTCCTCTTCTCTCCCTTCCCCTCCTTCCTCTCCTCTACCCACCTCCTTTTTAAAAAAGAGCCTGGACAGTTTTTAGGAGTTTCTGTAATGGATGATTTAATATCTAGCTCTTATGAAATTCAGTCTTGACAACAATTTGTGTGATGCCCCATTTTTAATACTTTTGGTCATATGTTTTCTTGATGCACTGTATGTACAGTGTGACATCACAGAACATGAGTTTTGAGCGGTGATAGTAACATCTTCCATTGATTTTATGAAACCTTGGTTTTTACCTACCATCTCCACGGCAGACCTAAATATTCTGTAGTTAATAACTAATGCTGGAAATTAATATGGTGGCAGTTATTCCTTAACTAGCTAGTTCCCCACACAGAGACCTTTTAATATTTCAAAGCTTAGGCCTTAGCTGGGCAGACTCTTAATTAGCTCATCTAAGTTAACCTGACCACCTAGCCCCATCTAGCCAAGTGGCTAGCTATACCTTCCAGGCTGGTAGTCACTTCTGTCTCCTCTGATGTTGCCTAGCGCTTCCTCTTTCTTCTTTTGAGAGTTCCTTTCTCCCTCCCAGGCAATCCTGCCTTCCTCTTTCTACTGCCCAATCACAGGCTTTAGCCTTTTACTGACAAATTAACTTGGGGAGCAAGGTTTGTACAACGAAAGCTGGTGTATGTGAGAATTCACTCATGTTGGGGCAACCAGATCTTGAGGCACAGCATTTATGGACTCAGCTATTCTACAGCTGTATACTTCATAAGAGCAGAGCCATATAGTATTCTTCTTTTTCTTTACATGTATGCATGTGTAAGTATACACCATGTACATAGTGCCCGCAGAGGCCAGAAGAGGGCATTGGATCCCCCGGAACTGGGGTTATAGACGTTTGTGAGCTACCCTAAGGGCACTGGGAACCTAATCCTGTCATCTCCTGGAGCAACCAGTTGTCTTAACTTCTGAGCCATCTTCCCAGCCCTCAGTATCCATCTTTGATGACTGGTTTATTCCACTCAGTGTAGTGTCCATAGGCTCATCCATGCTACAATAACTGTGCGAACCTCTTCCTTATGAGACTGGGTAATAGCCCACTGTGCCCCATCCTGTTCCCCGCTCGTTGGGTAAAGATGTGGATTGCTCCCACATCTTGCCTGTTAGGAATGCTGAAAGGGTATGAAAATGGGTGCGCAACAAAGGTAGGCCTGGTGGTCCTTCACACGGAAGAAGACATGGTGCTTCCGAAAACTAGCTTTCAAAGAGTCAGGTTTCATTAGAGTATTCTTCAAACCAGGTTGAAGGTAGGTGTGCGTGTGTGTGTGTGTGTGTGTGTGTGTGTGTGTGTGTGTGTGTGTGTTGTAATGA
Organism: Rhynchomys soricoides; assembly: GCA_019843965.1. NCBI lineage: Eukaryota > Metazoa > Chordata > Mammalia > Rodentia > Muridae > Rhynchomys > Rhynchomys soricoides. The sequence goes on along the minus strand of JADRCH010000014.1, from coordinate 18,106,592 downwards.
GGAGACTAGTATCCTCCAAAGCTGGTGCCAAGTATCAGGACATTCACGTTCACAACTCTGCTGAAGTTAATGAAGATGACACGGCAGCAAAGATGCATAGCGTATATAACTTTGGAGTTGGTTTTCATTGGCAGCTGTACCTCCGCAGTGATTCTTACATGTGATTATGTAACTTCTGGAGATAATTTTGACTTTCATAATGGGGAAGCGAGGGCACATGCTATTTAGGCTTGTGAAAGGGAGAGATACCAGAGATGTTGGAGGACAAAACTCCCATGCTGAAATATCTCAGTGCACAGCACAGTTGTCTATACGAGCTTCTCTAGCCTGTCATGTCGTAGCACTATGGTTGAAAAAACATGTCCTAATTTAAGTCAGTCTTTCTTCCTCTCACATACAAGAGAATAGAATGGGTTCAGCTTTGAGAGACAAGTTGTACTTGAGTAGGTTAAGGAGGGCCAGACTGCAGAGCTTTGGGAGCAAAAGCTGAGTTGTGTGCTGAAGGGATGGAAGAGCTGGAAAACAGGCCAGTTTTTCAGAGCGGGAGGAAACCGGGCCTTTACAATGGGAATGCTAGATTGGACCCAGGCTATCAAATATCTTAAATGGGAAGCTCCACTGACTGTCTTTGTTTGGTTGTTGGGGATCCACTAAAGTTGATTTATGCCATGCTTCACCCTCAGTGCAAGAATGGGCTGTGCACAGAGGGACTCAGGACCATTGTTTTGTGCACACAGCTATGGGAGGGGACATTAGATAGCCTGAGTAGGAAGCTGGTAGCATGCTAGGTTTTGCAGGGGAGTTATTAGTGCAGGAGGGACACTGGAACACAAGAATGACTTGGGGAGGTGGCAAGGGAAGACTTGACGGGCTAGATGGCTTTGTTATACAATTTAGAACTAATTACTGAAACAAAGAAGTGACAGTTGCTCAAAACAGAGTCACAATACAGACAGATAGTATGTGAGAATACTCTGCAGCCTGCCATGTGTCTTCAATTCAGGCAGACTGAAACCAATGCCAGAATACACAGGCATTTAGTGCCCCAGTTGTGTACAACTGCTACGAGCTATAACTCAAACATTACACGTAGTAACTTGTGACCTGAGCTGGATGTCTCTGAAGAAAGAGCTGTCATTATCCTGTGCTGTCTCCTCTAAGTGCCACAAGGAAGAGAAGCTAGAACTTAAAAAAGATGTCCAAAAGATTAGTTTTAATGTGAGATCTAGGTAAATGGAGAGAGGCGTCTGCAGGGCATCCATGTAAAAATAGCACTGTTTGGCTTTATGTCAAGGGATGGGCTGCAACATTAACATACTGTTTATGGTACATTTCTTGGAGAGCCAGAATACACACACCACTTACATTAGTGATTGAGATTGCTAGCTACCATCCATTCATAACCACCTATTTTTTCCCCCAATGAGACTCAAGAAGCTAGTCAAATTTAGTCTTGGGCTTTAGGGACTTAAGTAGTAAACACTGAGGTAAGTAGGGGAGAAATCTAACCAAATCTCTATAGGTTGACACAGGGACCTGTGTCAACCTTGAGTTCTTATTTCTATTGTTAGTCATTCTTGCCCTTGTGCTGACTTTTATGCAGTAAGTAAGAATGAATTGCTCAGATATCAAACCGGGATATGTAGCTCGGAAAAAGGAAAATGCTCATTCCTGTCAAGTGTTCCAACCAACACATGTTTTTCCTTTTCTTTCCTTTTCTGTTCCTCTCCCTTTGGAAAGCTTCTTTTCTCCTTAACGTCTCTCCTTGGTTGACAGACACCTCACCTTTGTAAGGTCATGTGATGTCACTGGTAGTAAGGACTTGAGAGGACTGGGGAGGGGAGTAGTTCCCCTGCTGGACGGGGGAAGGGAAGCATAATGCTGATGTGAGCCAAGGCAGCTGTTGAATGAGGGATGGGACGCGCAGGGAGGCTTAGGGGGAGAGCGCTCGAGGGAAGGCATGGACTCTAGAGGTCATATTGCTGACCCAGGGTACGCTTGCTATTTAGGTGGCCCATCCGGGGAGTGTTTGGTTTTAGTTCTATGAGGATTGGCACTGTTTTCCTTCATTAAAGATTTTAATTCCACTTGGGCTCGGGGGCTTAAGGGGAGTGAGGGGAGGGAGACAAGCTCACAACTGCCTGTAGCTCCAGCTCCTGTAGATCAGCGCCTCTTCAGGCCTCCAGCTGCACCTGTATGCATGTGCACAGACCTGTCCTCAGATACACATATACAGGACCAAAAACATAAAAATAGATCTTAAAAAGAAGAAGGCTGTATCCAAATGTAACTCACAGCTGTGAGGTGAATATTTTCTTTTTTGTCATTCTTTAACATTTCACTTTTTATGTAGGACAAATGAAAATGAGCAAAATTAGTTTTAGTAGATTAATTTCTTGTAATAGCTTAGTTTTTTGATCTGTTAATGCATTCTGGATAAAATTCCATCTGTCATGGGACAAATCTAACATTTCTAAATGCTGCCATAAATTCATGTGTGCTAAACAGACATTGACGATGAACTTACTTGTTTTAGAGAACACAAATCACATAAAATAAGATGCAATTTTGCTTTATGTATTTCCTGGTAAGCGGCTTTTGTGTTGTTACTAATAGGTGGTAGTGTTTTGAGACACTGACTCAACTTTCTAGCCCAAAATGACCCAGAATTCAGTCGTCTTGCCTCAGCATCCTGAGTCCTGGAATTATAGTTGGTAATTATACTTGAACCAACCTTCCTGATACATTTTTGATTTGGGGTTTTTAAATACAGTGGTCTTTAAATCCCCCGACATGATAAAATCAACAATTGGTAAATAGTTAATAGATATGCTTTTAAAAATCATCAATTTTAAATTGTTTTAGTATTCTTTGTCCTTTGTTTGGACAGGATGTTAGGTAGTCAGGTGACTAAACAGTATCCAGTGCCGGCCATATAGCAGGTATAAATGTGGCATACATTAGGCTGTGCCAACCCATGAGCAGAGAGCAAAGAGTTTGTGCTGGAAAATAATAAAGAAGAACCAGTTTGTGAACCACGTAAGGCCCTGCTCTAGGGTTCTCTAACTCTGTGGATAGGAGGCTCTATTGTGATTTTGTGTAAATGACTGATATGTATGGCACACATAGTGTTGTAGAAAGTTTAACTAAAGAATGATTATCATAGGTGAATATCAGTGACTTTAGCTGTAAGCATGAGCAGGAATAGGAGGAAGTTTGCTACAAAGAAAGTTTTCTGAGTTTACCCTTGGGTTGGCAGGACTGAAGGAAGCCTTGGAACCCGTGTAGGTGCCAGACGCCGCTAACTATTATACATTATACCACCCAGCAACATCTCCAGACCCAGATATCTCTTAAATTAGCCATAGGAAGTTCAGGAATTAGGAAAAATACCTTTTGCAGGAGAGGTGATATGGTTTTAGATGTTGAATATGAGGTGACAGTACTGGTAAAGCAAAGATAGCTGACTCCCTGAGTAAAGCAGGGTGGAGCATGCAGATGCTGTTCCCTGGGGATGAGCTGAAAGTGCAGTAGTAAGTAGATTTTTAGAGGGCATTGTGCCAGCTGAGAGTATTAGACAGAGTCCTGCACTCGGGGTGCCAGTGCCTGGAGGAAGGTAGGAGAAGGACACCACTAGAGACACAGACGAAATGGAACACACTAGGGTCAACATAGCACATTGGCCAGAGGAGAAAGAGCTAAGGGAAGGGATCATAGAAAATAACATAAGGGGTGATGCCAAATGCCCTAACATTCATAGAAAGCTAGAAACAGGTCTGTGGCTTTGAAGCTTACTGGTGACCTTCGGAAACAGACTCTGAAGACTGAAGAGTGAGTGGTAGATGAGACAGCAGGTTATCATCAATAAACTGCTTACTAGGGAGATAATGGTCAGATGTAGTGCTGAACAGAGGACAGACAGTTAAGTAAAGAGATACTAGAGGTCTTTATTTTATTGCAGACAGAAATGAAACACTGGTGGACAAAGGTGGAGTGAGGCCAGTGGCAATGCTGAATGGTAGAGGGGCAGACACTAGGAGACAGTGGGATGAGAAGAGATGAAATATTAGCTCACAACAAGGAATAGTGCTTTCCTGAGACTGGAACTTGTTAAAGCACTGATATCTAAGCTGGTATGTAATGTGGATTGCTTTTAGACCATTTAGCAGTATTGGGAGATGCAAAAGATTGGTAAGATGCAGACTTGCAGTCCTTTGTGTGTTAAGTGGGGAGAGAAGAGGTGTGAGTCCCCTGTAACCTGTGGTGGAATAAATGGGCAATGTGCTCTTGCTGCCTACAGGGAAGTGAGATGGTAATGGTCAGAAAAGATCTGATGGGGAAGCGAGTGTCCATGTGGGCTTAAAGGGCTTGGGTTCAGACAGAAGGGCAGCTGGAAACTTGTGTTCTGGGAATAGCGTATCTGCATTACAAACACCAGCCATTTAGGCAACAGATTCTCAGTGACTGTAGAGTTTTGACTTTATTTTATTCTGTTCTAATAGTAACACAGCAAGGAGTATTGCATATGGCCAGGTTTCAGGTACTGATTTATCCGTGCCCTGTGGGTATTCTTTGCCAGCAGCACAGTCACCAAGGTCCTTAATGTTTTTGCTCACTTTATAGAGGAAGAAGTAGAAGTGTTAGTTTGTACCAGCTGCTGTAGTTCATGAGGACTGGAGTTGATAGTCAGCCTGGGCATTTGCCCTAGCTCCAGAGCTGCCCTTAACTTCTCAGCTTTACCTCTGGAGGAGATCATGGGGGACACAGTGCCATATTGGCCAAGGCCAAGTTCTAGAGAGTCCTGAATCCCTTCAGCTGTTAGCTTAGAAATTGTTTCCCCTTAATGAAGAGTCACTGGGCTATTGGAAGAAGCAAAATAAAGTTGTAAGATTGATTTTTCAGGAGCCATCTGGCACATAATGCCTAATAAGTCTCCAGAGCTCTACCTGCCAGCCAGCCTTTGTATCGTGGTGTATCCCAAGGCCCCGGGGTCACACTCACCCTTTATGTACAGGGCAAATGTCTGTCATTTTAGTGGATTTTGAGGCAGGATCTTACTACGTAGGCTAGGTTGGCTTTGAACTTGTCATTTTTCTACCTCAGCCTCCCTAACACTGGGTTTATGGCATGGAACACTATGCCTGCTATGCCTGGCTCATTTTAGGTGTTTTGTTTTGTTTTGTTTTTGTTTTGTTTTGTTTTGTTTTTCTGAGACAGGGTCTCTCTGTGTAGCCCTGGCTGTCCTGGAACTCACTCTGTAGACCAGGCTGGCCTCGAACTCAGAAATCCACCTGCCTCTGCCTCCCAAGTGCTGGGATTAAAGGCATGCACCACCACTGCCCGGCTCATTTTAGTTTTGAAAGGATAAAATATCTCCATTTGAAATGAGATCTGATAATTCCTGTCATAAAGTTGTATTACTTGTGGTAGAAAAATCAAGGAGGTTGGTGCCCCCTTTCCAAAGAGCAGACAGGATGGACATATGTGAATAACGTGTACAGAAAAAAAGAGTCTCTTTCTTTCTTTCTTTCTTTTTTTCTTTCTTTCTTTCTTTCTTTTTCATATTGGTAAGCACTAAAAAGGAAGAAAGGAAGGAAGAAAGGAAAAAAGAAAGAAAGAAATTCCTAATGCTTACCTTTACAACTGCCAAGAGACTTGGGCTCTGCGATAGCATCTGGGCTGTAACTGAGACTGAGTACAGTGGGGAAGGCAAAAGCACTGCCTGATGCCCGGTTCTGAGTCCTAGGAACCCCAAGGAGCATGGCATAGGCCGGTCTATTCTGTGCTTGCATAAGGTGGAAAGCCTAGTCCGTATATCACTCCACAGCTGGGAAAAACAGAGCCAGCATATGTACGAGCTAGCTCAGTTCTGGTCCAGTCAGCTCTCTGTAGCAATGTGGGACTTTCTCTCCTGCCTATTGCTCTGCATGAGTAATACCCGTTATCTGTTGCCTAGCAGGAAGATAACCTACTAAGGGGGGCCTCAGGTGCATATGACGTAAGCACTGTAAGTTTTCTAGAAAGAGTAGGCAAATAACAGAATAGCTGTAAACATCCAAACAAGAAGCTTTAAACAATCAATAGAATTCTTTCACAACAGTAAAAGAAAAATGGAAGAAACGGTCCCCTTAGGGAGACAGTGAAACTGACAGGTTAAAGTGTGTGCGCCTTCAGGAGAATATAAAAACGTAAGTGTGGCGGTGCACATATTTAAGAAGTGACCATTGAAGCATCTCTTGGGGACAGCCGCTACCAAACAGTGTTTGCCCTGATCTTGGATTTGGCCTGGGGCATTTCCTGTTTGTTGAACTTCCTTCAACAGTGTCTCCATTTGTGCGTGGGCTGAGGTAGGGAAGAAGGGACAGAATAGAGAATGGAGTGCGCTTCTAGGGCTAGATTATGTTAACCTTTAGTTCATGTGACAGACAGATGCCAGCTAGTTGGTCCCGAAGGGACTTAGCAGAAAGTGGGAACCTTGATTATTCATGTGGAGACATAAGTCTCTCTCCCCTCCCCCTTAGGAAGAAGGAAGTCTGGGTAGCAAGTCAGAAAACTGCCCAGGCAGTGGTGGCACACCCCTTTAATCCTAGCACTTGGATCTCTGAGTTCAAGACCAGCCTCTAGAGTGAGTTCCAGGACAGCCAAGGACTACACAGAGAAACTCTGTCTTGAAAACAAAACAAAATGAAATTGTGATATCCAAGCAGGTGGTATCTCTGTCTATGTTTCCTTCATGTTGTAAAGTTATCTTTTTAGTCATAGAAGTAATTTTACTCATTCTCTAGTGGCACTGGGTTAGCCCTTAGATGGCTAATCTCTATTTCAGGTGTTGAAGTGTATGAAGTGCTGTAGGTGCTCTCCTCATTACACACACTGCCCTCCAGGAAGCTTGGAGTAAACCATTTTCTCTATAGGCCATGCTTGTCTCCTGGCTTCTTTCGAATTGATTTCTAAGGCCTCTAATTGAATAGACTCCCTTTTTAGCTCTTCAAATCTGCTGGTTCTGAATACTGTTTTGTATGACCAATGTATTTATCCCACCACTAGATGGCACCAGTGTACCTCTGAACCCTATCACTTTTGGGGAGTCCCAGAGCCTTGGAATTATAGCCTGCGTTAACACCCTCCTCCCTAGCGCCCCCCCCCCCCCCCCCTTTAACATCCAGGGACTGAGACAGCTGAAGCCACACCGGTGCTCAGAGCCTCCTGAGTCAGCCATCGTCTGCTCACTTCCATTGTACTCTGTGTGACTCTGGGAGGGAAATTCTAGCAGGCCATGGTCCAGCCACTTGTGGTCTTTTTATAAAAAAATTAAAATATTTAAGCAGTCGTTATTTAAATGCAGGCATTGTATCATTCAAAATAAACAGTTGTTTTGTCTTTTAACACTCCATCTGAACATGCCCTCCCCCTGTGGCTGCTTCTCTATCCGTCTGCGTCTGCATGGCCCTGACAAGACAGCCTTTGGGTCATTTGTGTTCTGAAGATAAACATGCAAACAAATGTTCTGGTACATGCTACTGCACTATTTCCCCCCTTTCTTTAGTGGTGACTAGGGTGGTGTGATGGTTTGTATATGCATGGACTAAGGAGTGGCACTATTAGGAGGTGTGGTCTTGTTGAAGTAGGTGTGTCACTGTGGGTGTGGGCTTTAAGACCCTAGTCCTAACTGCCTGGAAGTCAGTCTTCTCTTAGAGGCCTGCAGATGAAGGTGTAGAACTCTAGCTTTGCCTTCACCATGCCTGTCTGGATGCTGCCATGCTCCTGCCTTGATGATTGTGGACTGAACCTCTGAACCTGTAAGCCAGCCCCAATTAAATGTCCTTATAAGAGTTGCCTTGGTCATGGTGTCTGCTCATAGTGGTAAAATCCTAACTAAGATATGTGTATTGTCATAAATCATAGCTCATGTGTGGGTAGGATGATATGCTGAGAGGCGGAATGGAGAGGTAGAGAGGACATGGGCTTTGGAGTAACAGTGATGTGGTTGAATACCTCCTATGTTCAGCATTTCCTTAATGAGGGTCACATTCACTCCCTGGCGGAGTTTTTGTGAGGAATACATGAAGTTATAAATGGAAAGCTCATAGTGTTGGTGCCTGGCATACTTAGTAGACGCTTGTTAAGTAAGAATTATTTTGGTGACTAGAGAGAGGGAACAGGAATGATTATAGTGCATGAAAGGTTGGATGAGATGTGGCTAGGCAAAATTAGTGCATACTGTTGTTAGCAGAGATCTTGGGGGCTATTGCCAGAGTCATGGTATGGTATTAAGAAACTCTTTAGGTTCTTAGTCCCCTTAATAAAGTAATTTTAGAATAGAGTTGAATGAAAAATTATGAATAGTTTTATTAGTATTCAAAAATTTCCTAGAGCAAGCAAACTGTAAATCCCAGCAGCTGCCTGGAAGAGGAGAATAGAGAGATAAGGACTAACCTGGTCCTTTGAGCTAAGCTGGCATGGAGGTAAGACACATGGTGACCGACAGCCACATAGTGGTGTTTAGAGACAGAAGGAATAAGGAAGCCCAGTGCACCAGAAAAAGCATATTTAGGTTCTGGCCGGCACCCTAAAGAGACAGAAGTGGGAAAGAAGAGCCGCACATTTGTACTTAGAAAGGTGGGCATGCCACAGAGCTCACTGAGGCTCTTGACTGTGCTAGGAGGCAGGAAGGGAATTCTGTAGGTCATTAAAGGGCTCGTTATTCTGCTGTTTCTATAGCATCGTTTAAGATGAGCTCACCTTCCTGGGGGTAATCCTGCCTTCCTGAGGGCTGGTCTGTAGGCTTAGATTTTTCAAAACCACTTTTATTTAGGGTTCTTAAATGCTTCAGCCTCCCTTCTAGCCCACCGATCAGAGGTAGGGGAGAAAGAAGATTAACAGGAAAAGGAGGTTGTGGACCTGTTTAGAAGTAGTTCCTTGGGGCAATTCCATTCTTCGTTGTCAGGATACCAGCATTCCGGTTCAATAGCAAACACCAAACACAGATCAGTAGTGGCGGCTTGATTCAACAGAAACAGCAAGGATTGGTCTGATTGGCACAAGTCAGGGAAAGCAGCCAGAATCACCTGGAATACCATGAGAATTTCTTTGGTTGTGGTTCTATGAAGTGAAGACTAGTGAAGAAGCATGCAAGAGCATCCTTCCATTGCTTGTGGGGTTCCATTTATATTCTTTCTAAACATCACACACCCTCTCAAGTGTTGGTTCTCAGCAAAACATCACATGCCCTCTCACAAAGACAACTTCCAAAAAAAAGGGACACAACAGAGTTGTTCAAGAAACGAGAAATTTCCACTTCATATCCCCCTTTCTGTTCTTTTAAAAAAATTTGTCTTTTTCTCTATTATTAACAACCTACATGCAATAGAAATATGAGAACCATAAGCTAGAATTATTTTAAATAAGTTGCTTGTATAGAACATATCAAACAGTCAAACAAAACAACCTTAAAATGTTATCATTAAATATTCAAACAAAGCAACCTCAAATTTCTATCAAAATATAATAATCAACCAAAAAACCTTAAATTTCTCTCATTAAACAATAGTCAAACAAAACAATCTTAAATTTCTCTCATTATACATCAATCTATTCCAAAGTAAAATATTTAAGACTAGTAGATTGATTATTTATTTTTTTATTGTTATCCCCATTTCCCCTCTTTTTTTTCTCCATTGTTAGATAGAAGAGAAAGATCCCTGATTTAAATGTTTATTTTGTTTTCTTCCTGACCATGTCAGACAACCAAAAACATCCATCCTACTGTTTGGTAATAGGGGAGTCATGTTCTTAAAATTATTTGTCTGGAGGCAAATATGAAATTTTGGATATTGGCCAGATCCTGGGAAAGCTAGCTGTATTTTTTTTTTTTTTTGGTCCAGTCTCTGTTGTCTGTTCAGTCTCTTGATAAGTTCTGTTGGTATTCATATTTTTTCAGTCCTTGTAGATACATAAGAATAGCTACCTCCCCAGCTTAAACTATTGCAGGCTTTCAATCTAATGTCAACTTGTCCTTATAGTATATTGGTTGGCTTATTTCCTCAGCTTTATTGATAACCCAGTGTCTCTCAGCTGCTGTTGTTCCTGTTCCACCAACATAAAAAAATTTAAAGTTAACAGAGCATTATTCAGCTGTCCCTGGGGGATTTTACTCTTCCCTTTTGTTTAATAAACATCTCTTTTAAATTATGATTGGCTCTTTCTACAACTGCTTGTTCTGTAGGATTGTGTGGTGTATATATATATTTATCAGAAATATGTTTTATATTGTAATATGCACAGAATTGCTTTATCTTTTTGGAAACATATGCACGAGCATTATTGGTCTTGATTTGAGCAGGTATCCCTATAATTGCCATTATTTCCAATAAGTGTGTAATTACACAATCAGCCTTTTCAGTACTTAAAGCAGTTGCCCATTGAAACCCTGAGTACATATCAGTGGTATGGTGTATAGACCTTTGTTTTCCAAATTCTGAAAAATTAAAAACATCATTTTTTTTGGTACCACTAAGGTTACTACAAGGAGGTTCTGGAGTTTGGTTGTATAGAGAACATGTAGGACATTTTTTATTATTTCTGTGGCTTATTGCCAAGTGATAGAAGGTTTTTTTTTTTCTTTAAACCTTTCCTGTTAATATGTTTTTCATGAAAATTTGAGTCTTCTAACATATTTTCTATTAGTAATACATCAATTTCCTCACTTCCTTGAGCTAATGGACCATGCAAACCTGTATGAGGCCGAATATGAGTAATGTGTAATGGATGGTTTCTACTTCTGATGGCCTTTGCAACTATGTAAATAATAAGGTTAGTTCTGAGTTATCAGGGACAAATCCAGCAGTCTATATGTAAACAACTCTTTCTGCATATAAAGAAATAGTAATTGTATTAAGAGACTCAGGATAATCTAACAATACCATAAGGATTGCATACAATTCTGATTTTTGAACTGCGGTATATGGACTTTTGATCACTTTGCTTATTTTGTATGATTTATAACCTGCCATCTCCATCAGGTTTGTGTCAGTATAGAATGTTGGTGCCTCTGGATTTGGTGTTTTCTTTACAATATATGGAAGAATCTAATTAGTTCTTTTTATAAACTATATATGTTTGCTTTTCGAATATTTGTTATTAATTTCTCCCAAGTAGTTACTACAAGTTCTTGCTAATTTTCATTGATTACCATAATGACATAATCTCAACATTAGGCAGAGGTACTACAATTTCAGCTGGATCTGTTCCTGACAATTGATGTAGTCTTATTCTACCTTTTGTAATTAATTCAGAAATCTTTTCTACATGTGTCTTCAGTTTTTTACTTTGCTTATGAGCTAAGATATCTATTCCATAATATTATTTTCCCTTTACATACTGAGCCCAGTAGGAGAATGAGTTGAAGGAAAAATGACCAAAATACAATCAAGTTTAGGATCAGTTCTATCTACATTTGTCTCTTGTAGTCTTTGTTCTACTAGAGTTAATTCTTTTTCTGTTTCAGCTGTTAGACATCTTGGACTGTTTAAATTTGAATCTCCTTGTAATGTTTGAGAGAACTGTGTATAAACCTGAAGTGGCCAATCTGGATTCTAAGACTTTTAGGAAAGTATACTAATGTTAGTTCCTGTATCCACCAAATCTTTTATTTCAACACCATTCATTTGTATCATTAATTTGAGTCTTTGATCATTAACTGCTATTTGCTAGAACACACATTTTCCAGTACTCCCCAAAGCCCCGTTCTTTCAACTAGAATGACCTTGCCCTTTATGTAAAGAAACAATAACAGCTGCACAATTTTATCGCTGCATTAATTGGCATCTCCTTTTTCATATATATCATAATTTATATATCTTCCTTGCTATTTCCATTTATAATACCTCGATGCACAATAAGTTTTCCCAAGATTATTCCTATTATCCTTGAAGGTAAAGGATCATAAACACCTTAAACAAGTTAAAGTGGTTAACTTATAACATTCAACTATTGGGGATAGTGTAAGAGGTGTATCTATGGCCAGATCCAGAGTGCATCTATAAGATCAGAAATGCTTAGTTTTGATCTTCTTGTCCACTTGGTACCTCCTGGCTGACCAAAGGAAGATGGTTCATATAGTTTGCTGTAGGGTCTTGATCTGAAAGGCCCCTCAGTTCATTTCCCAATGGCAAGAGGTTATCTCGTATGAATCTTTTGGACCTACCATCTTTAGACCAATGTTTGCCCTTTCCACAGTAGCTACAATACCCTGGAAGCCTTTGTGTTTCATAGCAGCCAGAACCTGCTTGTTCTCGTCTATGATTCGCCATATTCTCTAGATTTAATGCACTTGCTATTTTGAGCCCTGAATCTTTTATTCTTACAACTTCTTTGGAAATGACCAAATTCATCACAAAGCATTGGGCATTTTGATTCCTGAGACTTCTAGCTATGGCTTGCCCTATGATATTGGCATGATGCTCCTGAAGGCCAATACCAATTGTCTCTCTTATCCATTTGTGTATTGGGGCTCCTTGTGCTTTCAATGGATTGATTGTTCTCTTAAATTCAATATTTGCATTTTCAAATGCCAAGATCTCTGTCAATGTACTGTCTGGTTTCAGGGTCGGATATGGTTCTATTTATAGCTGAACCCAATCTATAAGAAGTCAGTGTAAGGCTCTGCAGGGCCATGTATGACCTTAGTAAATGAGGTGGATTTTCCCCCTGGCTCCTCAGTTATATCCCAAGCTCTTAAAGCAGCAACAGAACATTGTTCGATTATGACATCATCAGATCAGATTTGTGCAGAGACTGGGAAAGCTGAAAGTACCTGTGTAGCCTCAGGCAACGATTTGGTGGTGCACTTGGCTGAATACTAACCTGCCCTGTGATGCCTCCTGCTCTTCCTGGCCCCTAGTCTCATGGAGGTGCTCTGGGCACCTATAAGTGAAAGTACATGGTGCAGGGCAGTGTTGTCTTCCAGCCTAGTTTGCTTCCCTCTTTCATCATGTGGTAAATTCCCAGTCTCAGACACCAAGCCTGAACCCTGTTTTTCTCCCATTGGCTCTTTTTGTTTTCCATGCACTTCAACCTGTATCAGCACACTGTCCAAGTGCATAACCAACTGTGCAATCCTTTCCAACACAAGAGAATTGAGTGAACCTTCTGAGTTTTCAGTTTTCCCCATAATCTTTTTCAAAATGGTATACATGAACCAAAACCAGAGAGCCCCTCCAGGAGCAAGGCAGGAAACCACCCAGTGGCAGTTTCTCGTATTTGGCCGTCCTCCTTCCACACCGTTGCCCAACCTGTCAAAACTTGCCGATTCCTCTACTATAGTAGCAGCAGAATTACCCATTATGCCTAGGCCATGTTGGGTGCCACCTTAGGCTTAGATTTTCAAAACCTACTTTAGTTAGGGTTCTTAAATGTTGCAACCCCCCTTCTAGCTCACTGATCAGAGGTAGGGGATAGAAAAGAAGGTTAAAATAGGAAGGGATTGTGGACCTGTTTAGTAGTTCCTTGAGGCGGTTCTACTCTTCGTTGTTTGGATACCAGCAGTCCAGTTCAGTAGCAAGCACCAAACTCAAATCAGTAATGGTGGCTCAGTCCAACAGAAATGGCAAGGCTTGGCTGAATCAGGATGAGTCAGTGGAAGTGGCCAGAATCAGCCAGAAGATGAGGAGAGGTTCTTTGATGCATTTCTCTTTACAAAGTCCAGAGAAGACCAGCGAAGAAGTGAAGTATCTTACAAATAGCAATGCAAGAATGTTCTGTCACTGTCTGTGGGGTTCCATTTATATTCTCTCTAAACATCACACACCCTCTCAAGTGTCTGTTTTCAGTAAAACATCACATGCCCTCTCACAAGACACCTTCCAGAAAAATATCACGTAACACACCTGAGTTGTTAAAGAAACCAAAAATGTCCACTTCCAGTGGTCCCTTAGCCAGGTCTGTGGGCTAACGTTAAAGGGAGGAGGCAGTGGCATGTCCTAGAGGCAATACTGCAAGTCTTGGGGACACATCAGATTTAAAAGACTTGGCAGGGAAGAGGTAGACATAAAACTTCTCAAGCGGTTCATATATTAACATTGAAGCAGTCTCATTTTGGTATCTTGAATTAAATATTATTAAACTTAAAAAATATGTAGCCACCAGAACAAGTAATGAAGCTATGCTTTTACCCACCTGACAGCTCTGGGCTGAGTCATAGTGATCTTGGAGCTTAAAGAATTCAGCTGTATTTTGAGGACTTGTATGGAAGTTTTGAGGCTTCTTGACTTGTTTATTACATATATATTGTAGTGTGTGTGTGTGTGTGTGTTACACATGTACGTGCGCGCACATGCATGTGTGACTGACTTAGCGTGCATGTGGAGATCAGTAGACAACCTGCAGGAATTGTTCTTCTCCTTTCATCTTTAGGTAGTCTCCTGTCAGTGAGTATCAGGATGGCTGGCTTACGAGCTTCTTGGCTGTGTGCCACATAGAGACGTAGATCTGAGATGTGTGCCCCAACAGCTGGCTTTTTTTTTTTTTTTTCCTTTTTTTCTTGACCTGGGTTCTGGGCCATCAAACGCAGGTTAGGTTGTCAGGTTTGTGGGACAAACGCTATTACTTGCTGAGCCATCTCACTGGCCCCATCAGTCATTATTGATAATCATAGTTTAAGTAGTAATTTAAAAACAAAGTAAAAGAGATGCCAAGCATTGTCCACAGTTCTTCAAATTCTAAAGACCTCCATTGAGAAATAAAAATGATGATGTTGCAGAGAGTCGGCTGATAGCAACTGGAAGACCCTGGAGTTTAAAGCTCAGCAGAGCGTCGGCTGATAGCAACTGGAAGACCCTGGAGTTTAAAGCTCAGAGCTCTGCATGAGTCCAGGGCCAGGGTACTTAAAGGTCTCTATCTTCCTGGTCACCTGGTATTGATAGATGCAAACTAATAGTTAACTGATCTTGAGATTTTCATTGCATGCAAATTATTAAAACAACTGCAAAAAATAACCAAAGGTAAAGGATTTAATAAGAACCATATTAACACTTTATATTAGATTAAATCATATGTCTGAATTTTTATTAAAAATTAATATACTGAATATAAAACATTGGCTGGTTTTTGGAACTTAAAAGTAAGTAAGAAACTTCATTTGACCAGGGTGGCCTAGAGCTGTATTATAGGTGCTGTTATTTGCATTATTTGCTAATCTTTTCTCGTGGATTAAAAAGTAAAGTTTTCCTTTTGTGTTTTGATTTTATATAGCCTCTTTTAAAAAAAAATCAACCTGTGGGGAAGAATATTTGTTTTTGTTTGTTTGTTTGGTTGGTTAGTTTATTTTTTCTGTTGAGGCCCATATAGGAGTTTGCAGTATTCCTAATTTAGTCCTAGAATTCAGTGAGATAGTCTTCATTCCAAGTGAGTTAAAATTCATTGCCTCTAACCTGCCATCTTGGACGGGACTCCTACATTATAAGTACTACTTTGTATAGAAAAAAACTGCTGCTGGTTATGTTAATGCATGGCTGATCCTGGCACTTGAGAGGCTCAGGCAGAAGGGTCCATGAGTTTGAGACCAGTTTGGGCTGCAGAATTGAACCTTTGAAATAAATCATAACCAAAGCCAAGAAAACAAGTAAAACCCAGATATGTCTTTGTTGCAGAGATGTTAAAAGCAAGAGTGTACCCTAGAACTGACGAAATGCAGCTTGAAAGTCAGGATTGGACTTGGGTCTTTTTAGGTTGTGTCACGTTCAGGGAGTGTGTTTTGGTGCCTTGAATCATTCTTATCATTCATTCGTTCAGTAGCCAGATGAAAGCTAAGTGGTGAGCTGTCTTTATGTGGCAGTCCCTTTGTTCCGGGCCGCAAACTAGTTTCTTGCAAGTCTCTACTCCTCTTCCCACCAGTTGCACACCACCCTGGCAGCCTTCACCTAGCTCCCAAATCTGTTCGGCATAAAGGAAACCCTTGGTTATTTATTGCCTCCTGTGAATTGAGAGAAATGTTAAGTTGCCCTAGGATATTTGCTTTGGAAGTCTCTGCCCTCCCTGTGGAGCAGCTTTTTTTTGTTTGGTTGGTTGGTTTTATTTATTTTTTGTGATACAGGTTAGGGAGGAGGGGTGTGGAGGTAGCTCCTCCTCTGCCTGTGAGGAAGATGGAGATAGATGCTGAGCGTATCATTGCCTTTCCCACTACTCTCCCTGCCTATGTTCAGTCTGTAAGAAAGTAGTTTCCATCCACCACTGGCTTTGTGACTGGAAGGAAAACAAACTTAACTCATAATAGATGCCTTTCTGACTAATGCCATTGAATTTTTACCAGTTATAGTTCCTTTTGACAGGGTCTATTGAATTTTAAGGAAACCCTGTGATGCAAAGAATGTTTTTGTAGTTACCTGTTTTTCAAATTGCAGCCAGTTTCTGACCCTATGTTTTCCAAGTGTTTTGCAACCATGCCTACACAGATACATACCTGGAAGGTTGTTCTTGGTTAAATAGTGGAGGTTGTCTTCGGGAATGCGGATAAAAGCAGAGCTCTGTCCTTATGTTTGTGATATACCGATCAGCTGTGAGTCTGCTGATACTTTGTAAAGGTTTACGTTTTCCATCATTAATTCCAGGTTTAGATTAATTAATTACTTTACTATGCATTGGTCTTTTACCTGCATGTGTGTTTGAAGGTGCCAGATACCCTGAAATTGGAGCTACAGACAGCTGTGGGCTGCCATGTGGGTCCTAGGAATTTAACCCTGGTCCTCTGGAAGAGCAGCCAGTGCTCTTAACCGCTGAGCCATCTCTCCAGCCCTAATTCCAAACATAAAGGCCTGTAAACAAAGCTGCCTATTGCCTCTTCACCTAGTGTATTAATAATATTAATGTAGCAATGCTCTCATTATTATAATAACTTTGAAACTTTCATGGAAAATTTTATCTCCACTGAATTTCCCACAGTTAAACTCCAACACAAAGCAAATGTTATGTACAGTTCTGAATTCTGCATAGAAGTGTATTTTTTGGTAGTATCTTAAACATGTTCAGATTGTATCTTCTAAATATGTGTATGTGTTTGAATAACTCTGACTTTTGATATTTGCAGCTTGGGGTCTGGTTTTCTCTAGGCTGTGCCTACTTGGCCTTGGAAGACTATGGTGGCTCAGCGAAGGCATTTCAGCGTTGTGTGATCCTAGAACCTGATGTAAGTTTGTTTTGCCCAATTTCCCTATTTCAGCTCCTTTGTCTTTAAGTTATCTGAGTTGTACTGCATTTTCAGTAGCTGGGCTAAGTTCTTTTACTTACTTTAGTGTTTTACAGACATCCGTGTTGTAATCTGCATTGCTGCTCTGTCAACTTTTTATTGACAGGCAATGTTCCATTGTTAGGGCAGGTCACATGTACATTTGCATCTTTTCTACATTGGTTCAGTTTCTGAAATGCTTCTGCCTTTAACGTTTGTTTGCTAGTTTTTGGTAGATTTGTGTTTCCGTTTCTGTTGAGTGTATACTAGTGATAGAGCTGCTGGATCATGTGGTCCAATGTTAGAGGAACCCGCAGACTTTTCCAGAGGACATTTTTTAATATACTTGCCAGCAGTGAGTAAGGATTCCAGTTTCTCAGCATCTTTGCCATCACATGCTACTTTCTCTTGGGTGGAATTTCATGACTTCAATGTATATTTCTTTCTCTCTTTTTTTTTCCCTTTATTTTGTTTATTTCGTGTATATGAGTACAGTGTAGCTGTCCTCAGACACACCAGAAGAGGGCATCGGATCCCATTACAGATGGTTGTGAGCCACCATGTGGTTGCTGGGAATTGAACTCAGGACCTCTGGAAGAGCAGTCAGTGCTTTTAACTGCTGAGCCATCTCTCCAGCCCAGTGTATATTTCTTAATGGATAATTGTGTTGAGTATTTTTGCATTTGCTTATTGGTTGATTTAGTGTCTTCTTTGGGGAATGTTTATTCACATCCTTTGCCAGTGTAAAAATTTTGATCGTTGAGTTGTAAGGACTCCTTTTACATTGTCTATAAGGCACCTTATGAATGGTAGACAATGCCCTCCAGTTTTTGTGTTTTTACTTTTCTTAAAAGATTTTTTTTTTGTGTGTACAAATGCTTTGCCTGCATGTATGTATGTTCACCATGTATGTGCCTGGGGTTGGAAGCAGATGAGGTCAGAAGAAGGCATCAAATCTCTGGCATTGGAGTTACTCGTGGTGTAAGCCACCATGCCGGTTCTGGGAATCAGACTTAAGTCCTCTGCAAGAGCAGTAAGCGCTCGTGACTGCTGAGCTGTCCCTCCAGCGCCTTCTCACTTTCCTAATAGTGCTCTTTAGAATACAACAATCACACATTTTATTTTATGGATGTGGATGTTCTGCCAGCACATACATCTGAGCATTTCATACATGCCCCCAGAGGCCAGAATAGGGCATCAGATCCCCGGAGCTGGCGTTAGAGACAGTGGTGAGCTGCCATATTGGTGTTAGAGATTGAACCTGGGCCCTCTGCAAAAGCATCAAGTGCTCTTAACTGCTGAGCCACCTCCCCAGCCCCTCTCTTGCTTTGTTTTTAAGATCAACTTATTTTCGTGCGTCTGTGTGTGTGCCTGTGTGTGCTCATGCTTGCTTGAGTGCAAGTGCCACCTGTGTGGAGGTCATGTGACAGCTTGTTGAAGCCAGTTCCCTGCTTTTACCATGTGTGTCCAGGGATTGAGCTGAGGTTGTCAGGCATGGTGTCAGATGCCTTTACCTGCTGAGGCGTCTTTTTAACCCTTATTTTATTATTCATTTGTGTGTGTGTGTGTGTGTGTGTGTGTGTGTGTGTGGTGTATGTATGGCATATGTGAAGGTCAGAGGACAGCTCTCTGGAGTTGGTTCTCTCTTCTGAGTTCTGGGGATCCAGCTCAGAACCTCAGGCTTGTACAGCAAGGGTTTAACCTACTGAGCCATCTCACTGGCCCCAAAACTATGATTTGAATTTTTGGAGACCAGGTCTTGTTATTGTCTATGCTGTCCTGGATCTCATTATGCAGTCAAGCTGGCTGGCCTTGATCTCATGATCTTGCTGAATGCTGGGATTACTGCAAGGCCATACCCAGTGATGATATCTTACTCATCTGTTATTTTTCCTTTGTTTCTGATCCATCTCTAAAGCTAAGATCTCATGACTGACCTCCGCCCCTCCCCCCTTTTCTTTCATTACTGGAGCTTGAACTCTGGGTTATTGGGGGCTGCTTGACCACTGAGCTGATCTACCTTTTCTTCTAAGAGTTTGTGTAGTGTCAGCTCTAGACTACCTTAAGTTTTGTTTATAGCGTAAGGAAGGGTTTAATTTCATTTTGTTTTATATGTAGATATCAGTTAGATTTCATCAGCTGTTGTCTGTGTGCTAAGCACCATTCACAGAAGCTTTGAGGGGAGGTTTAGGAACAGTGAGTATGGTCAGGCAGGGGCTGTGCATGCCTTTAATCTCAGCACTCAGGAGGCAGAGGACAGCCTGGGCTACAGGACAGCCAGGACTGCACAGAGAAATCCTGTCTTGAAAAGAACCAAAAACAAAAAAAGTAAGAAAGAGAGAGAATGGTGAGCCTGAGCACCAAGATGGTTCTCTTTCACAGTTGCTTTGGCTGTTCAGGGCTCCTTAGTTTTCCATATTGAATTTTAACATCAACTTCTGCAAATAAATAAATAAATAAATAAATAAAAATAAAAAAGGTATCTGAGATATTACTAAGGGTTTCATCTCATCTGCACAGCAGTGTGCCACCATGAACGTGGAGAACCTAAATCTTGTGCTCTTCCCTCCTTTTTCTAAGATTAACTACCAACCAGATGCCTGCCTTCCCTCCCGCCCGCCCGCCCTCCCTCTGTGTTTTTGTGTGTTAGGAGATCATGTACATGGCATGGCATGGCATGGCATGGCATGGCATGTGGAGGTCAGAGGACAACCCTCATGTGGAGTTGATTTTTCTCCTTTTACTTCGTGGGAATCAGTGCTCAAATGCAAGTTGTTAGGTCTGGCAGCGAGCACCTTGACCTGCTGAAGCACCTTGCTAGGCTCCTGCTTCCTCTTCCGTTTCTTCATTTCTCCCCCTTCTCCCCTCTTTCATCCTACAAACAAGCGATGCAGATATTCTATGACAGAAGAATTATTAGCCATAACCTTACTGCATTCGAGTCAAAGCCGAGCCTCCGTGTATCTGACCATAATTCTTGCTCATTACGTAGAGTATTACTGTAAATGGTCCACAAAAAACTTACATGAAAATTATGAACAAAAATGAAAGATTATGTTGCAGACTATGTTGCAGATGTTTGATACCATCCCGAACGGACTGAGCTTTCTAAATCATCACGTTTGGTCTTTACAGTGTGCATGTAACCTACTGTGGTTGGTTAGATCTCTCCCTCTCACTGTGTGTGTTGGGGAGCATTCCATGTCTGAGTGTGTATGTACCTGTGTGTGAGTATCTGGAGGCCATAAGTTGGCATCGTTTGTTTCCTTGAGCCTGGAGCATCAGCTCTAGAGACTGCTTGCTGACTCCCAGTTCAGGGTTACAGGAGCACATCAATCACCACACTGTGCTCTGCACATGGGCTCTGGGCTTCCAAACTCAGGTTCTCTTGTACATGCAGTGAGTACTTTACTCAGCGATCATCTGTGCAGGCCCTGCAGTTAGCTTTTATAAATGTCTGAAATGCTAAATTAACCTTTTTGGGTCTAATGAGAATGAAGAAGAGCATATTGATAAGAGGCATTTGCTTAATGGACCCGTGCTTTTCAGGGTCATCTTTCGTCTCAAAGGCACAGTAACTGTAGCTTTGAAATAGTGACCAAGGATCGCCTCCTTCACTTTCCTCCTTGTCCTTTTAGTGCAGTGTAACAAGGACTGCACATGGCCAAGTGAACAGTCTCCGCAGTGTTTAAAATAAGATGTCGAAAACTCCGTTGCCCCCCAGCAGTTCCCTCATGTCCTCTCTCCTGTCACCATGAACTCCTTCTCCTGGGTCTCTTAGTAGCTATGCTATAAAGTTTTTCTTTATATGTTATTTGTATCTTCATATTAATTGTACATTAGGAACTTATTCAGATTTCTTTGACTTGGGATATATTTCAGATTTTGTATTCTGCTCTGTAATAGCAGGATTTCTTTGTGATGGCTTGTTGTGACATCTGTAATGTGTGCATGCCTCATCCTGTTAAAGGGTCTGCATCACTTTTACAGTAGTGTGAATAACCCTGTTGTGGAGATTTTACACAAATCTTTATGTGGGCATAGTTTGTAAAAACCTGAATTGAGATTGCTTGATCCTGTTGGAAGTA
This sequence comes from Rhynchomys soricoides, assembly GCA_019843965.1. Classification (NCBI taxonomy): domain Eukaryota; kingdom Metazoa; phylum Chordata; class Mammalia; order Rodentia; family Muridae; genus Rhynchomys; species Rhynchomys soricoides. The sequence continues at coordinate 18,085,286 of JADRCH010000014.1, read as the reverse complement.
CTGCTGGGTTTAAATTTTATTTTGTAGTATATTAACAGAACTTAAAAAAATAATTGCTTTTGTATATTAACCCTGTGTATTTTGGACCCAGCTCCCCTCTGGTGTATAATACCTATTATATCTGCCTCTATGATTGTTTTTTTAACCTTTTTAAAAAGGTAATATTTTTTCTTTATATATGCCTTTCTTGGGGACTTTTAAACTTTTTAGGCTTATAGACTTCAATAAGTTTCATCAAATTTGAGAATCTTTGGCCATTGTTTCTTCAATGTACTGGTGCTGACAATTGAACTTGGGCCTCACACCTACTACACAAGCTCCGACTGAGTTGCCAGGTCTCTCTTTCTCCTCACCTTCTGCACTCTCATTTTAAGAATCTTATGCTCCTGAGCTGTCCGGCCTCTTTCCCTGTCATATGTCCCAGTGCTCAGCCTTCAGGGCGAGAGATGCCCCTCCTGTAATCCCTGCAGGCCAGGCAGAGCATCCCTTGAGCTAACTGCCACGGGAGTTGAAGCATTTCCTTTCCCTTTGGTCCTCTCAGCAGCTGTCCTGCACGCAGTCAGTCCTGTCCTTGTCTTCATGCTTTCTGAGTCTTTGAATATACTTTAATAAGCATTGTCAAGTCCTTTCGTGTGTATGTCAGCAGTTCTTGCATTTTTGTTCTATTTTTGTTAATCTTTCCTTTAGTTATGGGTGAAAATTTCCTGCTTCTTTGCATCTTTACCAGTTTATTTAGCCCTCCCTCCTTCCCTCCCTCCTTCCCTCCCTCCTTCTCTCCATCCCTCCCTCCGTCCCTCCCTCTCTCTCCTGCCTTCCATCCTTCAGTTCTCTTTTTGTTTGAGACTGTATCTTCCCTACATCGCTCATGTGGGCCTTGAACTTATGGTGTAGCCCAGGCTGCCCTGGGCTCACCTGGGCTCCTGTCCTCCAGCCTCTGCCTCCATAGTGTTGGAATTTGCCTCCTGCCAGGCTACATTGTGTGTGGCTATTAAGTGTCTGCATTTCCTTATTTTCCCTCTGGTAGACCGAGTTTTATTTTGGCTTTCAGTTAAGGTACTTGTGGATTATCTTGAGTTAAGCTTTGTTAGGATAGATTCGGGGATGCCGTTTTCTAGGGTGTAACTGACCTTCTGTTGAGTTGAGTGTCATGGTTAGACAGTCAGAACTCTATTCCTGCTTGGTCAGACCTTGAAACTCCTGGCACTGCATGGCCTCCAGAATTTTCATTCAACACAAAGCATTTTGACAGTTGAGTTTTTTCTTTTTCAGGTCTTAGAAAATTTTGCCATGTAAAGCTTTTTGTCCGGCCTTGGACAAAGGCTTGGGGGCTTACTGAACTTTCTAGAACTTACTCTTGTACCTCTCTCCCGTGGTGCGTACGTAGCTGCAGATTCCAGCTGCTTTCTCAGCCCTGCAGCCTAGTCCCCTTTCTTCATCCCAGTGGTTTTGCTTGCTGTGACCAGTGTCTGCCTGTCTGTGTGGGAGCCCTGAGTGCGTCTGTGGACAGAGGCCATGCTGACTGCTGACACACTTTAGTGCTTTCTCCCCTCCAGGGTCACTCCCAGGCTGCTGCTGTCTGACTTCCCAAACAGTTCTTATTTTGTCTGCTTTGTAGATTTTTATGGTGAGAAGGCTAGCCAGTTACTAGCTTTGCCACATCTGGAAAGGGCAGTCAGTACCATTTAATTTTAAAATCCTGTATGTGGCAGTTAGGAACCATATTTTATTAAAAAATAGAACAAAGTAAAATTCATAACATTCTTATTAGAATCAATATTTATGTAAGTCTTGATTTTACTCAAATACATTAAGTAGACATATTAGTTAAATTATATTGTGAATTTCCAACTATTTTCTATGTCAAAACTTGAAAATAAAAATTGAACTGAACTCTGTGTCAGTGCTGTGATGGCTGTGTCATTGGTTTAGGTTTTTAAAATTTTTTTGTAAGGCATAAAAATAAAGTTTAGTTTAGCTTTGTGCCTTTTTTTCTTTCAAATACATTATTAAAATTAGGATTTTTTTTTTTAAGGGTACATAACAGACTAGGAGAATGGGTTATATTTTGGTTTTAGCAAGTGTCTTACCTAAGAACATTCTCTAACTGGATTATCTATTATTTTAGAATGCTGAGGCTTGGAACAATTTATCCACTTCCTATATTCGATTAAAGCAAAAGTAAGTACATGAGACAAATGTGAAGAACTTGACTTTCCCTTAAGATTGTGAGGTTTTCTCCAGCCGAATACTTAAATCTGTCTCTCCTATCCTTGTACATAAATTAGAACAACCTAATTAACCTTTGAATTCTAATTGTATAGATATGTCTTGAAAATATTTAATGTATGATGAAATATACATTATAAATAATAAGATAAATATCTCTTGAAATTGGTATTTACTGCAAAGTTTTTCTCCCTAAATATCATTATATAATTAAACCAACAGACCTTTAGTTGGTCAACTCAGCTGGTAGTTTTCTTATTAACTGCTTGTCTAAGACATTTTTATGAAATGTAAATATCACCCTTTTTTCTGGAGATGCTGATTTAAGAAATAAAACAATCTGCAATACTATCGTAAAAATTGGTAAGGGATACAAGCCGTGTGTGGTGACATGAGATGCAAAGGGAGCTGTGGTAGAGCAGGTGCCCATGTGTTCACCTTTGTGTTGGGAACTTAGCCCTGTGAAGGTCTCGGAAGAGAAGGTTTGTGGTCCTGGTTCAAAGGTGCTCGTCTCAGACTGAAGCTAGGTTGGAAAAGACCGAAGGACACCTTTTGGGCAAAGGAAGTGATGTGGCCAAGTGCAGCGACAGAAATGAGTGGATTACTTTAGGAGGTAGCGGTAAAATAATAGTCCAGCTGTCTGTGGAGTAGTGTGAGCGCTCTAATGAAAAGGAAGGACAGAAAAGTAGGTCGCTCCACTCACTGTGTCTCCCCATCACTGAAATGTCGAAACCATCCTGTTGGGAATAGCTGCAGAGTTTGGTAGGGAAATCAACAGAGAAGCGTTTAGGGAGATGTTCAGGAGGCGGTGTATGAGGCAGGGTAGAGAGAGAACCAGAAGCTGGGAAACCAGATGAGCAGTCCAGACATGAGGAACTAGAGTGGAATAAGAAAGGGCAGGTGCCAGCAGCAGCCCAGGATATGGGAGAGAAAAGGATTGCTCCTGCAGAGCATTAATGCATTGATGAAGGGGGAGCTTTCCGTTTTTACTTAGCCTTATTTTCTGACTTGGTATCTGTTGCGAAGACACAAAATATTCCAGAAGATATTAAGACCATTTTACATTGAGATCATGAAATGCTTCCTGTGCCCTTAGATGTCACTTTGTTCTACCACTCTCTTAAAAATGATACTGTTCTTGATTGCAACGGACTGTGTTAATGCTGGGTGCCTGGTGCCTAGGGCAGTGGGAGTTGGTTATAGTGGGATCTGGTCAGGTTTTTCTGAGATAATCCTGTATGTAGTGAGGCTCTTTTTTTAAAAGGAGATTCATTTATTTTTACTCTGTGTATTTGAGTCTTTGCTTGTGTGTTTGTATACCATGTTCATGCCTGGTGCCCACAAAGGCCAGAAGAGGCCATTGGAATCCTCTGGAACTGGACTTATAGATGGTCATGAGTGCCCTGTGAGTGCTGGTAACAGAACCCAGGTCCTCTTCAAGAGCAGCCTGAATTGTCCTGTTTTCATTTATTTGCTGTGACTCTAGACATAAGTAATGTTTGATTCCTGAAATTATTCCAGAGATAAATAATTACTGTTCCCCTCCAAACAATGTTTATACCCTAAAATGGTCTCATCTGTTCTTTTGGGGCCACTGCAGTGCCCTTTTCTCCCTTTTGTCTGATCTCCCCAGGTTCCAGGACCCTTGGAAGCATTTCCCATTTTGTGAATAACTTTCATAGTCTAGCCTCTTCACCATGTGTGCTGGATCAGTGACTCCTAAATGGAGCTTCTTGTGCAGTAGGTCTTCCTACCAAGAGAGGAGCACAAACCATTCGTTTCAGTGTTTCGTGTGTGAACGTGTGTGGAGGACATATGACCGCTCTGGGGTTATCTAAAGAAACAGCCATCCACTCCTTTGACACAGGGTTTCTCATTGGCCCAGAGCTCACAAAGTAGGCTAAACCGACTGGCAAGTGAATCCCAGGGATCCTCTGGACCCCACCTCCCCCAGCCGAGATTATAAGTAGACATCACCATACCCATTATTTTTATGTAAGACTGGGGATCAAACTCAGATTCTTGTGCTGGCAAGATGAGTGCTCTGCACACAAAGCCAGCTGCCTACTACCCGCCTCAGTTATAGTTTTGGGCTCAGGAATCTGTGATTGGGGGCATACAGATCTCCTGTATCATTGATTGTTGCCTGTCCAATTGCTCTTCAGGAAGATGACTTGATGCCCACGCCTTTGTAAGTAGGGGAACAGAGGAGTCTCAGTCCTCTCAGTTGTTGAAAAGGGAAACCGTGGGAAGAGATAAAGAAAGGAGGAGACAGGCCAGGCAAACATTCTGTTTGCATTTTGAAAACTACTTTTTTTTTCCTTTTTGAAATTTCTTTTTTTTACAAGGAAGGATCCTTTAGTAGTTCTTTAAATTAGGATCAGTCAATACTACCTTAGTCTTTGTACATTTAAGTGTGTTTGACTTTGCATTTCCTTTTGAGTGGCAAGTCTAGCTGGTTGTGAAAGTTTAGGCCAACTTAATTTCACTTGGCATGTTAGCAGTGTTGCATATTTTATTGCTTTCTGTCATCTTGTTGCTGATGAAATACCTGTTTTCCAGTTGTTATTCTTTTCTAAGTATTAGGATATCTTTATGTTTTATAATTTTACTTTATATGGCTATATTGCTTAGAATATTCTGTATACTTTTTTGACCAAAGAATTTGGATCTTTGCTTGGTTCTGAAAAACATTTAGCCGCCATCTTTGATACATAGCATCTTGCCATTGACTTGCATTCCTGTACTCTGGAAATTCTATCAGATTTATATCTAAGTCTTATTCTTTCTTCTGTTTCTTCACTCTTTGTTTATTTTTTTAATCTGAATTTTGGCAAGCTCCTCAGTGTTCTTGTCCAATTCACCAGTTTTCTCTTGAGTAGCATATAACATAGTATAAGACACATGCTGAGTGCTGTTTGTTCTTCTGTTCTTTTCCAGGGTAAACCCTTGCCTATCCCTGGGCATGTTTTGAAACAAATATATTCACAGGCTGAGTAGATTATTTCTTCTCCTCCTCCTCCTCCTCCTCCTCCTCCTCCTCCTCCTCCTCCTGCTTCTTCTTCTTCTTTCTGGAACTTTTCAAACAAAATTAGTTTTTGTTGTTCCTCCTTCCACTCCACCCTTCCCTCTGTCTGTCCAGGTATCTGCCTTTAAAATGTCATGTATGTCCTTTTGCACACATGCCCCACACTGCCTACCTAACACCTCCTGTTCCCCTCTGACGGGCTCCTATTTTTGATAGATTACTTAACAGTAGCTTAGGATCTGAAGAGATGGCTCAGTGGTTAAGAATGCACTGGCTGCTCTTCCAGAGGACCTGGGTTCAATTTCTAGTACTCACATGGCAGCCCACAGCCATCTGTAGCTCTAGTTTCAGGAGATCTGATCCCTTCTATTGGCCTCCACAGGCATCAGATGTGGTTATGGTGCACAGACATAGAGATAGGCAGGACCACCCATACACATAAAATAACAAGAAAAAAATACTCAAAAAATTGACCTTAAATTTAATAATTTTATGTCCTATTGGGTAATTCTGTTCACTGTCCTATCTTTGTATAGACTCCCCCCCCCCCCAAGTTATAGAATTTGTTTTGTAGATTTATTTAGAGGGTGAGATTTTTGTTTTGTTTTGTCCTCGTGTTTGCCCTGCTTCCCAGGGATTTCAGCCTTACTTGGTGGTGTACTCTAGGTTGGAGTCTGGAACTTGAATCTACCATTTCTTGGGGCAATGTTGAGGTTGATTCCTTGTTACAGTGTTCTTGTTTGTAGTAAATAAATTAGGGAAGAGATTTCCATAGAGTACTATGTGTCCCTCAGGTCATTATTGATCTGTATGGGGAACCTTGGTGATTTTGTGTTATTTGGGCATCTGATTCCCAAGTGATGTATTAATACAAGATGGAAGAGTAGCTATTCACATTCATGTTCATATGTGCTAACCTTCCACAGAGTCAAAGCTTTTAGAACTTTACAGGAAGCTCTCAAGTGTAACTATGAACACTGGCAAATCTGGGAAAACTACATCCTCACCAGCACCGATGTCGGAGAGTTTGGGGAAGCCATCAAAGCTTACCACCGGCTCCTGGACCTACAAGACAAATACAAAGATATTCAGGTAGGAAAGTCACATTTTATTATTTTAGCTTGGGTTTGCACTAAACCTCTATTCTGTAATGTAAGTTGTTTTCTTTACTGTGAAACACATGTAGTATATGTAAACAGCGTTTTTGTTTGTTTTTTGTATAGATAGAGTTTATTTAGGCATGGGAGGAACGAGGGGGCAGGGAGGAGAACAGCCATGAGCACATAAGGAGAGAGGGTAAGGGGCAAGAGGAGAGCGAGAACAAGAAAGCAAGGAGAGCAGTTTTGTTCTTTAGTTGGTCCTATCCAGTTACTTATAGATCCTGGCATTCGGACATTAAGTGTATTGGTGCCATCACACACAGTATTGCTGCAGCTCAGGTATGCTGATCTGACTGACGGTTTACATACATACTGTCAGCATGCAGAGATGAAATAGAAAGTTCTTTGCATTATATTACTTACTACTCTGGGTAAATCCATGCCTTCTCTGGTTTATAAAAGTGGGAGTAAATTCTGTATGTACTCATGTAGTGTTTGCTGCGTGCTTTCTGAGGGTTGTTTGTGACACTTAAAGAGATAATTGTTTTGGTTAGATGAAGTTATTCTTAAAGAAAGTATTGGAGATTTGTGTCCACTGTGTTTGCTGCCTACTAGAATTAAATAAACAGGACCTTTTGGGCTGAATTATAATAGAAGATGGTGTACAGCGTGAAAATACTCAGGGGTTTATGGGCTATGAAGTGAGAAGTCTGGAAAACTACTTAACTCTTTAGGCCTTGTAATAGTCAACATATATTATTTTAAATGGTTGACTAGAAATTACAAAAACAATATAGAACACACACAGATGTCACATCAATATATGATAATACCTTGCAAGCCTCATGACATAAATACCTCAGTTCTAAATAGAGCTTATCACAGTCCTGTGTGAATGCCCTGTGCTTGGCTCATATGCGTGCCTTGAAAGCACAGCTTTGTAACTGGCCAAGTTAACTTTAAGGCTTGGGCTGACTGGGAAGATCTGTAACTTCAAGTAAAGCTACCCACATGGAAGAGAGATATGAACTTTCTGTTGGTTCTCCTACTCGTTCTCTTCTTCCTCCATCTTTTCTTGTAAATGTTGTCTATTATAGGAAGAAGAGATTGCATTTTAGAGTATAGAAATTGCTTTAAGTGCAAGGCCAGGCTGAGAATGTAGTTTAGTGATAGAACACTTGCCTGGCATAATGTGGAGGAAGCCTTGTGTTTGATCCCCTGCATTAACATACCCATCTATCAGTCAGTGAAGTCGTGATTGGTGTTGTAGCAGATTTTTGCATCCTGGAGAGAACAGGACTGTAGCAAATCCATGTGTCCTGTAGACATGACTGAAGTTCTCTGATTCTATAGTTCTTTCTTCTGCACACTTTGCCCATTGGCACAGGTGCTTATGATGCTCTGGACAGACTCAGTGTATTACAGCCTACTCACTCTCTGTGCTTACATTTTGTATATTTCAACTGTGCTTTTTTTTTTAAGGCCTTTCTTAACTATGAAAGATTTCTGAAACTTGTTTTTAGAATCTCAGGGAAAGTGAACATCATTTGTATTGACATCATTTTCCACTTTCCACTTGAGATTAACTTTCCTGACTGTTTACAGAAAGGTACATGAGGCACAGCACAGCTCCAGTGTGCTTCCTGCCACTGTTAGAGTTGGAATAGGAGATGCCTCCCATAGGTGTGTGTTTTGAACACTTTGTCTACAGTTTGAGACACTAAATTTGAGGACTGTGGCAGTTTGAGGAGTGGGGGATGGGCTGGTGGAAATAGGTTATGAAGGGTGAGTCTTGGAGGGTTACATCAGCTTCTAGCTCTAGTCTGTTCTCTCATGCTCCTGGTAGTGCTGTGTGAGGTATCTCTGCTGCAGTTTCTCTCCTCTATGAATGCTATGCCTTTCCTACCATACTTTGGTGAACTGCAATACTTTGAAACTGTGAACCAAAATAAAACCTTTCTTCCTTGAGTTGTTTCTGTCAGGCATTTGGTCATAGTGACCACGAAAGTAACTAATACAATCAGGGCACAAAGGGACCTTGCTGGGTTTGTCTATGTGTAAGGACAATTTATTTCTTGAAGCAGGGTCTTTTCACTGAACCTGAAGCTTACTGATTTGGCTAATATGCCCTTGGGATCCTCCTGTCTCTGCCTCAAGAGCACTGGATTTACAGGCTGTGTTGTTGTGTCTGGGGTTTGGACTCATTTCCTGCAAAACAAGGACTTATTTCCTGAGCTATTTTGAGATAAAATTCACGGGATATTAAGTAGAGGGGGCAGTAGGAGACCTTGGTGGAAGCCACTGGGCTAAGCTGAATAGACATACACGCCAGTACATAGGGAAGTAAGCTTCCTCCCTCCCCCTTTCTGTTAAGACCAACATGGACAGTCTCCAGTGGCATTCTGTCTGCCAGTCACATTGGCTGTTTGGCCACTCCATCTCCTTCCTGAGGGCCTTAAGTGGCTGTGATACCGTTTTTCTGCTGTCATTTGCTCCTAATTTGTTATTCATCTACATTCTTCCTGGTGTGAGTGGGATTGCTCTTCTAAGTCTGTGCCCTTAACTCTCAGTAATCTGCCTATCCATGAAGGACTAGTATCATTGGCTCTCTGGCTTGGCTTTGAGGATCCCAGAAAAGTCCTGTCTTAGTTAAGCTTTTACTGCTGTGAACAGACACCATGACCAAGGCAAGTTTTATAAAGGATAACATTTAATTGGGGCTGGCTTACAAGTTCAAGTTTCAGTCCATTATCATCAAGGTGGGATCATGGCAGCATCTAGACAGACATGATGCAGGCAGAGCAGAAATTTCTACATCTTCATCTGAAGGCTGCTAGTAGAAGACTGACTTCAAGGCAGCTAGGGTGAGGGTCTTATAGCTCACACCCACAGTGACACACCTACTCCAACTCCTTCTAATAGTGCCAGTCCCTGGGCTGGGCATACAGAAACCATCACAAGCCCTGACCATCCTTTCATGCTTGACACCAAGAGAGGTTAGTTCTATAAAGAGAATCTAAGTGGCCCAGTCCAGAGCCTTCTCTTGTAATAGATTAGGAGCTGACTTATGTGGTGGGTAGTATGTAAGCACATAAGGTTTGTCATGCTTTCTGTTCGTTTTCTAAGGAACATAGTGGGCAGGTCAGATGGAACATGGTAAAGTAATAACTCACATTTACTGAAAGCTTGCTGTGTTAGCTACTATTCTGGTACTTTGCGTGTATTAGCTCATTTAATAATTTTCACCACAGCTGTGTGGCATACATTTGTGCTATTGTAGGATATATGTGACACTGGAATGTATGTGTATATGTATCTCCACTCCCTGTCACTTTCCTAATTTTAAAGGAACTGATGGTTTAGATAAAATAGCCTTCTAAAGATTATTTTGAAAAGGCATTTCTTTTATGTCATAAAGAGTTATGGAGTCACTATGGTAATGCTGATTTTCATTGCCTGTGGTCTACCAATTTTGCTAAAACAGAGATAAGTATTTCAGGAAAAGGCAAGAAATGCAGAACTGTTGTTCAGAAAGAAATAGGTTCTGTTTGGATGATTCCTGTCTCTTGCAAGTGTAGTGGCTGAATGGGATTAGCGTGTCAGCATTTCGTTCCTAACCTGTCACCAGTGCAGGAGCCTCCCTCTCCCACAGGACAAGACAACTTGTTATTGATGTGTAGATGGTACTGTCGGGGTTGTGAGGGTATGGGTGAGAGGAAATGGGGGTCACAGTGCTAGGTTTTAACAAACTCACTCTTGAGAGTGATTGTTGGATTCTAAAGAGTTGTTTATTTGGCATGTTCTATATCAAATCAAAATCCCTGGAATTATAAAAAACATTTACTTAGACATATTTCAGGAGCCTTTCTCAAGGAGCAGTAAAAGGTCCCAGCAAGCGTATTTTAGGGGTATCTTAAGTGTGTTTCAGAAAAAGAACAAAAATCCTAACCATAACTGTCCCAGCACAAATTGGCATGCTGTAACTCTCATCCTGTGGTGCAGAGGATTGAACCCTGGGCCAGGCAAGAGCTCAACCACTGAGTCACATCTCCAGCTTCATCTTCAGTGGATTTTTCAAACATGTTTTAGTCATATTAATAACTTCTCGCTGCTCTAATCACATAATTTTCTTTCTTTTCATGGGGGTGGGGTGGGCCTCAGGGGACAGGGCCTCTCTGCATTGCTCTGGCTGTCCTGTAACTCACTATGTAGACCAGGCTAGCCTTGAACCAGCCTTCTGAGTGTTGGGATTAAAGATATATGGTACTATGCCTGGCTTCATGTAAAATTTTCAACCACAGCTGAATCGTGTTGGTTTCTGTTTACAATTTTCTAATCCTATGTGTGTCTTAGCACATTGTCTTATGTGAACTTCTGTGCAAATTTAGTTGTGAGCTAGATAAAATTATTATACTTTATTTACATTCATGGCCAGCTAACATTTTAAGTTCTTTTTTCTCTCGTTATTCCTTTGTTTCTCAATATCAGAGTGTAAAACAAGCTTTCTCTCATACAACAACACTTTATCTAAGCATCAGTATTTTAGAATTTATTTTATGTGTATGGTATTTCGCTTGCATGTATGTCTGTGTACATGTATGCAGTACCCATGTAGGCTAGAAGATGGTATTGGATGCCCTGGAACTGGTGTTTCAGATAGCTGATGGCCTCCATGTGGCTTCTGGGAATTGAACTTGGGTTCTTAATCACTGAGCCATCTCTTCAGTAACTTTAAATTAGTTTCATTCAAAGTTGAATGTTTTTTGGAGCAACCAAGGGTAGCCTTTGGGTTTTTAAGACTGCCCTCCTGCAGTCCCACTAAGTGCACTGGAGACAAAGCAGTTCTATGAGATGTACACAAAGCATGATGAGAACACATGTGTCAGATGTGAGATATGTTGACTTGATATGCACATTTGGACCTACTTGGGAGATAGTCGTTTCTGATGTCCCGTACTGTTATAACGTACTGAGAATGCCATCACTAGATAACCAGCAACTTGCTCAGGCCAGGCTGCCCTCATTAGCACCTTAGAGTCTCTCAGACTTTTAGCTGTAGAAATAATGTGGGAAGACCATGTCTCCTTTTGCATCTTGGGGAAGCCCTGTGAAGGAATGGCTGTCTGTCTGTAGAGAGATCATACAATTCTAATGCTCTGGTGAGTTTCTGCAGTCATGGCAGGATCACTTTGCAGTGCCTGAGTTATGACTGGCACAGAGTCCAGTTAATAGGCTTTGGCTATGTAGTTTCATGACACTGTCAGCATCCACGACAACAGCCAGTGACCATTCCTTACTGTGTCCTTTTGGTGCTCCTAACCCTTATACCTTTTTATAGATATGGATTATAATGATTTAATTTTTCCCATACTGAGTATGTAAAGTATATACATTTATATTTATTTTACTATGGACAAAGTTATAAATTAGAGAGAGATTATCCTGGTTTTTCCTTCCTAGTATTTGTAAAACGAGTAAGTAGATGAGTGTATAAATTGTTGTTGTTTTCTTCAATCTTAATTTTGAGTGAAATATAGATTGGTAAAACTCGAGAACAGCATTCTGTAATGACACCACTTTTTTGCCATCTGTACTTTATAACATCTGTGTTTACATACTTACTTAGTGGTCATTGGACCTGAGTCTGTGTTCATAATTAGTCTTTATTCAGTTTCCAGGTTTCTGTTCTAGTGAAAAGTGAACAACCACATGCACAAATCCATGTGTAGATGCTGCTACCCTTAGGTACACTCATTCTGTGATCTGCATTTCTTCCTGGTTTCATGGTTTTAATCCTATTCTTGATAAGTTGGCAATCATTTGGAAAAGGAATTTAAGTTTTATATATTAACATCTTATTTGTTTGGGGGAGTAACACACATTGAGTGCTTAGTCTGTTCTGGCCACTTAGCACAGGTTATCTTTATAGAGCACACAGTCCTTGGAATGGACACCAAAGGTTCTTCAAGGTGCAGACTATTGCAGTGAGGCCCAGAAAGTGGTCAGTGGGAACAGAAGGATAGAGTCAGTGGAAGTGTGCCTTAGTGTCTGAGGGAAGATTTATGTGAGGTACATTTCCTCATCAGATTAATATGCATGTGAATTATTTCTAATAAAGTTTTCTTAGTTGAAGTATAAGTTACTTGTAATGAAACATGCAGAGCTTTTAGCTTCATACATTGACTATTAAAAATTCTAATATAACCCGACTCCCATTTTTGTCACTGCAGAGTCCTCTTATGTCCCATCTTAGTCAGTTGAGCCACCACCCTTTCCCCAGCTAAGAAACAACCTTGAGATTTCTGTCACCACGGCTCACTGTTGCTTTTCTTGAGTACCCCATAACCGTCCTGCGTAGCTGTGTATATCGGTGGTATTCTCTGTGTAGATTTGTTTGATATTTTCTTTGGAATCATGAAAAGGTGCTATTGATGGGCAGCAGGGCAGGTTGCCAATCAAATTAAAGTCTTCGAATAAATGATGATTGAGTCTTACCTGAGAGAAAGAGAGGAAGCAGATCCACTTTGTATAAATTACAGCTTTGGAAAATAGATGCTATCTCTGTTTTACTGGAGGGACCTGAGGTTCAGCAAGGTAAGCTAATAAAGTTGATGTGTTTTAGCTGACAGGCAGTAGAAGGCAGGAAAGCCAGGGCTGGAAATCTGGTGTGTGTGTGTGTGTGTGTGTGTGTGTGTGTGTGTGTACGTACGTACTTGTGTTTGTTCACGTGTGTGCGCACACATAGATGTATGCACACATGTGCCTGTGGAGGCCAATGGTCTCGTGTTAGTTGTCTTCTTCAGTGGTTTATCACCTTTTTTTCTGAGCCAGGGTCTCTCACTGAACTGGAACCTGTGTACTTGGCAAGCATGGCCAGCCAACGAGCCCCAGCCATCCTCCTGTCTCTGCCTCCTAGTGCTAGGATTATAGGCGCACACCTGCACTCCTGGTATGAGGGTGCTGCAGATTCAAACTGAGGGCTTCGCTTTCGAGCAAGCACATTACTGACTGAGCCATCTTCCTAGTACTGCTCCATCTCAACTCGTCAGAGCTTTTGTTGTTGTTGTTTTTGTTGTTATCGAGAAGGAACACAAAGGAAAATGCTCAGCTTCTGTCTTTTCTTCCTAATGAAGCTTTGGGGAAGCCAAGAGTTAGGGTATCAGAACAGGAAACAGCATCTTACTTGGAGAACTCCAAGTAGAGCAGAGTTAGGCAAACAGTGGAGGTGGGAAATTGCTTCATTTCTGGCCTGAAGCCCTCCTGGAGGTTTTTGTAACAGGACCCAAGGAAGTCCTATTCCTTCCTGCTATGAAGACCTCCAGGATTCAGAGGGCTGAACTCTGTGTAGCGGGCCAAGACTGTGATGAGATTTGGCTGAGTTAAGGTTTCTGATTTTTCAAGGTTAGTGTGTTAGGGGAGAAGATGGAAATGCTCTTTTGCCAAGACTGTCCAGCATTTTTTTTATGTTAGAATTGCCTCTCAGTTACCTGTGAGGCCTTCTGTCTTCCAGGATCAGTGTGGTCCTCACAGTCATCTGCACTTGGTACGTTCCTCAAGCATGGTCTGGGATAGAGGTGAGACATAGATGTTGAGCATAAAACACAAAGCCAAACAACAAAAGAGCCTATCTGCCAGTCAAGAAGCCTACATCTGCAAAACTGAGCAGCTGGGAATGGCGGTGTGTGCCTGTATTCCAAGTACCGAGGAGGCTGAGGCAGAAGGGTCACAGTGTGAGGCCAGCCCTGGCCATTTAGCACAACTTAACAAAAATGCACAAAGGGATGAGGGGCAAATATGACATTCTCAGGTTTTAAACTCCCAGGGATTTGTCCCTGCAAGCCTGCCCTGCAGGAGGTTCTGACAGGAGTGTTGAGTGTTTGGATGAAATCAAAGTGTCCGAGATAATGACTGAGCCTGGATAAGGGCCTGCTGCCACACTAGACACACCGCATAAGCACTGTTGTGAGACGTTTGTAACACTACTCTCTCTTTTCTACATGCTTCATCTACAGCGGGGTTTCTGTACACTTTGTAATAATGCGTTTAAAGAATTTGATTTACATATGAGGCACACAGTATCTAAAGACAGTCTGTTGGCATAAACATTAGAAAGAGGCACCTGTGGAGTTACAGAAACAAACGTAAAATTAAAACTATGGCTTTGTGTTTTCCTCAAGTGCACTTTCTAGATGAGGTTAACTCACAATTTAGTCTCAACAGATTTGAAAGGAATATTTTATAAAGTATCTTCTCTGAACAGCACAGGATAAAGTTAGAAGCAAAACAAAACAAACAACAAAAAACAAACAGAACAAAAAACAAAAAGTAAAACCAAAAATTTACAGAACTGTGAAAAGTAAAGACTATGCTCTTAAATACTCAGCAGCTGTGGTGTTTTGAATGAAAATGCCTCCCCCCTCCCCAGATTTGGTTGCTTGATCGCCAGGGAGTGCCACCACTTGAAAGGATTAGGAGGTGTGGTTTTGTTGGAGGAAGTATATTTCAAGCTCAAGCCAGGCCCAATCTCTCTCTCTCTCTCTCCCTCCCTCCCTCCCCCCCCCCCCCCCCCTCCCCCTCCCTCCCCCCCCCCTCCCCTCCCCCTCCCCCTCCCTCTCTCCCTCTCTCCCTCTCTCCCTCTCTCCTTGTTGTGTATGGATCCAGATGTAGAACTCTCAGTCCTTCTCCAGTACCATGTCTGCCTGTGTGCCTCCATGCTCCCCATCATAAGAATTGAGTAACCCTCTGAACCTGTAAGCGGCCCCAGTTAAACGCTTTCTTCTGTAATACTGCTGTGGTCATGGCGTCTCTTCACAGCAGTAGAGCACTTAGTATATAACAGTACGTTAAAGGAAAAATCAGAAAGTGAATGAAAACACATTAGGGGTCTTAGGAGACACTTAGAAGTCCCAATAAGTTGGGCATTTATGGCTAGCTGGATATTCATTCTAAAACACAGGAAAGATTTCAGGTCAGCAGCTGATCTTTTTGTTTGCTCTTTGGAGACAGGGTCTCTATTTATCCCTGACTGTCTTGGAACTTACTAGTAGTAGTAAGGATCCCTGTAGACTAGTCTAGCCTGAGCTCATAGAAATCCACCTGCCTCTACTTCCTGATTCATGTGCCTAATAGGCTATCTTACGCCTTAAGAAACTACTAGATAAAGAAAAACAAGCAAACAAAACCAAAGCTGGCAGGATCCGGGAAACAGTGACTATTAGAAAAGGTGAGTGAAACAGAAATATAGAAAAATAGAAAAAAATAGAAACAGTAGGTCATTTTAATGATAACAGCAGTGGCAAAGCTTTAGATGGATGAAAGAAAGGGAACTGGGAACACTGTTAGCAGTTTTAGCAGTAAACTGGGTCGTAAGAGAGTACTGGGGCCGTGCTGGCCAACAGGTTGGATAACCTAGAAGGATGAAGGGCTCATGAAGAGTAAGTCACAAAAAAATGAAAAAATATGACTACATTTGTAACTAGTGTGAAGACAGAATCAACAGCAAACAAATGTCATCTTACACTGGAAAGCCTACAACCTAGTGTCTTCACTGATGAGTAGAGTACCATCAAACATCTAAACATGTAAACACAAACTGAGCTTTTATAAGGGCAGTATAATCTTAATATCAAAGCTAGACATAGAAAACAACTGCAGACCTAAATGTCTTCTGAACACTTATGTAAAAAATCCTTAATAAAATATTGTCAAGCCAATTTCGCATCATATTATAGCAGTATAGACCACCTCCAAGTGAGACTCAATCCTGAAATGTGAGCATCACTTAGCATATGTAAATTGATGTAATACATTAATAGAATGAGGATCAAATGTGTACAAAATCCTCCCAATTGCTATAGACAGGGCTTTTTAATGAAATCCAAGGCTGTTTTCTAGTAAAATGTGTCCAACCAACCAGAACCGGAAGGAAACCACATCAATTTAGCAGTAGCTCATGGGAGAAAGCCACAGTGATCAGTATTCTCAGTGGTGAAAGGCTAGACACTGCTTCCTGAGATCAGATGCCCACTGCCACTTTCTCATAACAGCCAGTTGGGGTTGTTGCCAGCATAATTAGACAAGAAAAGCAAATACATGAATCCATAGGAAGGAACAAAGTCAAAGTGTATATTTGCCAATTACAAGATCTTACATACAGAATGTCATCAAGATTACATAAAAGCTGTTAGAAGTAACTGAATTCAGCAAATTAGCAATACTAGTTAATTATGCCTTAAATACTTACAATATCCTGTTTTCCTGGTAGTTTTTATGTCAACTCTATAAGGCCTACAGCCATTGGAAAGAGGATACATGGTCTGTCTATGCAGTCCTTGCTTTCCTTGCAGCTAGCTATATAGATCAGGCTGGCCTCAAGCTCACAGAGATCTGCCTGCCTCTGAATATAATATAGCACATTAGGTTTTTTCTTTTGTGCTTTCCTATCTTTGTTAAATCCAATGTTACAAAATCTTTTCTTATAAAGGTTTTTTTGTTTGTTTTAAATTTTGGATAGCATATGAAATAATGGGTTTCATCATGGTACAGTATACATGTTTGCCATTTGTTCTCACCCCACCCTGCCCTGTCTCACAATGCCATTCTCCCCCCCCCCCATATGCGCCCCCTTTCTCCAGTTCGTCCCCTTCTGCTCACTTACCCCATGAATTCATTGTCACTGCTTAGAATAGTGTCTTTTTCTTTTTTTTCTATTGTAGTAAAAACACACATTTACCATCTCAGATGTTTGTGGGTGTAGAGTGGTGTGAGGTACCTCAAGTGTTGTTCAATCCCCACCGCCCTGGGAACCCTTTCATCATCTTGGGACAATGGAGATCCAGTCTGTGAAATAGCTCCTCCTCTCTTCTCCTCAGCCCAGCTGTCCGCCCTGTGCTGCTGGCTCTGACTGTTCTCAGGACCTCTTTGTCACAGAGTCCTCCAGACTCACGGATGTTGGGTAGTGTCTGTCGTCATTTCCTTCTTGTTTGCAGTCTTAAGGCTGGCCGACTCCATCCTATGCACACACCACATTCTGCATTTCTGTCATCCCACACGTGCACTGTGTTCTTTCTCTTCATGACTGACTCCGTGCTCAGGGGAAACAAGATGGTGGCACAGTGGCCAACCTTGTTTCTCCTGGGAGTACTCTGGAGAAGGTATGTGAGCTCCATCAAGAGCCTCAGCGTCTTAGGCTGGAGGCTGGCTGCCTCTTAGCACTGCCTCCTTGGCTTTTGAGCTTTAGCTTTGGCTTTGGCCACGGGAGGGCAGGAACGCCCTTCATCACTTTAGTGCCAACTTGGAGAAAAGCTAGAATATGATTTTGATTGATTTAGATAATTTCATTTTATTTCTCTGTCCTATATTTATCACAAAAAGCAACATCATTATCATTTTAATTTTTTAGAGCATCCAAGCTTCAAATTTTTATTTAGATTGCTTAATGATGTACCAAATGAACTCCAAATGGACTAAATATATGCCAAATACTTTGTGTTCTAGAAAAATTAGGACTAGAAGAGAGTGCTTACTAAAGTTCTTGAACCCTGAGGCAATAAAGGAAAACCAGAAGGAATCTTTATGACCATATTTTAAAAAACATGTGACAAATATTTGTTACAAATAAGAAAGGCAAAAAGCTAATAATATCTTTATGATATAAAGAGTTAACATCTGCTATAGGAATGAAGGGAATGGAAAGTGGAATTCACAAACAGATTCAAGTAAGCATGAGAATTTAGTACCCGAGAATGACACATTTTAAAACCTGTGGGATACAAATAGAACATTCAGTATGTACAAAGTAGTTGGCCAAACATTGAGGCCAAAAGCTTCAGTTCTGCATCAACCCATAAACCAGGATAAGTTCTGATGGACAAAATGTTTAAATTGGAATTCTAAGCAGAATGATATTGTATGTGAGTGTGGACTTGAGAATTAGGTAGCCTGAGTTTGGCTCCCACCTGTCCAGAAGTCACTGGCAGGTTTAATTAACTGCTTCACACCTCAGTTTCCCAAGATAGGGATGACAAAGCATCTTCCTGTTATGGGGATTAAATGAGTTAGTATATGCGATGGGTGTGGCCTGGTGCATGCAAGTGCATTTAAGAGTAGTTGTAATCATTGTCGTTGTAGCCACCACCACCACCACCACCACCACCATCATCATCATCGTGATAAAACTGTAAAAGCATTACAGAAAAATGTGATAGATCCGTTTATGATCCTGGGGGTGGAGGAAATACATGGAATCATGAAATCAAGAAAGATCAACAGATTTTCTATTTAAAACTGCACATGAGGAAGAACTTCGGAACAGTGAGTGAAGTATGGGGTCACCAGCCGTAGGAAGGACAGGCGGTGAGGGTGACATTGTTTTCTTGCTTCCTGCAGTAAAGCCAGGCCTGGCCTGTGCCTGAGAAGAGCGCATCTGACCATTTTTCACACTGTTGTGGTTCTCTGTGGAACTACTGTGTGAGTTCTCCTGGGCTGATGGAACAAATGTTACAAACTTGGTGTCTTATGTAGAAGTCTAGTCTCTTTGTTCAGCTATGGAGACCAGAAATTAAGTGTTCATTTGTGTCCCTAAAGATTCTGGGGGGAAGCCTTTCTAGTTTCTAGTGTCCTGGACCTTTCTCCCTCTGTGATATCAAAGCTTTAAACCCAGCCATGCCTATCAGTGGACTGAGCTCCAGTCCTAGCCATGGAACTTAGGGATCTCCTTGGTCCAGTAGGACCTCACTTGAAGTAAATTCTATCTACAAAGACCCTTTCCCCCAGATCAGTCCTATTCTGAGCCCAGGGCGGATATGAGTCGGGGAAGCTGTCTGTTTTGCCACGGTTTTATTCTCTCTTTCATGGAGAAAACAGCTGCAGGCCTGGCTGGAGAAGTGAGCGTCAAAGAAGTCTCAAGAGCACAAGTGTACCTTCCTGGGAGCTGGTGAAAGTGAAGGTGCATGAGCAGGGGCACCGTGAGGGAAGTCAGAGAGCCCTTAACTAGTCATGCCCAGGCCTTCCCTTGAGTACC
>JADRCH010000014.1:18025313-18065901 GCA_019843965.1 Rhynchomys soricoides | reverse complement strand
AGTACCAGAGAGCCCTTAACTAGTCATGCCCAGGCCTTCCCTTGAGTTGACACTCTCAGAGGTTTGGATGCCTAGGGGCAGAAGAGATATTCTAAGAGTAGGAGGAGAGGATTGGTCAGCAGAGATTGTGTGCTTATAGCTTGTTTGAGGCCCCTGAGTGCAGTCTCCAGCCCTGGGAAAATTGGAGTTGATAGAAAGATAACAAATGTTTTCAGAGAGACAGGTAGGGCCAGCAAGACGGCTCAGTGGGCAAAGGTGCCTGCCAGCCAGGCACCTGAGTTCATTCCTTTGAACCCACAGCTCCAGACCCATGAAGAATGTTCACAGACTGAAGAACTCTTAGTTTCCGAGAAAAAAGCCCCTCTCTCTAGCCCTTGTCTCAGCCCCTCTCTTTCCTTTTCGGTGAGAGTACACCAAGCTTTCCCTACTTGTCCTTGGAGGAAGGCTCCCCAGGGGTTCTCACTCCTTCCTTCAGTCTCCTAACTTGCTGAGGTAAATGAGCCTGGCCCTTTTAACTCTCTTCCTCACAGGATCAGTTTGTCTCGTGTGCATGCTCTTTTCAGGTGTCCTGGTTCCCCATTAGCTCACACTACCCTCAAAATACTGGCAGTTTGACAAGTGGGCTTGTATTTGGCCCAAGGACAAATGGGGATTTTGTTTCCTCTTCTTATTTTATATTAGCTCTAATGTCTCAGGAGAAATTTTAATTGAAATAACTTAGGAAACAAAAATCTATCTCTTTGGTTGATCTAGATTATCAAAGAACAGTGAAATGAAAAGGTTTCTAGCTTATATAGTTCATAAAAGTGGAAGACAGGGATAACAGAGAAATAGGGAGCTGTGCTTTGTTAATTAATATGATGACTCCTTGAGAAGATTCAGGGCCTGGATTGTGAGTTCAGATCCACGGCTCTCCCCATATGTGTGAGTGTGACCTTGGAGAGGTTCTAGTTCCTTAACTTGCAGAGTGTACGGGACAGCGGACGTCACTGGATGGATGGAATGTGCTCCTAGGGCTTAGGAGGTGCTCTAGCTACTGTATTGTCACCATTTCATCGTCTTCACTGAAGCTCAGCCCTGGAGCTGAAAGATGGCTCAGGTAAAGGCTTGCTGGGCAAGCATGAGGTCTTGAGTTCTGTTCCCAGAAACCACATAAAAAGTAGGCACAGAGGCGCATGTCTGTAGCGCTAGTGCTACAGGTGATGGTAGAGATGGGCAGATTCCGTCTCTGCAGTCTGTTGGCCAGCTGTGTAGTCTAACTGAAACATCAGTGAGAGACCTAAAAAAAAAAAGCCAGGTGTGGTGGTGCATGCCAAAGGCAGGTAGATTTCTGTGAGAGTTCGAAGCCAGCCTGGTCTACATAGCAAGAGTTCCAGATCAGTCAGAGTCACTACTCTTTCTCTAAAACAAACAAACAAAATAAATAAAGAAATAAATAAGATAGTGTACATTAGAAGGAAATATCTGAGGTTGACCTGACCTTCACATACATATACATGGATTATCTACTCATCCCCCCCATCAACTTGACAAGTCACTTGCTGGGTAACCTTGACAATTACTTCTTCGAGCTGTGTTTGGCTTTTTTTGCTCATTAGTTTGTAGAGTGGCATTGTTGTTTAATCAGGGTTGCTATTCTTGCACAAACATCATGACCAAGATGCAAGTTGGGGAGGAAAGGGTTTATTCAGCTTACGCCTCCATGCTGCTGTTCATCATGAAAGGAAATCAGGACTGGAACTCAAGCAGGTCAAGGAGCAGGAGCTGATGCAGAGGCCATGGAGGAATGCTGCTTACTGGCTTGTTTGCTTTCCCTGGCTTGCTCAGCCTGCTTTCTTATAGAACCCAAGACTACCGGCCCACAGATGGTACCACCCACAAGGGGACCTCTGCCCTTGACCACTAATTGAGAGAATGCCTTACAGCTGGATCTCATGGAGGCATTTTCTCACCTGAACCTCCTTTCTCTGTGATAACTTCAGCTTGTGTCAAGTTGACACACAAAACTAGCCAGTACAAGTGTCAAACCATTTCCTTCCAAGTTACTGGAGAGCGTTTAATGAAGTCGAGCCAGAGCCTTGCTGTACAGAGGACTGCAGAAATGTTTTGAAACATACAGAAGTAAGGAAGTGAGCTGTGTGTGTGTGTGTGTGTGTGTGTGTGTGTGTGTGTGTGTGTGTGAGGGCTCCCTGCAGGTGAGTAAGCCAACAGGAGCTGAGAGCTTTGTGTTTGCCTTGACAGAGTTGGTAGAAAGTCAGTGGTGTCCACAGCGGCTGCCGTAGGTTTGGCTGAGCACCTGTGTGTGCAGCGACTCCTTTGAGCAGCCTGTGATGGAAGGAGAGAGCCTACCCTCATTGTTGCTGCTTGGCACCTCCCCAGACACTCTCCCGTGTACATGGAGGATGACCCTTCTGCTTCTCTAGATCCAGTTGCTCTTGATTGGTGCTGGAAAATGATGCCTTGCTGTTCAAAGTGTAATCTGCAGGCCCTTAAGAGCACCCACCACCTGGGAGCTCCCCCAAGGATGGGTAAACACTTGTATATAGGATTCTGTATTTCCAACAAATTCCCAATGCTGGCAGCTTGTGGACCACAGTGAGCAGCAGGGTTTTAGAGTCTTCTCAAGGTGGATCTTTAGATGGTTCTGTGTGCCATTCAAGGAGTGGAAGATTAAGGATGCTCTTCGTATGTTTCCAGGGACTCTGCCTTAAGATACACAGCCTAATGTAAATATGGCAGAGGTTTCTTGTTACGTTGTAACGTGTTATAACCTTTTTAACCCACCAACCAATGTTCTAAACTCTGAGGTACAATCTGAGAACATGGTATGCCAGAAAGTTGCTAAGTGGACTGAGAGTAGGGGGGGAGGGGTGGTGTTTGATGCCAGCACATGAGCAACTTATCATTGGGCAGTAAGCAATGATAGAGTGATGTCACCACCATGCAGGGGACAGTTTATGAGTGCTAAGCTAAGGTAGTTGAGGCTGGACATAAGATTTATGGGGGCATGGAATCTAATCTGCTCCACTTGGCAGAAGAGTGAGAGAAGAGGATGCGGGCTGACTCTGCACGTGGGTCACCATGAGAGGCAGGGAGGGAAAGGCTGAGGGACCTGCTTCCTTCTTACAGGTAGGTGTGAGATGGAACCACCCACTAGGTATTTAGGCAGTACCCTGGGGTTCCAGAGAGAATTCTAGCTGAAGTTGTGAAGCTTGTGTTTGAGTGTGGGTCAGCTCTTCAGAGAGAGTCCTCTAAGTGAGAAGAGATGAGCTGCAGGCTCAAGACCATGACAAAAGAGCCCTCTGAAGGGCCTGACAGAGAACATCTAGATAGTATGTCGTTCTAGAGTGTCAAAGGTGGCTAGACTTTTATTTCACTGTCTACATTATTCACTGTCTGATGGTGGAGCAGAGCCCTGGATTTCTTGTTACTCTTTGATGGCAGCTAGCTCACTATTTTCTTCTGTACATTTTTAAAGGTCCTTAAAATTCTGGTCAGGGCAGTGGTTAATGGTATGACCGACCGAAGTGGAGATGTTGCCTCCAGCCTCAAAGGCAAGCTGCAGGAGTTGTTTGGCAGAGTAACTTCAAGGGTGACCAATGATGGAGAAGTCTGGAGACTGTATGCCCAAGTACATGGGAATGGGCAGAGTGAGAAGCCTGAAGAGAATGACAAGGTCAGTGCTGGACCTCTGTCCGTCCTGGGCTCTGTCTGTCTTTGCTACCACAGGTAAAGAAGGCCTGCTTTTTTGAGTGATGAGTAAGATCAATAATCTGAAACATAAAACTAATATACTTAAATTCAGTTTGTGCATGTGTGTTTGTGTGTACATACATGTGTGCACATGTGTGTGAGAGCAGCCTCATGTGATGTTTCTCAGGCACCATCCACCTTCTTTGGGTACTGGCTTGGAATTTATCAAGAGAACCCAGGGAACCCCAAAGATTCCCCCGTCTCTGCCTCCCCTGTACTGGAATTACAAGCACATGCTATGTCAGTTTTTTGTTTTAAATTTATTATCCTATTTATGTGAGTACACTGTAGCTGTCTTCAGACACACCAGAAGAGGGCATCTGATCCCATTACAGATGGTTGTGAGCCACCATGTGGTTGCTGGGAATTGAACTCAGGACCTCTGGAAGAGCAGTCAGTGCTGTCAACCACTGAGCCATCTCTCCAGCCCCCTTGTTTTGGTTTTTTAAACATGTGGTTCTAGGGATTAAACTCAGGTCTTTGTGCTAACTCACAAGGTACTTTATCGCCTGAACCACCTCCCAGCTGTCAAATGCAGTATTCAGTACTTTGAATTCTGGCCATGCTAAGACTTACAACATTCATCATTCTACATTTCATGAGTTTTCTGCTGCAGCCATTCTGTTTCCTACAGGACAGTCTCTGTCCTGCTGCCTTACAGGAGGGATCTGCAGTGTTTTGCTCTGAGATGAGGCTACCAAAGGGAAAAATTAACAAGTGGACGGAGCAGGAAACTGCAGGTGCTTGACTCTTTGCAGAGACACCTGCCCTTCCTGCAAGGCAGTAGGTTGCCAGCCCCACTCCATTTGTGCCGCTAGCCTTTTTTGTTCAAGCTCAGAGGAGCCCAGAGTATCCAAGGTTGGGATCATTGTTCTGTGTTTCTTTTCAGAATATCCACAGCAAATCAAATGTATTTGTGTGAGTTTGGAATTAGCCATGGTACAGCTAATCTGTGGGATTCTTTGTCCTTCTGTCCGCACAGCTGGCTTCTACCGTGGCCTTGTCAGCCCTCAGGACACGTATTTCACACACTCACGCGTGCCCGCACTCGTGCTTTATACCCTTCCTCATTTTGTACTCTTTTAAGATGAAACAAAAGGGCCTTTAAATGTCTGTGAAGTTGTATCCTGTTAGCCAGTCCACGCCATTCCCCAAGCTCCCTCCTCACTCTACTGCACCTCTCAGCTTGACGGCTGAGGAGATCTTCACACGTCTATCGGTTTCCAAGCCTGGCCTTCATATTTTCCTGGTTCTGGGAAAAGGGCGGTCCAGGTGCATCCTTGGTTTCTTGAGGTTGTTTATTGCTCTTGGATGTGCATCCTACCCCTTTTTTGATGGTTACAGAGAAGCTGCCTCACAATGAAGATGCTGGTTTTTCAGTTTGGAATTAGTTCCATATGACTTTGAGAAAACAGTTTGAAATGTGAATGCTCCTTGTTTTGAATGCTGTTCTTTCTCATTTCTTAGGCATTCCAGTATCTCTCAAAGGCGTACAAGTGTGACACACAGTCCAGTTGCTGGGAGAAAGATGCTACAGCATTTAAGGAAGTTGTCCAAAGAGCCATAGGACTCGCGAATGGTATTTGATAGCCATATGTATCTCAGTGCATTCTTCACTGATAAAATAGTGTTAGTCAGAAATCAGGTTCCATTGCAGGTACTTCCTGACTCCTTCAGTATATTGATACTGTTGTATCTCATTCAGAAAGATTTACAGAACACTTTGGTACAACATGATGAAACAGGACAGAGACTTAAATGCATTAACATTTCCTTAACTGATAGTATTTTTTGTTTTTTAAATCTATTTTCTTTTTCTTTTTTTTTTAGATTTATTTTATTTATTTCTTTATTTATATGAGTACACTGCAGCTGTCTTCTAGAAGAAGGCATCGGAACCCATTACAGATGGTTGTGAGCCACCATGTGGTTGCTAGGAGTTGAACTCAGGACCTCTGGAAGAGCAGTCAGTGCTCTTAACCTCTGAGCCATCTCTCCAGCCCCTAACTGATAGTCTTAATTTATAAATAGAAGTGCAAAAAAAAAATCATCAAAACATGTAGACCTCTGGATACTTAGTATTATATGAAAAGCTATGACATATTCAAAAATACAAAATATAATTTCTATCTTTGGGTAATTTAGAGTCTATAATTTGAACCTTACCTTATAATAAAATAAAACCTTACCTCTAATAAAATGGCTTGCTCGTTGGATATAGTGCAGGCTTAGACCATTCTAAATTCAGTGGTGCATTGTTATATTGACACTTGAATGTGTCTGTGTTATGCCCTGGGAATATAATCCCAGTGAATTAGTGAGGTCCTGGCCTTAGGAATAGAGTCACAAAGAATGTAAGTCTCCTAGTTCTTGCCCTAACTTTTACTGCCCCGATAGTGATAGTAAATAGGAGCCAGCAAGGAACAGTGAGAAGGGCAGAGCTTTGGAACCAGGAACACTAAAGCTCCAGGACCACTTTTACCATATACTTGCTGGGTGACGCTGGGTGGGTGACTTAATGTCTCTGGGCCTTTGGCTGTAGGTAAAAATGAGACAATACTTACCTATGCTGTTAGGAAGAATCCACAAGGGCATTTCACTGTATAACAGTATTTGACATGTTCCTTACATGTAAATTGCTCCACCCCCACCCTGTTTCTTTTGAAGCAGAGAATCTGGTCCATATGATAAGGAACTCAGGGAGATATGTGAGGAGTGGGATAAAGTTTAACTGCCTGTAATAAGTCATGAGACATTCAGATTGTTCAGAACGGGCTTAGGAGTTAATAATTCTTCTCGTGGCCTTTAAGATCTTTGACTGGAAGAATGTAAGTGTCCGGTTTCCTGGACCACCTAGGATTGGCAGATAAGGTGGAAGGCTGAACTCAGGGGCAGGAAAGTAGAAAGTCTGAGGTGGTTACAGGAGAAGGCTGTTTTTGGGGTGCTGCAGTTCTGTGGCCTGCGCTAGCCAAAGGGAGGGGGAGTTCGGTCCTTTGGCCTTTGTGGGTGTGGTATAATGTGTGGGGAGCCCCCACTGATGTGCGTTGTGTGCATACTTGGCAGGGTAGGATTTTCTCTGAAGAACAGCTTATCTACATAAGTCTGTCCTCTGTAAACATCTCTGAACCCAGCTCTGTGATGGTCAGACAGACTCAGATAGTTTCTGGCATTATAGAGTGCTGGCTTTAAACCTGCCTGCCATAACTGTGCAGGCTGGAGAGATACTCCAGAAAACCATTTTCTGTCACAGAAAACCCTTCCCGTTTTTGTCTCTCTCCCCAACTCTGTCTCTTCACCCTCCCCTTTGAAAAGGAAATATGGCGCTTTGGAAATCTTGGTGCCAGTTGGGATTGCTAAGGGTGAGTGTTGCCAGGGGCTGCAGCATGACTGAGAAAGCAGGGCATTGCTGGCCTGCACAGACCCTCTGCTGGCCTGCACAGACTCTGCTGAAGTGCTATTTTGCAGTATCAGGAGCACGATCAATTCCCGTCTCTGCAGGTCTCTCCTCCCTCTCCCACTCCAACCGTTGTCTCTAGTGTGCTTTGGAAGTGAGAGTGGAGTGGGGGCTGATAGAGTGGATGTCCTTTCTGCTTTTTTCTTGTTTTCTGCAAGATGAAAATTAATTAATTAGTTAATTTTTAATATGAAAATTATTATTATTGTTTATTATTATCATCATCATTATTAGGGACAGGGTCTTTCCTTGTAGTCTTGTCTGGCCTGTGACTCAGTCACTATGTAGACTAGGCTGTTCTCAAACCCAGAGAGATCCTGGGTTCTGCCTCTGCCTCCCCAGTGCTAGGATTAAAGACATGTACCACCACACCTCGCTTTAAAAATGAAGGATTTTTTTAAAACTAGAAGAACTACAGGTGTTTCTAGAATAAGCTACTAGACAGTAAGCAAACTGTATACTTCTTCTATGGTGACAGCAACGCCTCCCTACTGAGAAAGTCCCAGTGGCTGATTGACTGCCCTCTGAAAATGGGCTTCACATCGGCAGTGTGCATCCAACGTGAGGCTTGGCGAAGTCGAAGTCTAATCATTACTCTGAAATAGAAACGTCAAGGTATTCTTGCTGGCCACAGCATTATTAATTAGGATTAAAGCTATTTGCCAGGCCACAGGCATTTTCTTTTATTGCTTACCATTTGCAGCTATGGTCTGTGACTCTGTAGTTTTAAACTAGGATCTGCAATTTAGTGAACATGATTTTTAAAAACCTATTGTTTCATGTGTATGAGTGTTTTCTTGCATGTATGTCAGTGCTCATTTGTGTGCAGTGCCTGCAGTCTAGAGGAAGGCAGCAGATCCCCTGGAATTGGGTTCTAGATAGTTGTGAACTATCGTCTAGGTGCTGGCAATTGAACTCAGGTCCTCTGGAATAGCATTAAGTGCTCTTAGCCCTTGAGCCATCTCTCCAGCTCATGA
The DNA here is from genome assembly GCA_019843965.1 of Rhynchomys soricoides. Lineage (NCBI taxonomy): Eukaryota > Metazoa > Chordata > Mammalia > Rodentia > Muridae > Rhynchomys > Rhynchomys soricoides. The sequence continues at coordinate 18,057,717 of JADRCH010000014.1, read as the reverse complement.
ACCATAATTTTAAGAAACAAAAGATGGAAAGATCCCAGGCACTTGTCTGTGCAGACAGCTCCAGTTGTTCTTACAAGGCATCAATAGCCAGGCTTCCTCTGGGGACAAGTAGGCTCCCTTCAGAATTGCAGCTCAGAGAAACAGGCTCCCAGAATGCCAGAGGCAGAGTTTCTAGGAATGAGTGATCTCCTCAGTGCTGATGCCAGAGGTGGCTTGGGAGCCCGGGTGCCTGGCCATGGTTACACTCCCTGAATGAAGACGTGAAGATTGTGGGTGCCAGTTCTCAGAGAATGCCATAAGATTTGGGTATTAAAAATGCAGCAAGCTGGGCTGGAGAGATGGCTCGGCAGTTAAGAGCACTGACTGCTCTTCCAAAGGTTCTGAGTTCAATTTCCAGCAACCACATGGTGGCTCACAACCATCTGTAATGGGATCTGATGCCCTCTTCTGGCATGTCTGAAGACAGCTACAGTGTACTTGTATACATAAAATAAATAAATCTTTTTTAAAAATGCGGCAAGCTTATGAGCTTGGCACATGTGGTGTGTCACTTTGCTGGATCAGTCAGATCAGCAACCCCCTTAGTGACTTGGGACCATGGACAGTCCGCTGAGATGTACCGCGTCTACTTGGTCCTGTGTGCGCCTTACTTTCAGTGAGGCTTTGTTTATTTGCTTGCCGAATTCACTGGTATATGTGCATGTGTATGCGTGGGTACGTATATGTACATATGTGTGTGGGATCCCTGCCTATGTAACTCATCTGAATGCACCTGCTCTTCTCAGAGTTCTCCTTAGCAATCCTCTCCTATATAGGATGGAGGATCAGAGTGTAACTCAGTGGTAGACGAATGCTTGCCCAGCATGCACAGACCCGGGTTTGATTTCCCAGAACTGCCAAGGAGAAAGTGAGGGGGGAGGAGTTAGGGAAGCACAGACTTCTAAAGCTGATTACTGTAACTTCTTTTTGATCCTGTAGATGATCAGTTCTGATGCTTTCCCTGCATTTATCTTGCAGTAGCTATAAAATGCAGTGAGAGCAAGTCCAGTCCCCAGGAAGCTGTACAAGCACTTTCTTCAGTTCGGCTCAACTTACGTGGCTTGTTATCCAAAGCAAAGGTAAGAATGACCTTCGAGTTCACTAGAACTGTGGGGTGAAAGGTCATCAGCCTCAGGTCACTGCTGCTAAAGAAAATAAATAAGTAAAATGTAAACTGAATTGCACTTTACAAAGTGAAAGTTAGAAGAAAGAACTGTCAAAGCCGGGGCAGTCCTGGTCAGCACGGCTCTGCCTCCTGTTGTCTGCCTAGAGACGTCAGGAAATCAGCTCCTAGAGCTGTTGTCCCCACCTTCCATTGCCCAGTTAAACAACTGCCAATCAATACAAACTTCTGCACAGAGACTATACATTTGTGGAAATTGAAATAGCCTCTGCTCGTGGGGCATTCAGGCCAGGTCCTCTGAGGGACAGAGCAGCTCTTTGTCCTCAGCACCTTCACAGCCAAGAACAGCATGAGGGCTGTAGGTGGAGCCCAGGGAGCTGAATCAGGAACCCTGCAAGTGGAGCAGATTGATGCTCCGGAGATTAGTTGTTCATTGTAAGCCTCAGTTTCTCACTGCTCCTCCTTGCTTCATTGAGAAGGAATGCAGGTCCATTGTGATTTGTAAGTACTGTGATTCCTGGTTCAGAATATGCCGTGTGTGTTCAGGTTCTTTGCCTAAAAGATGTTTTTTCTACTGAGCACACTGCAGCAGTGTTTCTGCCAGTCTGTTAGGATGTGCTATTGAACAATACAAATCTATTCAATTCGGATGAAAACGATGTATGGCAAGCCAAATAAATTAGATGCCACAGTGAGGCAGATGTATGCTATATGCACATGTGTGCAAACCTCCCTCTCCTCCCTGCCAATCTATGCTCATAAAATCTTAAAGCTGATTTTCCTGACTCACTAGGCATGCACAGTAAATAGAATTTGTTTGGATGAATGAGTATCATTCATTCAAACATGATTGTATAACATTGACAAAGGCAGTGAACATTTAAAAACAGAGTAGAGATTTGAACCCAAGGCCTTGGGCCCTCTGTGAAGTGCTCTACCAGTGAACTGTAGCTGGAGAGCTCTTGAATCTGTAAATTCAGGCACACAATTTGGGTTTGTACCTTTCTGGGGTCTGAGCAAATGCTGCATTGTTGCTGCACAGTTACGGTTGCACCATGCAGAGAGCACTGGGATTCTAGATTGCTGTATTGACTTAGTATCGTGTCTGTATTGCTCGGAAGAAATTTTCACCTTTTGATGGCCGTACTGTTTTTCCCTTGCAGCAGAATTTTACAGATGTGGTAAGTGGAGAAGTCTCTGGAGAGCTAGCCAGTGAAATAGCAGCTGTGAATGCTCTGGAGGCAGAGCTGCAAGAGCTCAGCAACCAGCTTCGAAACCGGTACTGACTGGGAGAAGCAGCGTGGGACAGAGTCACTTTTGCCTTCTCGAAATCCTCCAATACCTGTGTATCTGAAACACAAGATACCATTTTTAAAATAAATTTGTTTGCCGGCAAACGTACTTATTTTGCTTCGTTCTCAGATGTTTGCACTTGTGTGAAGTTCATTAAGCAGAAAGATGGTTTGTACCTTTGTCTGCTTATTGGTAAGTTCAAGGTTTGCACTCTTGAAGCATTCTGGCACAAGGAGGCCAGCACAGGCTTCATCCTTGCTCAGCCTCACATGAGCACATCATTTTTTGGAAAAACTTAGTATAAACGAGGTGGGGGACCACTCAGATACCACAGGCTTGTGGAATCATTAGCTTGGCTCCATTACTGTCCAAAAATGAGAAAAGAGTGGATTTGGCGCTGGAGACATTTACACTTGTTGGGATCTTATGTCTGTGTCACAGACACAGACTTAGCTAAGTTGGAAGTGTGCATGTGGTTCAGCTTCCAAATCAAGAAACTGCAAGAAGAGAAGGGATACGCCCACATTACGACTCTACTGTTAACCACTAGGACACAGGCTGTAACTGCCAGGCCCAGAGACATTGTTTAATCAACTTATTGTGGGTAAAGACAGCTAGAAATGGTACCATACAACAAAAATGCCTGACTGAGATGCTTGCTTAGTAATGTTGGTGGGCACATATACTGAAGGCAGCGCTGAGCTTAATAATCTCACTACAAAAAGTCAAAGAAAGGAATTGTTAGGTTTCTGGCCTGAGTTGCTCAGCTTTGGGTCTCGTGCATAGTGTAAATCACTTGTCCCTTGAATTTTTTCATGTTCTTATTTATAACTGAGAATAATTTCTACTCCTAGTTTCTTTCTGGGTTTAGCTGTCTTTGGAATTTAACATTTCATGATCCATCAACATAAAGTAGTCTTAACACTTAACAGGTCTTTAAAAAATTCTTTCATAAATGAATTTTGCTTATGAATGCTTACCAGTCCCACACACTCTAACCCCTTAACCATCTGCTTCTCTTTTCTGTGGTCATACTAGCTTTCAAGGGGGAAAATATGTCCCAAAGTTTCTGCTATAAAAGACAGTACTACTGAAGAGGTTCAGTCATGTGAGATGGTAACAGGAATTGTGATTTAGGGTCTATTTAGGTCATTCAAGGAAGCCATTGAGGAGCGGGGTGGATGGACATGAATGTGGATGCTGGGTGGCAATGTGTGGAGCAAGGTTTTGAATGTATGTTTTGTTGGTACCAAGCTGGGAACCCTAGCAGGTAAAAGAGAAATGAATCAGTTTCATCTCCTTTTAGTTCAAGGTCAATGGCCACTGTGGTTGTCTCAGTCACAAACCATATTGCCAATTAGTCACCTCCATTCTGTTGTCTTCTCCATAGATATGCTGGGTCACAGTCTCTCTTTTGTCATGGGGTGTTTGCTCAAAAGAGAGCTACTGATGTCTTCCTTTAAAGGTGTAGACCAAAAGCAGAACAGGAAGTGATGTGGCGTGGTGGATGTGGAATCGTGGGTGTGGCATGGTGATGTGTTCTCACTCACCTGTAACTCACTCACCATATGAGGACCACTCATCTGTATCATTGCTGTGGAGTCTCAGTGCAATGTGTACGTCTATTTTGACTAAATACTGTATTACTACCTGTCTTAATTTTTTATAGTTTCAACTTTGGTTTTCTAGTATTGATGCCTTTACTTCAGAGCTACAAAGAGAGGCGATGTGATTCCAAAGAAGGCATGGCTAGCACCAAGCAGTCGCCGAATCTGTATTATTGGCCAACTGTCAGGACTTTCTCCAAGCCCTGTCAGTTCAGTTTGTAATATTTCTAGGATATTTAAGGGCACACGGTCTGGGAAGAGAGGAAGTAGGCAGATTCCGACCAAGTTTCCCCTGCTGCTTGTACAAGATCTTCCAATAATTGGTTGATTGGTCTTCTTTCATGAACAGTGGGACACATTGACAGTTTGCCTTTCTTCACTCAGTGAAATTCTGTGAGTTCTCAATTGGTAATAGCCTATGATTTATTAGGATTATTAATAAATTCCTTGTCAGCCTTTTCCCAGAGTCAAGGCATATTTAACCAGGACCCCGAGTGTAGACAAGTGGAAGTGAACTACAGAGCCCTATAGACTGTTCTGGCCTATTTAAGGGTGGACCACATGAAGCCTCATCCTGATAGCAAGGGGCCCAGACACCGAGAATGGTCAACTTAATTGCACAACCAGACCATCTCTCTGCACTGCCTTTGTGTCTGTTGGGTGTGTTGTTAGTGCCACCCACTCACAGCAATGGGGGACAGTTGATGAGCATTCGCCATAGTCCACAGACCCAGTTCCAGGGCTGCGACATACCCACAGATCTAGGTAGCTCTCGCTGTGCAGGACCATTTATCCAGTTTATCCAGCCAGCTGTAGCTCTAGCAGCTTGAAGCTGTCCTTGAGCCTGATGAAAAGGCTCTGGTTTTCTTTTCCATGTTGTTTTTATAACATCCATGTCAAACTAAATTGCTGTTTAGATAAGGAACTCTATCGGCCAAGAGTGAGGAATAAAATCTGCTAAGTGGATGCCGCACTTCCTGTCTGCCTGTTCATTCAGCAGGCCCTGAAGTGAAATGGCCAAGAGCCTTCATTTTGATGGAGGGGTGCCGCGCTGTGGAAATACAGCTGGATTTCTCACAACACGCACAAGTGCTTATAAATAGATAGATTTCGATCACCATGTAGTTTATTCAGGCATGTGCTCAAATATAGTAGCTGCATTCATTAGATAGACATTTCCACCAAGCCCACGACTATACTAATAAAGGCATAATCCATGTGGGCTGAAGGTAGTCTTTCACAGCCAAGGCCTAATAATAACCGTGGCTCGTTTGCTCTTCACCGAGAGAACGTAAAAGCTGAGCTTAGTCTTGAAACGTTTCCTCTGTGCTTTCAGATTGCAGTAGTTGAGATGTGTGGCGAAGGCCATTTAAACCTGTGCTGTGTGCTTGTACACGCATTCTTGCTACTTGGCATGTTACACTTTCTCTTCCTCCTGATTGACAGTGTTTGTACCCATAGACGGTTTTATTTTTTCCTTTGACCTTAGGATAAACAACCAGTTAATCCATTCTGTGACTCCTTTTGTAGTATCGTAGTTTGACTTTCTATGGGCGATTTTTTTTGCCCCTGCCTCGGGCTTGGCTTTGTTCAGCCTGCACTGTCTCCCACGTTCTTCAGAGCTAGCTGTAATTAGTTCGCTTAACACAACACCAAAAATTTTTCCCTTGCCAGTGATGTCAGATCTGCCCTCCCTTTTATTATTCTGACTTATAAACTGCAGTGACCCGTGAGTCACCCTCACCATCTCCTGGCCCCGCGCCCACATTGTGATCTATGAAAAGGGAGTCCTGCCAAGGGCTACAAGGCGGAAAACTGATATTATTATGGTCTTCTGAACGGTAACTCGGAGCCATTTTCTAATCTTTTGTGATGCTCTTGCCAGAAAGGGGGTGGGGACGGTAAATCATAGCAAAGTGAAGGAGCTAACCCACGCATTGCTAACTTTCTCCAGACTGGGGGCTCAAGTGGCTATCAGTATCTGTGGACATAGAGAATTATTACACAGTGTTGCTTACACACAGCGTGTGCTTTCTGGAGACTCTTGTTCCCACTAGGCTCGGAGACTTCTAACTTCTCAGGCCTGTGTCTTCATCCATAGCCTTGTACAGCAGTAATACAATAACATCAGTCAAGAACAGGCATCAGGGCTTCGGAAATGAAGATATGCAAGAGAAAAACTGCGAGTAAGAAACCATTTCATGACAACCACCGGCTCAGCTCTAGCCGCAGACTCCTAGTGCTTCCCATGACGTCTAGTGCTGCAAAGTCCTGCCGTTCTCCAGGTTTCCGTCTGTAGCAAGCTTTCCCTCGTTTCTGGGCTGAGGGTGAGGCTGAGGGAAGAGGCAGCGGAGAATGGCGGATTTTTATTGGGTAGAGGAAGAAGGGAACCAAGTTCGAAAAGTCAAGGGAAAAAGTGGTAGGGATGGATGGCCAGGAAGGAGAAGAGTCTGAGGAAGGGGAGGCTACGGGCAAGACTGGGGAGGCAGGCATGAAAGCCTGGTGTGGCATGTGGGGCAGTGCCATGGCAGGACCTGTTAGTTTGTACAGCTAATATGTAACAGGTTTCTATAAGGTGAAGTGGGTAATTGACTGCCTGGATTAACTAGACTGAAAGCCCGGCTTTTATCACTTCCTAGCTGGGGCCACAGTCAAGCCCCTGAACCTCCCTGAGTCTCAGTCTTCCTTAACTGGGAAACACAAATCTCTACCTTCGCAGGCCAGACAGAGTTATCAGATGACTTATGTGAAGTTTTCTATGAGCAGATGAGACAAGTAACTCTTGGTGTAATTGAAACGTGATTGTTGATGATCTGTCAGTTCTTTGGGGCCGTGAAGTCCCTGGATAGGGGTGACCAGCAATGTGGCTCCAGTTTCTATAATCCCTCCTGTGTTTGGGGGGTGGGGGTGGGGTCATAGCCCTGTATTTTGAGAAACAATGGTGCAGAATATCTCAGTTGTCTGTGTGGCTTCAACACTACTTACTGAAACCATCAGCCTCTAGGAAGTCTGGTGCCAGGGCTGATAAAGCAATTTTAGTAATTCTACAGTCACTTGGCCAGAGACAGGCTTCTGTCTCAGCAGTGACCCCCCCCTTTCCTCCCCCTCTGATCCTCTCCCATTCTTTCTGGACCCCTCCCCCAACCACCCCCACCCCACTCTTATATCTTATTTGTTTTAATGACCCACTGAATTTAACTAGGGTTACTTGCAGTCACTTGGGTGTGAGGTTATTTACTGAAGTGTGGGTAACTTACCAGTGCCTGTGTCACTGAAGAAAATGACTTCCAGTCTGTCACTCAGCACCCATTAACTGTCGGTAGCTCTGCAGAGAGGGTGAGGCCTCTGAGCCCCTCTACTACACCACGCTGGTTGTTGACAGAGACGATTGTTTAAAACTCCTAACTACATTCAAGTTAGGAGTTTAAAGACGTGACAAGGATTCAGGTGTGGTGGCCCATTCCTGTAATCCCAGCTCTTGAGAGACTGAATGAAACAGGGGTATTAGACATTTGAGGTCAGCCTGGGCTACCTGAATGAGATGTTTAGCGCCAGAAAGAGGGTGAGGTTTATGTGTGTGCCTGACAATTATAAGCCAATAAAAAGAAAGAAACCCAAACAACCCAACTAAAAAAATTGAGCATTATGCTAAAGGAAATAGCCAAATAAAAACACAAAACAAGTGCTTAGATTGATCTTGAGTCATGAAATTAAAATCAGAGATGAGCACGGAGATGACTCAACCAGTGGCTGATGGCTAAGTGGTAGTGCCTACTAAGTGCTCCTGAGAAAAGGAAGTAACTGCTAGTGGGAATGACAGCTTCATACAAACACTCTTAGAAAACCCTGCACATACCATAGCTCTCACAGAGGCATGCCTGCAGCTGTATTGTCTGTCAGAGGCCCCGGGTAGGAGCCCTTCACCTGTGGTGGAGTTGGACCAGGCATGCATCAGAATAGTCTGCGTCGATGAAGAACAATTCCCTACAGCTACAGCAGCGGTGGTGGATTTCTCAGACGTGTGGAGCAAAGGAAGGTAGACAAGGGAAGGAAAAATGCATTCAGCGAGGTTCCTGTGGACAGGACCGAACCTCAAGGAGCAGTGGAAGTAAGCTACATTGTTTACTGCTGTGTGCTGGGTGTTAAGTCAGTAAAGAAGTTAAGTCAGTAAAGAAGGACAGGCAATGATTACCACAGGGTGAGACTGGTCGCTCTTGTGGCTTCCAGTGGGTGTTGGTCGGAGGTACATAAAGGGCTCTGGGGAGTAGCAAAGTCACCTTCATTAGCTGGGGTGATGGTTAATGTGGTTCTTTTACCATGCACTGAGCTGCATGGTTTTGTTCTGTGCCTGTTCCAAGTGTGTGTTGTATTCACAGTGGAAAACTCCGAACATGCAAAGCAGTGTGGCTACACTTAGCATGATCTCTGGAGTTTGGTACACACAGCCCCACCCCCACCCTGTCTGTCTGTCTGTCTGCCTGCCTGCCTGTCTATTTCACTGTCTCTGTCTCTCTGAATCTGTCTGCCCCCACACCCCCCTTACTTTAGAGAAAGTGTATGGCTTTTCAAAGTGAGAGTTGACAATAAAATCCCAAACTGTATTGCTTATAACCTTAGTCCCTCTGTTTACCCACCCACCAAACACCTCCTTAAAAAGTATAATGTTGTACAACTCTAAGTTGGTCGCTCCCAGGCAAGATTTGTATTATTTGACACTGTACTGTAAGCTCTTCGCTTCTTTGGTGTCTTTCAGACCAGAGCCTATGCCTTTTCACCATGTCTGGGGAAATGCTGGGGTCTAGACTAAGGGAGGCTGGGCCTTACACCCTGAGCATGCTCATCTTAGTGACCGGAGCCAGCTTCTCACATTTCTTGAAAAGTGTGGTGTTGACATGTTTAATATCCCGTGGCATTTCCACCAGGCTCTGTAGTGTGATGGAAAAAGTCAGCGATAATGTCTGAAGGCCAAGTTGACTAGCAAGGCCATGAGACACTCCTCTTCAGAGCTCTGGCTAGGTGGTAACTTTTGTCTGAGCTGTCTGAGAAGTTACTGATAGGAGTATCTAGCAGGATCCACACAGCACCAGTTACAGGGACAGCTCTTATGTGTGCCTGGATCCTGAACAACAACAAAAAAAGTGAAATTTTACCCTCAACCGCATAGGGGATGATAAATCAAAGGCCAGTGCATTACACAAAAGAAAAAGATAACCCTAAGGGTTGAGGCTTTTCTGGAAGAATTCCAAGAATGGATGTGGCAAGGGAATGTCCCAGGACAACCCCCTAATAAGCTGGTGACCTGTAGATCAAAGGCACAGTGTTTTATGAATCGTCATCGATGCTTATCCCACTGCTCTCTGTCTTGCTGTCCCTCTTCATCTGTCCTAACGATTTTGCTCCAAGAATTCCAAATCAGTCCTGACGGCGTTTGCTTTCCCATCTCCAAGAATGCAGCTGGCACATTCTTTCTGTGAAGGACGCACTCCTGGGAAAGATATGAACCAGACGGAGTGAAGAGCATCTTATTTCATCCACACAGAGCTACAGTGTCCAGGCCCTGAGCAGGCCTGAGGATTTGAATGAAAGCAGACGACTGGCTGAGCTTAGTTCTGTGAACAGCCATGCATGCCACTGGGGATGCAGGGGACGGGTGGGTGTTCACTGTGAGGAGGTCCTTCCTCTACCATGAGGAGGAGCTCTGTGGTTGCCCATACAATAGAAACCCATCTCTCTAAGGCAATATTCACTGACACAATTTTTTTAATCCTTGACTCTGATAGTCCATGGAGTAAACTGCTTCCCTGCCTGGATCCCAAGATCTGTTGGTTCACTTGGCCATTATTATTTGAAAATTCCTCATCACTTCACTATGAATTTTGTGAATTTCACGAGGAATTCTGTGAAATACTGAGATGAAAGACAGGCCTCCAGAGATGTCACCAAGAGACCCCTGTCTCATGCATTTACAGTCGTGTGAAATCCCTTTTCTTGAGGATGTTGGTTTTACAGTAAAATCCTGGCAATGCTGTAAGGATGTTCCTCCCAATGTGATGAGAGACTCAGCAGTGTCTGCCTGCCTTTGATAAAGCAAGGCATCATGATGGACAGGCATGTAGGGCCAGCAACCTCCAAAGCCCAGAAGGAGGCAAGGAACCAAAGTCCCATGATGCATCAGCCAAATCCTTGATCATAGAAGCAAATCTACCCCCAGCTGAGCCTTCCATCAAGACCCTAGCCCTGACTGACACCTTGATGGCAGCTTTGTGAGACACTCTGAAGTAAGAGCTGCCTCCTATGGCCTCAAAAACAGAGGTAATAAGTGTGTGTTGTTTTAAGTTGCTTAGCAGTGTGTTACAATGCAGTAGATAGCTAACGGTGGATTCTGACACCTTTGCCCCCTAGAATATATTCCTTAATAGTCATTAACAACTACAGGGATATAATTTACAATTTCAACGATGGTGCAGATTAAACTCAGTGTGTTTTCGTGTGGCCTCTTGCATTGCAATCTGTCATCTTTTGAGTTACAGGAGAACTGACTGGCAGCATTAAGATCCTTGTATAGGGCTGGAGAGATGGCTCAGAGGATAAGAGCACTGGCTGCTCTTCCAGAGGTCCTGAGTTCAATTCCCAGCAACCACATGGTAGCTCACAACCATCTGTAATTGGATCTGATGCCCTCTTCTGGTGTGTCTGAAGACAGCTACAGTGTACTCATAAATAAAACTAAAAGGAAAAAAAGGGGGGGGGATTCTTCCTTATTTTTTTTCTTATTAAAAGAAAGAAAATCTTAGGTAGAACACAGCTCTCTCTGGTTATATTATGACTCTGCTTCAAGACCCTCTGAGATTCTCTAAAGTACAGGTTTTTCTGTTCATGTGAAATGTGACTCTGAACCAGTGCCCTGAGCAGTTTTCCCATTACTGCTATTACCTCAAGATTCTGCTAATGAGACAGTGCCCAGCATCTTCCTGAAGCCTGCCCGACTCTTTATCCATCTTCTCTCCCTCTGCCTGTGAAGGAAGTATGGAAGCTGCCAGTCAGAGAGGCAGTGCTTGGGTCAGCCCTGACAGCAGCAACAACAACCACAAGTATGAGAAAGAAAGCTGGGAGGGGGGAGACCTTGGAGGAGCGCTCTGCCTTACGCTTGCTGACAATAACCACCCCACCCCCAACACTGAAGAATCTATCTTTCACCCAGGCCACCGAAACTTAAAAGTATATCTTCAAGGACATCTGCCCAGCAACTGTCTGTTGTTCATTGTGGCCAAAGATTATTGTTTCAAAATATCTGATGTAACTCCCCACTTTTGTCTCTGAAAGCTCTTCCTGGCCTCACCTCCTTGGATTTGCCCGTTATTTACTGTAGCATGTACACTCCCCAAGTAATTGCCAGTGTTTTTGATAACCTCCCTGGTTGTGTTTCTTCATTTTTTAAAATGACATGACCCTCACGGTGCTCTCTCTTCCCTTTGCCACTTCTTGTCTGCAGTGGAGAACTAACTTCTTCAAGATCGCCCCTTCCAGGTTTCGCCAGAACCCCCAAGCCAGAGGTTGTGTCCCCTCTTTCTAACCCTCCCACGGCACTTTTGTGTTTGCTTTGAGGGGTATCTTACTCTGACCATCATCCTCAGTGGCTTCCCACCCTGTCTCTGGTTCTGCCTCTTCTGGTCACACAAGTGAAAGTGAAGGCTCTCTGACCCACTGTCTACAAGCCATTCACAGACCCTGTTACCCACTGTCTTATTTGACATAGCCTAGAGAGGAAGGGATGAGTTATCTCAAAATGCAGTTATCCAAAAATCAAGGTATAAAAATCCAATCTAGCCTACTTGGGAGTGTGTATGTGTGTTTCTCTTTTCCCCCCACCCCTTCCACCCTGTCTTGCCAGCAGCCCTCTGCTAGGTCGTATGATGAATGAGGCACATTCCCTTCCTTCCAGACGTTTAGCAGAGGGTGGCAAGACAAAGGTCAGATGCAGCTCATAGGAGCTGGTTAATAAAACGGAATCCAAAGTGTGTGATGAATTCCAAATATAGGCAAACTTCCGATCTTAATTTAATAATCATTTTTGCCTAAAAACCTTTCTCTTCCCTCCCTTCCCCTGCCAAGAGATGACATCATTCTTCTGAGTATTTTTCTTTTAAATGGTGTGTGTGTGTGTGTGTGTGTGTGTGTGTGTGTGTGGGCTCATGTCACTGTGTGTATGTTGTGTTGAGGTCAGAGGACAAGCTTAGGTGTTAGCTCTCATCTTTCAACTCCTTTGAGGAAAGGTCTCTTGGTTGCTGTTGTATATGCCAGACCAGCTGGCCCATGGGTTTCTGGGAATTCTCCTGCCTCTGTCCCTGGGATTGCAGATGTGCTACTGTGCCTGGGTTTTCCATGGACTCTTGTCTTAACTGGGTTTTTCTGTTGCTGCACTTAAACACCATGACCATTTACTTGCTTTATGCTTCCACATCACAATGATCATCGGAGGAAATCAGGACAGGAACGCAAACTGGGCAGGAACCATGGAGAAATGCTGCATACTGGCTCACTCTTCATGGCTTGCTCAGCCTGTTTTCTTGTAGAAGCCAAGACCACCAGCCCAGGGATGGCACCACCCACAATGGAGTGGGCCCTCCCCCATCAATCACTAATCTCCAGGCTTGCCAACAGCCCAGTCTTATGGAAGCATTTTCTCAGTTGAGGCTCCCTCCTCTCAAATGACTCCAACTTGTGTCAAGTTGACTGAAAACTAGCCAGTACAGTTCTAAAGTTTCAAACTCGGGTACTTAACACTTGCATAACAAGCGCCCTACCCATTGAGCCATCTCCACAGCCCCTCTCTCTGGGTTTGTTCATTAACTTCAGGGCTATGTGCTCGTTGGTCACCCAGTTCAGAGAAAAAGAAGAAAGGACAAGACAAGAGCCGGTGTGCTTTTGTTTCTTAATGATTAGAGTTAAGACTCCGTTTGTGGTCTACCATGAGGCTAGGGCTGTAGCTACATCTGGGTCCTGTGCCTACCGCTGAACAAATCTGCTGTCAGTGCACCCAGGGGCCGTAGTGTGCCCTTGCTGTGGTCTTTCAAGCTGCTCAGCTGTAAGATGGGGTAAGTGTGTGTCAGTCCTGGAACTGTATGCAGATGGACGTTCAGGTGCTGGGCTGCCAACGAGGCATGGGAAGCATTAATCCCTTTCCTCTGTTTCTTTAATCTGGAGAACGAAGACTCAGAAGCTGTGAGTGGATAAGAACGGTTGATTTCCAGCTCACACCACCATAACACTGTTACTACAGCTTTTAAAGGTCAATTTTAGAACAGGCATGGGGAAGCATACCCAGAACCCCAGCACTAAGGACTCTGACACAGGAGGATCTTGGTTTCTAAGTCAGCTGGGCTTCTCCAGCAAGACCCCATCTCACAGGGAAGAACAAAAGGCCAGATTCTTCTCCATTGATCCTGGCTGCATGTCGCCACTTCTTTGTCCCTGTGGATGTGGTTGAGAACATTTGTTAATTGTATCTGTACTTAAAGGGGTTCTCTGGAATCCTCTCGTTTTCTCCTGATTACCTAAAGAAAGACAAGGGTATTTGTGTTGGCACTTACAGCCAAGAGAGAACATGGGTATGGGTGGGACATATATCCAGTCATAGATAGAGATGTGAATATTTTTGGCTTCCAAGTTGATTTTCCTTTGCTATTATTCTCAGGCCAAGGAAGCCCCAATTACTTCAGGACTTTCCTAGAGTAATTAATTCACCTGGATGGTTTTCCTCTCCTCCCTTCCTGTGGGTCCCTTCTCAGGAACTCCTTCATTATCCAGAGATTGTAAAGCCAGGGAGCGCCTGCTCCGGAAATGGGCTGTGTTAGGGGCACACAAAGACACAGGAGCTAAAGGAAATGGAGAGCAAGCCCTTGTGCGCTCTCTCTCTCTCTCTCTCTCTCTCTCTCTCTCTCTCTCTCTGCCTTGTCTCAGGGATGCTGTGACCCAGGCAGATCTAGGAAATGTTCACAGAGGTGAGAAGGGCACTGGAAAGGAGAGGGTCCACAGGGCCTCGAGTGGACAAAGCCCTCACAAGTGGAATTTGCTTTAAAGACCAAAAGTCGCAGGAGAACCAGAATGGTTTGTTGGCCCTGAGGACACAGAAGCATTTAGAGGCAGCCCAGGACAATGGGTGTGATGGGTAATTGTGGGTGGGTCCACAACTGAAGAACTGCTGTGTCAGGTTGGCATGTGAGACTGACTGGGCACTTTTTTGGTTATTAGTGGATACAGGAGGGAGCATCTCTCTGTGGAGAGTACCATTCCTAGACAGGTGAGTATGGGCTCCATAAGAAAGTTCGTGACTATGAGTCTGGGAGAAAGCCACTAAGTAGTTTTCCTTTGTGGTCTCTGCTTCAGTTCTTGCCTTGAGGTTCTTCCCCTGAATTTCTTCAGTGATGAATTGTTACCTTAAAGCATAAGCTAAAAGTCTTTCCTCTCCAACTTGTTTTTGTTTATGGTGTTGATAAGCACCATGCAAACAGACAAAGCAAACTAAGGTTTGATACAGGAAGCTGTGGGGAGAAAGGCCCCACACTGAGCCCGTTCTGACTCTTCTCTGTGTCCTTCCTTCCGAGGCAGAGGCAGCCAATGCCCTGACAGTCAGGTACTGGTACTGAGCCAGTGTCTCACAGGTTGGAAGAGGCCAGATCTGACCCCATTCTCAGATGACTTTTAACAGGAAGTTTTCCCCAAGGCTGAGAGATCTTCTGTTTGGTTTGGTTTTTCCTTTTAAATAAATAACTTTTATACTTCCACTTATTTTTGTGCATTGGCTTATTGTCAGGCTCACCTCTGGGCCTAAATAGACAGACTCAACAGAAGCCTCAGGTATCCTTGACTGGCATGGAAAGAGGAGAATAAGAACTTTAAAAAGCTGCCCCATTAAGATCTTAGCCAAGGCCACGGGGACTTCCAAATCAGGAGCGGTGACTGTGTGTAGAAAGTCTGAGGAATTTATGTCACATGGAAAATCTCAGTAGTGAGGATCTGTTCCTAAAATGGTGCAAACAGCAGTAGCCTTGACAGACAAGTAACTACCGCCTGCTCTGCAAGCTGCGGACCACGAGGAGGAAAGGGGAGATTTCTAAGTTACCAGGTCTCTCTTTCCGCACCTCTGGTATTTGTTGGGATAAACAGTTAAGTAACAAGCTGGCTGTGTCATGGAGAAATCATCATGGAAGATCTTTCTGAGGTAGAAGTTTCCTTTATGTTTGGGATTTGGGCAGCTCAGACTGTTCCAAGTATGTGAACCAACGCCTCTGTGGTGTGTCCCCAGAGTCATGTAATGGATGCTTGGTCCTCACTACAATGGGGTCGGGAGGTGAGATCGGTGATGGGGCTGTTTGGGTTCTGTCCTCATAAACGCTGGTATTCTGGAGGGGTCAGTCATCACAAGGTGGACTCAGGATAAATTCAGCCCTCTTCCTTTTCTTGCACACACAATGCTCTCTCGCCCATCCGTCATGGAATGATGTATCAGAATGCCCTTTCCGGATGCTGCATCCTCCATCTTGGATTTCCTGGCTCCAGAACAGTGTAGCACAAACCTCTCTTCTTCCTAAGTTAACCAGTCTCTGGCCTTCTGTTACAGCAGATTGAAGGCATATACCTTCTCCAATCACCACACTCAGAATTTTCAGTTTCTGTCCTACTCTCTGATTCCTATCTGGAACTTTCCACACAGGATGTCAAATGGTACTTCCTTTACTTTCTGAACAATATCTTATGTATTGATCTGCTTTATATCATTGTTGTGATAAAATATTCTTTTCTCACCCCACACCCCCATTGCTCCCCTTTCCCCTCCATTACATCTGTGTTCTTCCATCCCCAGGATCTCCCCAATACACAGTGGCCCTATTCTAGTTTCTCGATGTCTACTGGTACTCCAAATTAAGCAAATCTAATGATTTAATGCTCGGATCCATATATGAGTGAGAACATGACATTTGTCTTTCTGGGTCTGGGTCATCTCAGTACAATTACTTTACAGTTCCATCCATTTACCTGCATATTTCATAATTCAAGTTTTTTACAGCTGACCAAGATTTCATTGTTAATAGGCACTACATTTTCATTACCCATCAGTTGTGTGAACACACAGCCGGTGGCAGGATGTACAGGAAGAAGCAGGTAAATTCACTGAGCAGAATTCTCAGAAAACACATCCCCGAGGGGTACCAGCCCATCATCGTCATCATCATTTGGGTACTTGTTGGGGTACCCTGACCTGGAGAACAAAGGCCCCAGGAGCTCCTGTGCTTGTGTCATCAACCCTGCTTTAATCAAGGCCATGGCCTTGCTGGCTATTGTATGTCTCTGCCCACTGACTGGGACAAGCTAAAGGCACATCCATGGGCTGGAGTATCGTATCACATAGTGATTATATAGTATCATGTAGTCACTAAATGTTTATAAACCTCAGTAAATGCAGGGTATGCAGATCTCTCTATTTCTCTTCTCTCTCCTTCTGTCCCTCTCCTCCTCCACCCCATCAGGACTCAGATTTAATTGTCTAACCTGGCTTTGTCAGTTTACGTTTATAGTATCTTGACCATGTCACCAGCTTCTCTGGACATATTCCCAAAAGGGGGATACTAGGTGAATGAACTGGGCTGAGCTCTTACAGGGAGCTAGCAGGAAAACACACCTCACTCATTCACCATCCTGACAATGCACGTGACCCAGAAACACTTATTCCCATTTGTGAAGTGAGGACCTGAAAACATCAGGTGGGTGTGTGGTTTAAGTCTAGTGAAGGCTGAAACTGTGGGCCTGGAATCTGTCCCCTGCTGGCCCTTGGTAAGTTCTTATCTCCCTGACTAACATGCGTAGAGATTATGTAATTAGGAATGACATACTTCTTAATAGATATTCAATAGATCAATAGAGATTTTCTATAATATGATGGAAATTTAGTTGCCTTTGCTTTTTCTCTTCCAAATTCTCTTGAGATTAATATGTTCTTTTGTCATAAGAAATGAAATGAGCAGATTATCATTTTTAAAAATCTCCCTTTTTTATCTTTTGAGTCAAGAGTTTTGCTAGCCATGGTCGGGGTCTGTCCTTGAACTTGCTCTGTAGCTCAGGCTGGTGTCTAACTCACAATTCTCCTGCTGCTGAGTACTAAGATTATCCCCTTGACTGACTATTATCTGGTGCTCATTAGCTTCAAGAGGAAGGACAGGAGCCTGCTCCTATTGGTGGAAGCAGAGAAGACACTTAGCTCAATCTCTCAGAAAATACTAACACACCCTGACCCAGCCTGCCAAAAGCCACCACAAGTGACCTGTGAGACCTGAAACTCTCAGTTCCTGGGTTCCTCTCTATGCCTCTCTGGTTCCACTGTGTCCCAGAGAAACTTCTCAACCACGAGTCTTTCCATGTGTAATGAAGGAGCATGATAGACTGTGGGTAATGGCTTTCTAAGTGTGTCGACATTTCCCCTAAAGTGCTTCCAAATATAGAAGAGGCTAATAATGACAAGAAGGGCTCTGAGACTCTGGTGGCAGCAGTGTTGGTGATTACATCGGAATGAGAAAGGAGGGGTCCCCAATCTCCAGGATGCCCTGGCCTGACTCCCAAACCATTCTCATAGCAGCTGTACCTACCCAGGGATTCTTCAGATACAAGGAGGGATCCCAGAAGGAAGGCAAACCTAGTACTTGTTTTTAAAGTGACAGTCAAAGCCCTTTGAATAAGTTGCATTTCTCCTGGCTTCTCTGGCTTAGGATGTTTAGAGGTAGAGAATATCATCAGCCATACTGTTTTTTGTGTCTCTAAAGGAGTTTAGTTGTAGGTTTGTTGGTAGTTGTTAAATACGCATCTCTGTCACTCCCCCCACACCCCCAAACACACACACTTAGTGACCGTAGACCTGTTAGACCCAAGGAACAAACCGAAACTGGCCTCTGTTACCTAGACTTCACTGAGTCTGATTAAGGCCTATGATTGCCAGGATGCTCTGTAAGCTGAAGGTGGCTTTTCAGCCTCCCTGCCAAGCCATCTTTAGTTTGACAGGTGTGAGGCCCTCACCTCAGTGGGTGAAGGAAACCGGCTGGGGTGTAGGAAATGGGAGGCCTTGGGAAACTTTGTATTTCTGTATTTTCAAGATTTACTTAATTTTTATTTATATGTATGTGTGTCTTTGTGAGTGTATACTGCATGTATGTGGGTGCCTACAGAAGCCAAATGAGGGCATCAGATCCTTGTGAGCCGAAGTTATAGACAGTTATGGACTGTCTGGTGTGAGTCCTTCGGAAGAGCAGCAAGTATCCCTAACTGCCGAGCCATCTCCCCAGCTCTCAATTTGCATCTCTATAATGCTCCTCTTGACTCATCCTCCTGAATCAAGCAAAGAAGGACCTGGATTTGGCCCAGAAAGGAAACTCTACAATATACTAAAAATGCCCAATCTGACGGAAATTATGAGCTAATGCCTTCTGGACTTATCTGCTAAAAGGGTGGATTCCAATTCTGGTTAGATTGGGGGTAGGGGTGTCCCTCAGAAGTCTAAACTTACGACCTTAAAAATCCTCAGAGGTCCCAGAGGAGTCCAGGGCCTTAGGTGGGCCTCCAGAACAATGGCAGGATCTTTGTCAATCAGCAGAGAGACCTGGGAACTGTATTGGGTATGACTAATGACAATGATGTCTTAGATTGTTCCTCACTTTATCAGGAGAGGGGCACTCCCCTTTTGAAAAACCACCAAGGAACTCTGGGTATTTTAACTTAGAAAGTCCTAGAAGAGCAGAGGAAAAGGTTTTCATGTTATTTTAAATTCTAACTTTGTGTGTGTGTGTGTGTGTGTGTGTGTGCGTGCGTGTGCGTGTGTGTGTTTGGCACCCAAGCACTGAAAAACACTTTTCTGTTCCCCTAGCTCAAGGCCTCACCCACATATCCCTTTGAAGTTTGGGTTTTATATTTGGGAGAAAGTTTATAGTAACATACCAAAAAGACAGATAAAATGATAGGAGCAGAAAAGATGGAAATTAGGCTTGTGTAGCATGCTTCAGTGTTTTGTGATTCCATAGCTTGAGAAGAAAGCAATCAACAGGACAACAACATCAGTGTATGGGTCGAGGGTTGGTTATTTGAGGGTTGCAGATCTGTACTCTCTTAGCAGCCAGTTAGGGGCCTTTCTTGCCACCCCTCCCCCATTAAAGACCTGTCTCCAGCAGTATAAACATCAAATGTGAACAATAGGGAAGACCTTAAGAGTTTGGTTCTGGATGGAAGCAGAAGGGTTAGATCCAACCTTCCATGATCCATGCAAACAGAGCCCTCTGTGTTTCAGGGGTGTCTGCCTGAGCATACCTGGTGATGGAGCATCAGAGTCTCATTCCAGAGCATCTTGGAAGACAAGCTGGCTGAGGGAAGCATGAAGAAATAAAGAAATGCTTCCCTTTTAGGTTAGCTGGCTTTTCAATAAGACTTCTTGGGGAGTCTAAGACTGACTGACACTCACCTTCCTTATTTGAGAATGTGCTGGCCTAGAGACTGAGAGCTGTACCACATATCCTCCAGTTGACCCACCTACTTGTGTATATAGGATGTATTAAAACTCTGAGGATAGAGGTGTATCTGTGCCTCGTTTGGGGTCAAAGGACCAAGGCTCACATAGACAACCTCCAAGAAATTAAAGGTATGGGTTGTCTGGGGATCCCTGGAGACAGAGGGTGATATTATGCTGTGTACACTCTGTCTGCATCTTTCTTTCTGTGCACATTGACTTCAGGATATTCTTAAACATCTCAGAAGACAAGTTACCAACAGAGCAGGTGTTACAACTCTCCTCATTATTAACTGGGAGTCACTTCTCTTTCCTTAGTTCCAAGCCAAAGCATTCCAGAAACAGGCTGGGTCAAGCATATTCCTCTAAAGGCAGGAGGCCTGGTCCCTCACTGGAGCTGTGTGGTTGAAGGAGGAGAGTCAGATTCTAGAGAGGACTGAACAGGCATGCTGTTTTTGTCCAGCATGGCACTTCACGGGACATGCAAGGTAGACAATGGAACCAGAGGTGTAAAGAGAGAGTGACAGGAAAGAGTGTGGAACTGGAGGTGGGGTAGGACCGAGAAGGGTGAGGGATGGAGCCATTGTGTAGCATAAGCAAGCTAATTGAAAGGACATTTAGTTCTGCTCTTCAACCAAGGTGCCCCAGGCCATGTATTTCTTGCCAGTTTCCTTTCAACCTTAACTAATAACTTTTCCTCTTTAAATTCTGTTGGCCAAGTGTAGCAACACTTTCTGTTTATTTGTACTTGGTATAGCTGGAATGATTCCTGGGAAGGCTCCCCATCCCACCACCAGTCTTCGTGTCTATAAAGTTCTACTCAACATAAACCATCTCTTCATAGGCTAGTTGCAGTAATAGCTGCTGGTAGTACCTGTGTCTTGGTGAGATATAGGCTTTCAACTGTGGATACCAGCTGTGAGCCTAAGGGAAGACATTTGCGCTTAGCCATCTCAGAAGGGAGCACAGGCCTGATAAGGAGCTAGTGGCCGTGGGGACATGTAGTGGAGATGATCAGAGGGGATGCAGACATGAAGGGGTGACAAAGGCTGCAATATACCACAGCTCCTTGGCTTTTGTTCCCCCGGTTGCCAAGGTATGATGGTTTGTATATGGTAGGCCCAGGGAGTGACACTATTAGAAGATATGGCCCTGTTGGAGTAGGTGTGCCACTGTGAGTGTGGACTATAAGACCCTCATCCTAGCTGCCTGGATGCCAGTATTCTGCTAGCAGCCTTCAGATGAAGATGTAGAACTCTCAGCTCCTCCTACATCATGCCTTCCTGGATGCTGCTATGTTCCTGCCTTGATGATACTGGACTGAACCTCTGAACTTGTAAGGCAGCCCCAATTAAATGTTGTTCTCATAAGAGTTACCTTGGTCATGGGGTCTGTTCACAACAGTAAAACCCTAACTAAGACAGAAGTGTTTGATGCTGGAAGTCCAAGACCCTTCATGGTCACTGTCTTACTTGAGGTTGCATTTCTCCCCAGAGTGGCCTAGAATGGTTCTGGGGTTAAATAAAGGCTCAGCAGTCTCACATCAGTTAAGGAAAGTTCTGGAGCTCCTGCCAAACTTGGTGGCTTCTGTAGGGACTGTACCAATATTCAACCTGACCTTGAGCTCCATCACTAGTTGGTATTACAGAGAACACTCTCAGAGAGTGCCCATTGAATGAAGTTCCTTTATCTCAGCACCTACCGTGTAGGACATGTGGGACATTTTCCATTAGGACCAAAGCCAGTGAGCAAGGCGTCACCAGGCCAGGCTCCATGTAGTTCAGTCCTAGAGTTAAGCTACAATTAAGTGAAATAGTCTATTTAACCAGGGATACTTAAAAAAAAATAATGGAACTTGACTTATTTTATCAAGGTCAAGATTTGTTGTTACAAATTTACAGAAAATCCACATGGGATCCATTTGAGAAAAGTGTAGCACATACGGCCAGTGAGTGCAGTTCAGGAACCTGTACAGTTCAGGGTGAGCTTGGATGCAGACCCTGACTGAGGGGATAGGAACTACAGCCAGAATCAGCAGAGGCTTCCCCCATCTCTCCTCCCCATGGGGTGGCAGTGTACTAATCACTGCTATCTAGCAGCATTCAGCTTCCTATGTGTGATGCGACAGTCTAATACTTGACTTATAGATCCCTGTGTGTCCCTTCTAATACCTCCTACACTAGGGTTTTTCAGAAAAACCAAGATCAATAGGATATTTCTTATTAAAACACAGTTACAAAGCCTGGGAAATCCCAAGACCTGCAGTTAGCAAAGTGGAGACCCAGGAAGGACAAAGCTGAGGTTCCCATCAGAGCCCCAAAGCCTGAGAAACAGGAGTATCAGTCAAGTACATCCCAGTCCAAAGTCAGCAGGTGCAAGACCCAAGAAGAGTAGAATGACAGGAAGAAGCCAGAATAAAATAAAAGACTTATAAACTCCCTAGACTAATAGGGCCCTCCATCTACCAGCAGTAGAACATTTTTTTTCCAAGTACCCATGAAACATTCTTCAGGATAAACCACACAAGAGTACATAAAAGAAGGCCTGATAAGTTAAAAGAATGGAACAGTGTGGTCTCTAATCACAATGGATGACTTTAGAAACAAAGCCTTTAGAAACTGTAGAGACATTTGGAAATTAAGCAGCGCACTTCTAAATGACCAAAGGGTCAAAATGAAAAAAAAGAAGAAGAAGAAGAAGCGAGGAAATAGTTTGAGATAAACCGAAATGAAGATTCAACATATCAAAACAAATGGGATGCAGTCAGGGAAATAAATAGCATCAACGCATACATTCTAAAATGAAAAATCTCAAATTATTAAAGTTTAATCTTAGGGCATTGTTAAAAAGACACAGACTAAAACAAACCAAAAGTAAAAGGAAATTGAAGAATTATTAGGAAATTATCAGGCTCAGAGAGATGGCGCACTGGTTAGGACTGAATGCTGCTTCTACAGACGACTTGAGCTGGCATCCTGGTGCCCATGAGAGGCTCTGCCTAGAGTTCCAGCTGCAGGGACATCTGACCCCATGGTCTTTCGGGCACCTGTGCTCACATGCGTGTACCCTCATGTGCATAATTAACACTAAGCTCAATGTATAAAACCAACACAGCCAGAAACTGGTTCTTAGAAAAAAACTGACAAAATCAACAGTTTTGTTTTGTTTTTTAGCTAAACTGACCAAGAAAACAAACAAACAAAATGCTACAATTAATTAAATCAGGAATTAAACCAGAAATACTACCATCAATTTTACATAAATTACAAAAAGGAAATCCACGAGTAGCCACCTGCTAATAAACTGTAACTTGGACAACATGGACAAGTTCTTACAAGAACAGTACTTGTAGCTGTAAAGGGATTGAATCAGAATCATCTTTTCATGTCTACATGGCTTCACAGTCTCACAAGTCATGGGTTACCCATGTGACTACACAAATGAGGATTCACTGGGAGTGGTTTTGGACACTTGCTGCCAAAGTCAACCTGCTTGCAAGACTGGGACCAGCCAGAGGGCCAAGCAAAGACAAAGGGAGGTAGTGAGGAGAGAGACTGCAAGCAAAGCACAATGATCTGCATGTGAAAACGCGACAAGCAAGCTCGTTATTTTCTATGCTAACTAAAATTTAAAAAAAAAAAAAAACAACAACAGTGAGAAAAAAATCTGCTTATAGACAATAAACAGAGTTTGGGGCACGAAACCGGCTACTTCCTTGAAAGTCCCTTAGCTGGATGTTTTCCCATTCAGGCTCTTGATAAAATACAGAGGGTTTTTG
This sequence comes from Rhynchomys soricoides, assembly GCA_019843965.1. Lineage (NCBI taxonomy): Eukaryota > Metazoa > Chordata > Mammalia > Rodentia > Muridae > Rhynchomys > Rhynchomys soricoides. The sequence continues at coordinate 18,034,336 of JADRCH010000014.1, read as the reverse complement.
AAGAAGTGAGGTGCTAAATATGGACTACTCATTTATGTCTTTATAAAACTCATGACCATGAGATATGGTCCGGAATGACATGATAGAGAAAGGAGATATTTCAGAGTTGAAGCTTAAGGATGTGCCAGGTAGTCTGGGAAGGTAGGATCAGATTTAGGAATGTCATTTGACCACTTCTGTAGTTTCTGTCGTGGCAGACTTGCTTCGTAGATAGTAACATCCAAGTGTCCTTGAAAAGAGCTTTGATTTCAGCCCCAGTATAAGGCCACAGAGCTGTGATAACTGAGTTTTGAACAGGAGTCAACAGAAAGGGAATGGAGCTTAGGGGTAGCAGAGTCTTCCTGAGCCTACATATCACAGGTCAGCTCTGCAGTGCAATCTGCTGACCGCCTCCTAATGAATCTCAAACCACAGTTACTAGGAGACTTCATCCATTCTCATAAATACTATGCTTCTTGGGCAGGAGTGACAGCTTATTGGTTACGTACACATCTTATTGGTTATGTCCACAGCTTATTGGTTATGTACACAGCTTATTGGTTATGTCCACAGCTTATTGGTTACATACACAGCTTACTGGTTACGTACGAATACTCGCTGTTCTTGTAGAGGACCCCAATTCAGTTCCCACATCAGATGCTCACAACTGCCTGTAACTCAAGTATCAGGGGATATGATGCCCTCTTCTGGTCTCTGAGGGCTACTGCACACATGTGGGGCGTGGACTCCGGCATAGGCATAAACTTAAAAATACAAATCTTAGAAAAAGATTGTATGTCTCTTAGAGATTGGAGAGTATAAGAGTCTTTGGGAGGGAGTGCTGTATAAATATTACCATTGTAGTTATTTTGTCCTTGGTAACTTAAAGCTACTACCAATGGCAGATGAGTTGAAGGCCAGCCTGATAGTGTTTTTACTTGCATCATCAGTATGTTGGGAGTGGAAGCCATAAACAGAAAGCATTGCTTTCCTTGTGTGCGGACGTCTCCCAGACCAGTCCCTCATTGTAAGTCTTAGCTATACCTGGCTGCAGCCTGGGCCTGAAATGTTCCCTTGAGTCCAGTGGCTTTCTCACCTCTATTTTTCTACACACACTCATTTGGCTGACTCTATTATCAAAGGCTGTCGATGGTTTAAGAAAAATGAAAGATGTTCATCTCTGGCAAAGATTCTCCCAACTTGTGACGTTGGTGGTTCCCAAGCTGGCATTTCCAACCTAATTGGGAATAGTCGAGTGTAATCCCTACATGACTGTTAATATAGTTAAATCGAATTCCTCTAATTTAAGGGAAAAGATCTCAGAGTAATTAGCTAGTTCCCTGGTTTTGAGTTGCATCTTCTGAGTGCATCCCTCACCCAAGCTTCTTAAAGCAAACCCTACAAAGCACTGGGCTCTGTCTTTGCCTAAATTTCACTTCTAGACTTCAAACCAGACCCTCAAAATTACTAACGTTTATAATCAAAACCAGAGTCTAGCCAGTGCCTGAACACCGAGACTGAATTTTGTTTTTCTAGTTGCACTTCCAATGACAAAATGTTGAAGGCGTTTGTTTCCTGGCCATCCCCAGGAGGCATGCTAAGACAAGAGGAAGGACTCACAGCGTTGTTGCAGAAAGAAGTCAGCCCCCTCAGAATGGTTCTCAACAAATCCAATCACACACTTCCCATTTTGGCATTTTATTAAGATTAGTGATTTCAAATTTTAAAAAAGTGCTTTTTTTTTTTTGTCTGCTAGTTCTCAAGGTTGGCTGTGGGTTTTCTAGGTTTCTGCAGGTTTGTTATCCAAGTTTTCTATGTGTTCCAAAATATTATAAGGCACAGATAAGAGACTCATGTCTCAGTTACGTCACGTCTTAGCTAAAATTACTATTGCTATGGCGAAACACCAGGACCAAAAACAAGTTGGGGAGGAAAAAGTTTATTTTGCTTACACTTCCATATCATAGTTCATCACTGAAGGAGGTTAGGACAGGGAACGCAAACAATGCAGAAACCTGGAGGCAGGAGCTGATGCAGAGACCATGGAGGCATGCTGCTTACTGGCTTGCTCCTCATGACTTGCTCAGCTTTCTTTCTTATAGCACCCAGGACCACCAGCCCAGGGGTGGCACCACCCACAGTGGGCTGTGTCCTCTCTCATCAATCACTAATTAAGAAAATGCCTTACAACCCAATCTTATGGAGGCATTTTATTTTGTATTAAAGCTCCCTCCTCTCTGGTAACTCTAACTTGCATCAATTTTACATAAACCTAGCCAGCACATGTCCCAAGGCGCAGGCAGCCATCAGCTTCATCTTCATAGACCCAAGTCCCTGTGACAGGAGTTTTAGCCAGTTGTGCCACCGCCCTTCCACCTTGCACTTGAAAATGCATGTCCCCACAAGGAAGCTCCCCTACAGAGCCCTGGTAAAAATAGGACTTGGTTTTAGGATGCAAATCAAATTTGGCCAGTTTGGCTTCAGTGAGAGAATGCTGGGACTGTACACATCACAGCTTGGAATTTTCCCCATCTGCCATCAGTCAGTCCGATGGATGCTCCTCTTCCTCCCCCAAAAAACTCCATGTTCGTCAAGCTGGCTCCTACCAGCAGCTCAGATGTAGGCAGCTCTTGATTTAGCTTGGGAAACGGGATTTTGAGTCAGTGCCCTCATTGCAGAGGTACGGTGAGGATACATGTGACCAGCAGTGACAGAGGTATTCCACAAGTCTCCAGGGACCTCAGCCTCCTTGCTGCAGTGAAATGCAGCATGTGGTCTTTGGGGTGGAAACTGATCTTTTTAATTCCTGCTTTCATTGGGTCATGGTCGCCTTTGAAAAATTCAGTGCTTAGTTTGTACGGAGTTGAAGGATGGTGGTCTCCCTTTCTTAGTTCTTTGTGGTCCTGTTCTTTGTACCCCTGCTACCCCCACAAGGCCCTTCATTTCTGAGAAGACCAGCTGTGGCTTCATGCCAGACACCCTACTCTTTATGTAGATCAAGACAGCAGTCCTTGAAATCCTGCTCCTGAGATGCACAAGGGGGCACTCACGCCTTGGGTGCGTCGGTGCGACAGGATCTCACTACGTAGCCTTGGCTGACCAGGAACACTTTTTGAGCTCTGTTTCTATAGAGCTGTGTTTGTCCTGCTTCATGTAGGGTATGGACAAGGTCCTCATGATTACATTGGTGAGATGTGATCTACCATCCACTTATTCCAGTCTTTCTGGAATTTCCTGGGACAGCCAAGTCAGACTGTTTCTTTGCAGGATTTAGCTCTGGCTTTCCCAGCTGTGCCCCTGAAATCAGCAGCAGTTGGACAAGAAGAGCATGGAGAAGGACTGGGCACTATCCGGGATGGTGACACTCTAGACTCTGCACACTCCACATCCAGTGTGGTCCAGTCTGAGCATCACAAGGCTCTGACCACTGGCAGGTCCTGCAGCAAGAGAGCCAGCCTCACTGTCTCATGGGATTTTTGCTAAATGTGGCATCACATGGCATGGCCGGTAGGCTTTGGTTGGGCAGCAGCAGCAGCCTCTCAGGGGGTGGAACTGGGACCGAAAGTGGCCTCCCTTCCAAGCCTCCTGCAGCCATCTTTAATTCACTCTCGGGGTTGTTGATGTTTCAGTCCTAGTTCAAGGCTCAGAAGCCCCAGCATGCTGGTCTGCATTGATGCCAGACAGAGGAGGGCTGGCATTAGCACTGGGGTCAGAGACACACATCCTGTCTCCCTTAATCTTATAATGAGTCCCTTCTGGTTAGGGAGTCCCTTGGGGGTCATTTTGAAGCCAGTACCAGTTATTGTAATAATTAGAAGGTTGAGTAACACGTGCAGCTTCTGGACTCAAACCACAAGGAACCAAATCCCAGTCCCCCTAATTGTCACAGGGCCTGCTGATCAGGGCATGCATGCTGGGGCATGTATGGATCTTTGTCTTTTCTTTGCGAGACCTTGGGTAGACTGTGCACTCAGGATATCCTGGGTTCTTCAGCCATAAAGCACTGACAGGGCTGCAGTGAGCCGTGAGCTATAGAATGTAAAGGGAGCACCCCACACTGTGTGTGGCAATCGGGAGGCACCCAATAAATACAGGCTATCACCACGCAATGATACTTATTTAATAAGTAAGGAGTCGGGGGGTTTATTGGAAGCAAAGTAAACACGTCTGCTTCTTAGTCCCCCATCCCTCTGGGAAGCCAGACCAAGTTCATAAATGCCGAATACCACATCCACCTGGTGGCCGCATCCCCTGATCTCTCATCAAGAACCTGGAGGAAATGAAAAGGCTTGTAATTCATAAACTAAGGCTCCTTGAGGGGGTCTGGGGGAGGGCGGGAGTGGGCAAGCACACACTTGGGGGTGTTACACGGGCAACTCAAAAACAAAGCAGGACTTTGTCCTGTGGCTTGGCTTGGCTTTTTGTCATAATATTGAATTAATTTTGAAATTTCTAATAAAACGTCAGAGAAGAGTGTGAAATGTTCGCATCTAATAGCAGAATGAGCATGCGCCAAGGAGGCTGTAAGAGCGTCTGTATTCTTTAAAATGTAGCCAAGCTATCAGGAATGTGGAAGGTATAGGGAACCGTCCTCCAGCACCCTTTGCCAACCCTGTTGACCCCCAGCCATCCTCAAAGTGGCAGTGGCAGGTGAAGCCTTTAATGTCTGCCTAATTGGAAAAAGCTGGCCCTTGCACAGGGCTCTCTGTGTTCTAGAACCTTTCTTCTTACTTCACAATGCTAATGAATGATCCCTGAGCAGCCCCTCGAGTGCTAACACCAAGGGAAACTCGATGCCTCTTCATCTTTGGGTTTCCACTGTTAACTGCTCTTGCCCTCTAGGACGCGAGGCATGGACTCATCTTGAGAAGTCCACTTGCCAGTCTGGCTAAAGAAAACTCCCTAATGAATTTTTCTTCCTACTTTAAATGTTTCTTCTTCATCGACTAAATAAAATTTGAGAAGCTAATAAAAGTGAAACACAGGGGTAGAACAGGGCCCCAGTGTCTGGCTTATTGAATAGTTACGGGGCTGAATCTAGAATCTGAAAAATTACAGTGCAGAACATCACCACCTCTACGCAAGGGTTCCATCCTCCTTCCTTGTACTGAACCACACCCAGGTGCCCTCAGGGGGCTTCCCACAAGCCCGGCTTTTCCCAGCACTGAATTGTACTTGACTTTGAACGTTATATATATGGACTTGGAGAGAGGGTGGTGCCGTCTGGATTGGATGGAGATTTACCAGACTGGTGAAGCGCAACTCTGCAGAGGTCTGTGTGGACGTTTCCAGTGAGGACTGACAAAGGGTGAAGGCTTCCTCTGAATGTGGATGATACCATCTAATAATCTAGGACTCAGGATAGAATAAAGGGTGGGATGGGGTGGGGAGTCAGCCAACCCAGGGTTGGATTTCCATGCTTCCTGGCTACCTTGATGTGCTCTGCTCTGCTCTGCTCTGCTCTGGCACACCCTCCCCACCACGAAGACCTGAAACCTTTGAGATCTTGAGTCAGTATCAGTCTTTCTCTCCTTAGGTTGCTTGTGGGGGGGGGGGCATTTTTTTTATCACAGGTGAGAAAAGTAAGCAATGTAGACATACTATGTTATCCTGGATGTATTGTGTGAGGGAGACTGGTGGCTGGTAGGGAGTACAGTTACAGCTCCCTCAGGGCCACTGGTGTGTGGCACCCACTTGGTCATCTTCCATAACTGAAACCATCTCTGTCTGGCAGAGGTGGGCACGTGGCCCCCAATAGGATTGGTCCCAGGGGTAGGCATATGACCTAAGCCAGCAAGTTGGGATTTCCCAATAGGAAAAGCAGTAGGTGTCTCTCTCCCTCATGGGCAGCAATGCAGATTCCTGAGTCAGGCTGTCTATTCAGCCTTTGCCATATCGCTGACTAGTTAAGATCTGGCATGGGTTATTTAATTTCTCCATCTCTTATTTTTGTCTCCTCTTTCTTAGGTGGGAATTGTTCCATCGGGTCATTTCAGAAACTAAATGAGCCCCTGGAACCATGCCAGGAGCAATTGCGTAAGTGTACTTCTATTCCTGACTCAGAGCTATGAAGATGTCAGGCTAGGCTGAGGTGCCCTGTGCACTGCTTGCAAGATGAGCATTGAAGTTGCTTTGGCATGCCTACTAGCTAGCTATCCATCATGCCTCCGAATCATTGCCATTCCCACTGCCTAACCTGTCAGCTTCCCTTTCATTCCAACAGAAGACACCCATTTCTCTTTCATGGAAAGGAATGGGCCGATGTCCTTTGAGGTGGCCTTCCCACACTTTACCAGGTAGACACATCCTCATCCCACCAGCTTGCCGAGCTGCCCCTGAATGCTTCCTGTGGGCGGGGTATGTGTGTGTCATGGCCGGGGATGGGGGTAGTGTCCTGGTAAGTGTAACAGATTCCTCCTGGATGGAACCATTCCATCCTTCAAGGAAGCTTCCTTAGACGGGAAGGTAAACAAATCAAAAGAGCTTCAGGACACTGACCAGATTCACTAGGCCCCTCCCTGCCAGAGTAAGCAGAACCAAGCTACAAAGAAGACTCTCAGAAGAACAAAGGCTGCAAAGAGGACTCAGACCAGACCAGCTGCCTCGAAGAAGCAGAAACCAGCACAGCTGCCTGACAGTGGCTTATACTGAGACACCTGGAAAAGACATTCTCCAGCCTGTTGAGCTGCCTGCAGGCTGTACAGTGTGCTCCACGTCCACGTCCCCCCCCCCCAAGCTTTTGTGAGCTATCACTCATGTTGTGGTGGGCTTTGGTGATGCAGCTTCCTGTGAGTCATTTCTGCTCCTGTAAGTAATCCCTCACCCATATTCCTACATGTAACCCTAACAAAACTCATTGGTTTACCAAGCTGGATTTTGATGGCATCTGTACTTTGGGTCTGTTGTGGGCTCCCTATCTGGGGTGAGATATGTGAATGTTTATCTCCCCAGGGAAAGTTTTCTCACACAACAGTCATCCGAAACACTCCTAGGGCAGCCTCCTCAGACATCATGTGCCCTATTTGTTCTGTTGGCGTTTAGAGCTTAGGTACAAAAGCCTGAGCTGTGCTGGGAGTTGTAGTTAAGGAGAGGAGGAAGGGAGGGAGGGAGAGAGAGACAGAGAGAGAGAAAGAGGAGGAAGATGATGGAGGAAGAGGAGGAAGAGGAAGAAGAAGAGGAGGAGGAAGAGGAAGAAGAAGAGGAGGAGGGGAAGAGGAGGGGGAGGAGGAGGAGGGGGAGGGGGAGGAGGAGGGGGAGGAGGAGGGGGAGGAGGAGGGAAGGACTGGTTCTACTTAGTCGAGGAGGTGAAAATTGTTAGCCATTGACCCATAAATGCGTGCACCTGTATTTCAAAAATTTTATGTGTGATGAAATAAGAAATATATGTACTCTCTGGCGATGGACAAAGAGACACTTTGTTGGTGGTGTTGATCTTATATCAGTCAGGGGCAGACCCTAGCATGATGCCTGGCTTGGTGGCCAAAGCTAGGACACATAAAAATCAAATAGAATCAAATCCTGGCAGTGCAGTGAAGGAGGAGGAAGACAGACAGAGACTTGTGTTCTGTCATGACATGCAGTGTGGGCTAGGAAAGATGCCACAGACCTGCCCTCCATCTCTCAGCACTGGCGGGCCATAGAAACCCAAGGCCCCACCAACCACCTCATAGTGCAGTGAGGGAGGAGGAAGACAGATAGAGACCTGTGGACGGCCATCCTACCCACAGTCCTGTGCTGACAGAGGATGTCATTCAGGGGTCTGCCAGCCACATGACCAGCCTACAGCTGGAGCCACTGCAATGTGTGAGTCTGTGGTGGTGAGATGGGAGAGAGAGAAGTGGAGCAGCTTGGGCATTATGGAGAGAGATGGAACTGGAGACTGAGGGTAGAGAGGAGGAGCCTGTTGTGAGTGGCCAGCCCTGCCTCCTGGGGCCATGGTGAGGTCCCAGACTGAGTTGCCACTGAGGGCCATATCTGGATCCATGGCTACACAGGAGCAGGGGTTGGTGTCAATGCCCGCGGTCACATGGATGCCCAGGGTTGTGCAGAACTGGCCCTGCTCTCTCTGGCTGTGGCATTCTGGAGAGCTGACCCCATCTGTCACAGGTGGTAACACTCAGGAGAGGGGGCCTTGTACCTTGCCCAGATAGCACAATGGAACAAACCATGGTGATGGGGTCAGCCCCAATGGTGGGGGAGCAGGAGAGCTGTCCAGGCCCCTCACGAGCTGTAGCATTTGAGAGAATAGACCATGTGTCTTGACTGAACAGTACAGTGAGTTGGCTTTGAAGGCCTGGATGCATGTGAGCCTGCCAGAGGGCATGCTTGCAGGAGAGCTGACCCTGACTCCTGCCAATGGTGGTGTGGGGTGGCCGAGCTGGAGCAGTGCTGGAGAGCTCACCCTGAAGTTACAGATAAGGGAGAGCCAGTGCTCTGCTCAGCTCTGCTCCACCCAGACCCAGATCCAGGGCTCTGAGATGGCCCACCCCAAAATCTATATCATCTGTAAGTGATTGGGATGCATGCAAGGGCCAGTCCTGCTGATCCAAAGCTGCAGGATCTCCATGACACAGAGTAACAACAGGAGAACTGGGAGTAGTCCCAGTGAAGATCCAATGTTGATGGTGTCACAGAAGCCAGAGGCCTGGAACCAGACCATTGACTCACTGCAATGAACATCTGCAAGTAAAGATGTGGACAGAGGGATATACTATGGGACCGCACCGTGACATATTGTAGCTTCCAGGATAAGATGTTTCCTATGCTTTTTGTTTGTTTGTTTGGTTTTTATTTGGGATGTGATTGGGGGGGGAGGAGCTGCAAGGGAGAAAGGCAGATATGAGGGCACCAGGAGACGAATGGAACTGGGGTGCATGATGTGAAACTCACAATGAATCAATAAAAAGTAAGCATCTAAAAAAGGAAAAAAAAAACCCAAGAAGTATGTATATGTCCGTGTGTGTATGCGTATGCATGTGTGTATGCGTATGCATGTGTGTATGCGTATGCATGTGTGTATGCGTATGCATGTGTGTATGCGTATG